>CM038348.1:22812346-23369846 GCA_021464625.1 Proterorhinus semilunaris | reverse complement strand
CTGACCCGCCTCGGCCGGAGGCCCCTGACCCGCCTCGGCCGGAGGCCCCTGACCCGCCTCGGCCGGAGGCCCCTGATCCGCCTCGGCCTCGGCCGGAGGCCCCTGATCCGCCTCTGCCTCGGCCGGAGGCCCCTGACCCGCCTCGGCCGGAGGCCCCTGATCCGCCTCGGCCGGAGGCCCCTGATCCGCCTCTGCCTCGGCCGGAGGCCCCTGATCCGCCTCTGCCTCGGCCGGAGGCCCCTGATCCGCCTCTGCCTCGGCCGGAGGCCCCTGATCCGCCTCTGCCTCGGCCGGAGGCCCCTGATCCGCCTCTGCCTCGGCCGGAGGCCCCTGACCCGCCTCGGCCGGAGGCCCCTGACCCGCCTCGGCCGGAGCCGCCTGACCCGCCTCGGCCGGAGCCGCCTGACCCGCCTCGGCCGGAGGCCCCTGACCCGCCTCTGCCTCGCCCGGAGGTCCCTGACCCGCCTCTGCCTCGGCCGGAGCCGCCAGAGCCGCCTGACCCGCCTCGGCCGGAGCCGCCTGACCCGCTTCCACCGGAGACCCCTGACCCGCCTCGGCCGGAGCCGCCTGACCCGCTTCCACCGGAGACCCCTGACCCGCCTCGGCCGGAGCCGCCTGACCCGGATCCGCCTGAGCCTCCAGGGCCACCTGACCCGGACCCGCCTGAGCCCGCGGACCCGCCCGAGCCCCCGGACCCGCTTCCACCGGAGACCCCTGACCGGGCTCCGCCTCCGCCCGAGCCCCCTGACCCGCTTCCACCGGAGACCCCTGACCCGGCTCCGTCTCCGCCCGGGCCCCCGGACCTGCCTCCGCCCCCGCCCGAGCCCCCGGACCCAGACCTGCCTCCGCCCGAGCCCCCGGACCCGTTCCCTCCTCCGGGCCCCCTCCGCCCTCCCTGTTCGGTTTGGACCTTGGGCCGTCTGGGAGCCGTCCCTTGAGGGGGGGGTACTGTCAGGATTCGTCCTGTGTCCCCCTGTTTTTGTATTCGTCTTTGGTTTGGTCCTGTGTTTTATTTTGACATGTCTGTTCTGTCCTTGTGATTTTGCTTTGCTTCCCCTGTGTTAATTGCCTGCCCCGCCCTAATGTGTGTCACCTGTGCCCCGTTTCCTTGTGTATTTATACCCCTGTGTTTGCCCTTGTCTTTGTCGGTTCATTGCATGTAGGTATGTCGTTGCTGGTTTTGGTGTCCATGGTGTCTGTAAGTTTTTTGTTCGTTGTTTTTCTGGTACTTGGACCTTTTTTTGCCATTAAACTTAAGTTCTGCTCCGATTCCTGGGCTGTTTGCATTTTGGGTCATTCCTCCTGCACAATCCGCAACACAGAACGGTTCTACACATTCTGCAAAAAATACGGACCGGCTTGCAATCTGAAGAAGAAATCACCGAATAAATTATGCAAATCGGCATGCATGAAGCAAAAATACTATTGCATGTATTTCGATGAGCGGTGTTTATTGTCAACCACCACGTGTAATGTTAAATCAAGATTGTATTATTCCCAATCCTTTGGAGAAAACAGAATAAAGGGAGTGGAAAAACTTCAAATCTAAAAATAATGCTGTCTTCTCAGTTTTTGGAGAAGGTAGAGATGATGTTCATCCTGGGCCAAGACGGAAGTGTTTTTTGGACCAAACCCGTCACTGATATGCACAGTGACGGGTTGTAAAAAGCATATACAGTATTTCTTAATTTAGGCATTAATCCTCCAACAATGATCCTGTTTAGAATGATAATGATTTATCATTGATTTATCATTCTAATACCCTCTAGACCGCTCATGTGTTTAAGTTTTTGCTTAACATTGTTACATTGTATGTACACATTCTGTTGTTCTATATTTTGACCCCTTAAATCATCCCTTTCCATTGCCTTTCCCATCTTCCAGAAATCGCAATCGTCCTTCAAATTATTCACCATCCTGTGACACCAGGGAGTCCATTCAGTGCACGGCAGCCCCGATGTCAAACATGAAGTAGCTCTGGAGGAAAAGAGCCTCACACTGATCACATTGAGAAACTAAAAATCACTGCAATATTGTCAATCCGTGTCTTCAGTGTTGCCTGTTATTAAATGGCTGTTCGGAGGGTAAATGTCATGAGCACGTTCTACATGCCCTTTCATGGAGGTCACCCAAAGATCACATCATCACCATTATAAAGTTACACCGGATCGCCCTTGCTCTGCTGACATTGTTGCATATAATAAATGGGGAGAATTTTTGCATTTAACAAGTTTAGCCTGCGGCGACGTCTTATAAACAGCATGTCTTTGCAGTTTCCCCGATCATCCATCACAGCTTATCAGGCCAGAGTGGCATTTCATTGGTTTGGGGTAAAAAATACGAAAGGTCAAAGTGGGTAATAATTGAGGTCAATGCCCAAGAGAGCAAAAATTATGAAAATCTAAAGCAGGTCAATTTTCGGTGTATTTTTCTTTTCTTTTTCTTTTTTTGTATTTAATTCATAAGTGGGACGTTCTTTTCAATGTCTCAAAGCAGCAGCAAATTCAGGTTTTTCCACAATGAAACCAAGTCATGGAAAACAAACAAAGTCATTTCTATTCATGTTTCTAATAAAAAGTTGCACAGAGTAGAGTTTTTTTGAAAAAAACAAAACAAAAAAATAAACAAGGTGAAGCAATTTTGCAATTGAGATGTCTATAATAGTCCTCTGTGAAAGGCGTTCTAATCTAATCACATTTATTGCTCTCTTATATTCAGGATCTTTACGGGATTGCAAAATTCACCGTATGTGCCCGATCCACACCGTGTAAAATGGCATGGTTTACTCAAATAAGCTCTTTCTTCACCACAGACTTTAATAATGCTCTTTGTCAGACACGTCGTGGAGAAATAATAGGGAGACCTTCTCTAACATTGCTCATTGGTCAGACTCAGCAGGCGATGAAGCTCCACTGTTTAATCACGTGTTTTGAAAAAGCCGACTTGCACTGTTTGCGGCGAGTCGACGCTTGTTCCATATGGGGGACCTAGATTCCAAAGTAGGGGAGCCACCAACAATTCTCCCAATTACAGAAACTCAGAGATTTATGACTCGAGTGGTACCATCTGAAGGAGAATTGTGCAGACAGTGACGCAAAGAGAGATGAAAAGGTGGCATTTTGAATAGAATCCGACACAAACGATGAATGGTAAATATATGGTCCTGTATATCCATAAACATATCGGGCATTCGTACACAATGTATTATCTCGTGGCAAATTATGAATTATCTTAAAAAGCAGCTATCACAATGTTTTAGATAGGTATTCATGAAGGCTGTATTTTAGGCGTGTGATGAAATAGGAATATGAAACTTTTATCAATCTTGCACTCATTTGGGCCCGGAGTTTCAGCCCCTTTGCAGTCGGAGGTTTAGCTCAGCTCAATAGTTGCTTGCCTTAAAATCGGATCCCATTCACTTGATGGCATTTTCTCTTTTCAAATAGGGGCCGCCACATGCAACATCTGCCCGGATACATACATCTGTTAACAAACTGAAACAAATTGAATATTTGGTTTTCGAGCCATATGAACATAGGTATAGACAGTGCACGAGAACAAATACAGAGACAGTGTCAAACTTTTTTTTTTTTACATTTAATCGTTCCTTTGCCCCTATAAAAGGGCAACAAATAAAATATTTAAACATTCTAGCTCGGAAAGCAGTGGAAAGAAGACAAACTTATTTACTCCAACTCCCTATTCAAATGAAATATATATTATTTATCTTTTTTGTTTCCACATGAGTCGCCATTGTTTTTCTTCTTCAGCCTCCCCTTGCCTTTTTTTTTTCTGTCCGCTCTGTCACTCACGTCAACACTTCTCTGCGCAAGAAACTCCCATGAGTACATTTGGCTGTTCAACAGTAAATGGTATCGCCCTATTGCAGACCAATAAACATGAGCTCAAGGCAAAAGTTTCGACACCTCTATCTTACAGGGTATCTTTATTCACGTCTCAACTATAAATACAGGGCAACTCAGGTAAATGTCTATAGCTTATAACAAGCCCATTGGTAGTCGGCTGTAGAAATACATCATTTTTCTAGCGGCTCAAAAGTGTTGTGGACCACCAGGAAACATACCGATACTTTCCCAATTTCTGGTCTCTCATCAAAATGTCCTTTGTTTTTTGTCAGGCAGGTTCAATTCCAGTGGGTGGCGGGCGGCTGTCGATAAAATCTTGTCAAACGAAGTTGAGGCATTGCTCTCAGCACGAGGCCGGGATTCATCACGAGGCCCAGCACTCTTGAGTTTAATGAAGGCTCTAACATTGACTGACATGTATTTGCAACAACCCAATTAGGCAGGAGCCACGAGTGCGAGCCGCTATTATCGTCAGTTGACATGTCCTCGCCTAGTGTTCTGTTGGCTCGTAATGTGTGAGGGTGTGTTTTTCAGCAAGTTTATTCAAAATGTGTTGATGCCATTGGACAAAACATAACGATGCATATTCAAGGTGCTTCTCGTACATGTTATGTTTGTACAGAACAAAAAAGTGACGCTGTCGCTGCAGCACAGCACACAGAAATGCGCAGGTAAACAAACCCATCTTTTTTTATATATTTTTTCAAATAACCTGAACTTTGCTCCCCCTCTCTCCTCCTTTAGTCCAAATCTAGTCCACGTTTTTTTTTTTTTTTTTTTGCCGTTGAGTTTATCCGGATATTCATCCAGTGTGCAAAACTTGAAATTTTTGGGATATAAACGGAGTGTAGAGGTGCCTAATCTAGCTTTTTGAACTTTGAACAGGCTGCTATTGGTATTTGTAGATGAAGCTTCAGTGCTCCTCTGAGGGAATATTCCCATTTTGTGGTTTTCATTAGACTGAATAAAGAAATAAAGTCAAACTGATTTTTGAGGAGTTAGAACTCAGTTGATATTTTTAAGCGTGTATTTTACACAAATACGGTGTTAAATCATTACCCAATTAGTTTACCAATTTAGTTTCACGTGTGCGGAGGTGGTCCGTAACAATGTCCATTTACGTAATTACTGCACTTGTGTTGAGAGCTTTCTACTTTTACTACATTTTGAAGATAAATGTAATACTTTCTGCACCATTATATTTCTAGTCAATTTGTTTTGTGTTTTGCTCATTTTGAAAGCCCAATAAACCACACTCTATGAGCAGTAGGTGGCGCTGTGCAGATGTACTGTCAAGTGAGGAAGAAGTTCTGTCCCCGTCGTGTTGCCGTACATTCGGGCACAATGTTTGTGTTCCAGAATCTGCAGCAATTTAAATGTATTTGTTCTTTCTATTATTAATACATAACTATTTGTTACAGCAAATACTTCAGTACTTTCACTTAAGTAATAATTTATGTTTCCTTTTAATGGAGTAAAATTGGACCAGTATCCATAGTTCCCACTCAAAACTCACTGATCTAGTCTCAATCATCGGACTGTATTACCTGCATCACTGAAAACTGCTGCTTGAGGATAGAAATGATAATAATATTTATCAGTAGATAATAAATCATAGAAGTAAACCGTGACTTCCTATAATGTTATATTTAGCTTTGGATTTTACTCCCATTTGGTTTTCAAATTTCACCAACTTCAGCTCTTGAGCGGAAATGTTTTCACCACTTAATTTCCTCTTTCATGTGCTTCTTCTCTCAAAATAAATGCAGATGATACAAATGTTCCAAATGACAATACTCAGCATCAAAAGGGATCAACATGACAGAGTTTGCTTAAGTTGGATGTTTTCTTTTTTTCCTTGGACAGCGTTGGTTTCTCAAAGACACTGTCTGTTAAAGCAGTCTTTTAGCTGTGTTTGATAAAGACAGTCGTACACAGTCGGTTTGCCTCCGTCTGTCGGCGCCTCGGGCACTTCTGTCAGACCGGAGCTGGATAGTGTACATTTAGTTTCATACAGTTCCAGTCTGTGTATGCATGAACCTCCAGTAATTTCCACCACAGCCCAACAACATATGTGCGGGTACATTTCAAGCGTTGCTCCTTGAAACTACACTAGATTGGATGCAAATGTGGATGTGCGTGTGTGTTAAAATGCATATGGTTTTGCTTCATTGTGTCACGCTGTTGCACCAAGAATTCATAATATGTTTAAATGAAAAAGAAACAAGAAAGAAAACGTTGGCTTAGTAAGGAATACAGCATTCCCTTCTACGGTCAAAGGTGTCCGATGTTAATAATATGATAAATATGCAGCTGACCACTCCTTCCTCTCCCCACTGGGACTATTAACACATCCATTTGTAATCCCCCGGGTAGAATACTGTGCCGCCTATAGCAAGCCCTGACATTACATGGGAACTATGGTAATCTCACAATGTAGGAATGCACCACGTTTAACATGAACCTAACTAATCTCATGCGTGTGGAAAGTGAGTCATGCCTTTGCTTTGAGGAGCTCTTGCTTTCTCCCAGACACACAAGAACAAGTGCATTGTATTGTATAAAAGCAAAGGAGCGATTGTGGAAAAAATGTGTATACTTCATTTCACCCTCCTTTAAGTCTGGACAGTGATCACGGTGAATAATAAAAGTAAAAAATATGTATGTGTCGAATGAGTTTAGATTGCACCTTTTTGCAGGAATTACTAACACACACACTATCAATTAGAGAAGGTTATAAACAATTCAAAAACAATGCCACGAAATGTGAAGATGAACATGCATGCTAACCATGTGGTGTGAGAATGTATGTATCTACATTTTAAGTACAGTTGTGCGCAAAGGTTTACATACCCTGGCATCATTTTTTTTCTGTGAAAGATTTTTTATTTTATTTTCACTCATAGTTAGTGGTTGTGTGAAGCTATTTATGGTAAAACAACTGAGCTTGCTATTTTTAAATCATAATGAAAACAGAAAATGACCCTGATCAAAAGTTTACATACCCCAGTTCTTAATACTGTGAATTGCCCCATTTAACGTCAATGACAGCTTGGAGTCTTTTGTGGTAGTTGAGAATTGGCCTCTTTATTTTTTCTGATGGTAAAGCGGCCCGTTCTTCTTGGCAAAAAGCCACCAGTTCCTATAAGTTCCTGGGCTGTCTTACATGAACAGCGCCTTTGAGATCTCCCCACAGTGGTTCAATGATACTGAGGACAGGAGACTGAGATGGCCACTAATGGGACCTTCACTTTATTCTGCTGTGCCTTTGAGCACAGATATGTGTATATATATATATATATATATATATATATATATTCTATGTGACGTTGACTTTCTTTTAGAATAAATGCAATTAGAACATTATAATTTTTTTTTTAAATAAACTGCATTTTGACAGGTTTTATTTCCAAAGCAAACAGAAACAAACCCCATATACTCAAGTGCCCTGTTAATCAAAAATCAGCCTAAAAACCCTCCATGACCTTAAACACAGTCATAATCTCACTTTAACCTCTCCAATATTATATGATTAATAAAGATAGGCAGTCACTCACTCCGCACACAGGGCTGCAAAGGGGACGACTCTGACACGCCCGCCTTTGCATGTAGAAGGTCACCGAATTGATTTCAAATAAAAATTTGATGTAATGAAGATTTCAATCTTAATGACAAGCTTTTGTGAGGTCGAGCTTTATTCTGGCCATTGACGGCAACAAAGGCAAGCACAAAATAAATCGTGCTTGAGCGAGTTGAGAGTTTGGGGTAAAGAAGACTGGGCAAATCCACTAGTGTCCAAGAATAGACAGTTCCCATTCACTGGCTGACATTTTACGGCTCTATACTTTTCATTGCGGCATCTTGAAACGAGGTTACTGGAACACAGGCAAAGATCAATGCACCGAGATCGTCCTTCAGCGTCTATTTTTTAGGTTGTGACGGGGAGGAAAAAGAATGGCGCTTCCATAATCACCAAGGAGTCATTATTTGGCAGTGTTCCTTCCCAGATTGCCAATATGCTTGATGTTCTTGTCACGTTTTGTTGCATTTTCCACGTGCCTTGCATGGGCCTGTGTACACATACATTGTTTGAAGAGTAAAATTGAAGGCAAGTCTTGTAAACTGTGGATGCCTCCTTTGCCAAAGACATGGCAGAGCAAAGACAATGTGTGCCGACACCTCTTTTTGCTCTCTTGAGACTTCACTCACCTTTTAGCCGGAGCTTGGAGGAAAGAAAAGAACTATTATGAGGGGAAAAAACCTGACAGCCACAATATCTTTTAAAGCCGGGAAACAGTTACAGACGGAGACCAAATCCTTTTACAACGAGGGGCTGTGTAAATGTACCATAACAAGCACAGATTAGGGAGCCTTATAGCCGAAATGCATGAAGACTACTAATGATATCTTTGACTCAAAGCGGTCGAATGCTTTGGGTTTCGGGCAGTGTTTACTCCACACACAAATGCATGAAGGGATTGGAAGCACCTAAAATGTGTGGGCACTGCTCCTATTACTGAGCCTGGCCAGCCAGAATACTCGCTTTTCCTATTCTTTCCAAAGACGTGTAATCTGGGATCAGGGGTGATTTGTTCAAATTCCTGAGGGGCGTGATTGACAAGTGTATCAACCAATCGTAGACAAGCTGGATAGGACGCAAACGGCATGCGAAAAGTTCAAGATGAAAATGCTCAACATCGACGCAGGTACATTCTTGTTGAGTTAATTTAAGGAAACATTTCACTACTGGTTAATTTGGGCTTCCTGTCGTGACACCGTGTCCGTGATTGGATTGATACAAATGTTTTTGAGATTTGTTTGGCTGTTGGGAAAGCTCCAGACGGTCCTGCTTTTGAACAGATACAAAAAGCAGGAGTGGATGACTGGCCAGGCAACGTATTACCACCGCGGCCACTACAACTTTTTCACACAACTACCAATTACTACATCCATTTTTTTTAATGTAAATTTTATTTTGTTTTCTTTTTTTTTGCATTAATTTATACCCTTCAATGGGGTTGTTTGTGACCTTGGGGTACAAGAATAGCAGAGCACAAAACAATTCATTTCATGTTTAAGAAATGAGTAGCTATCAGAAAATAGTAATTTAATTAATTGCAGACAACACACTTTATCACAAAAATCTGTATGCATTATCAAAATAACATGTTTTTTTGTTTTTTTTTTACCTGGAGCAATTGCACTCTTTCCAAATATGCCGCTCGAATACATCTTCCATTTATCCTGCGGAAACTCAACTTTTTCCACACCTGCTTAATCGAATGCAAAAGTGTTCTTGATGCAAAGCACATCTGATAACGCCCCCCAAAGGCAATTGACTGCTTTCTGCTCCCGCTCCCGCTGTCACACAAGGATGTTAAATGATTGCTGTGTATAGTTAAGGCGGCGTTATCTCACCAGAAGCATCGTGGCGCTGTGTGAGGGAGTTTGCAGAGAGATACAGTGTTGAGGCAGGCTCCTGCTCTCAAAGGGCTCTACTGGAGCAGAAAGGCTAAGTGACAGCCAGGCAGGAGCTGAGGAAGTGCAGCTTGACAGGCGCACTGCTTAAGAGACAATCAGCATGTTTAATCATTAGTCATTCATACACTTTATTGCAAGAGGTGATTTTGATTAAGACTAACAGCTTTTCTTTGTCTAAAGCCAGCGTATTAGCATGTAGCGGAAAAGTTAGCAAAAGCAAGGCACAGTGTATTCCTTATGTTCTTATTTATTCAGTCACATTGAGGAAGAGTCAAGCACAGTTCAGCACTCACTTCAGTAAATACACAGCTCAAGGTGAAATGCAAAGTAATACAAAAAAAAAGGCGATACTTTCAAAAATGCCGGGGATTTGACTCTGAACTTGTGGTGCCATGCAGTCTGCTGTCTGGAGGCATGTCCGTCAGCGCGGGCACACGCTGCTCAAATGTTCCAAAGGCCTGTCCGCGCATGCACAATCACATCCTAAACGTAATCGCTCAATTCTGGTCACACAGATATCACATAAGCAGTATCTTCATAACATGTTCAATTTAATGCTCTAGAGCCTTCTAAAAACCTAAGCTTGATAGACTAATATTTGAAAAGAGAACTGAGAGGAAACCCTGCGAAAACCAACCAGATTGTCTCATTTTCTAAACTGAGATTAAGTTATCAAAAACAATGAAGCAACATCCTCCTCCTAAGTGGACCTAACTTTGCACACAAGAAGATGCGAACAGTTACGCACAGACAAATTTATCTTAAAAAATAACGTTGTCCTTTTGCTTTTAAGTAACTTTACTTTACCATCTGTTTCTAATCATTACTATATAGATTCATTTCGGTGTATTTTCAAAACCTACAGAATCCTTATGTGGCTCCAACACCATTTATGAATGTCTTCCATTATTTACAACTTTGTTTCATTGATGGACCATAGCACTGTATGTTAAGAATGTGTTCATTGTTAATAATGGGACTGTGTGAATGAACTGGCATAAAGTTTCAAAGCAAGGTGATGGCCTGATATGCTCTTGGCAATCGACTCTTTACAAAGGCTTTTATATTCAACAAGCTCTCCAGCACATTTCACCAACTTAAAAGAATGCCATGCTTCTTATTAGACAGGTATACAGTCCTTCTGATGCCATTAAATGTGTCTCTTTTCCTTTACAATATAGAAGACTGTGATGCATAGGTGTCCCACCATATATACAATTTAATCTTCATTAGTTGTTCATGCACAAACACGTTTAGAAGCCATGCCTTTTTGTATAAACTTGAAAGAAGGGGACTGTTCTATGTCTTACTTTCTTTCTATTAGACAGTTGTTTCACCAGTCCGCTTATTTTTTGCTAATAACAGCTGCTTTGTACGTACATAAAATCCAAATATTCAAATGTGAAACCACTGGAAATGTACAACATTGCTATAAGCCAGTAATTGCAGTAAAAGTCAGTAGCCTTTGCAGCACTGACAGCAAACCAGATCTTCCCATATTTTTTTAGGCTGATTCTGATTCGAAACGTAGGGCTATTCGGTAAATGTATGATTTTAGAAGAAGTGCAATGTTGGCTCAGCGTTAGCGGGCACCTCATGGTCACGCGCCCCTCCCACACAAACAGATGCTGCAGGTATCAAAAGCCCGAGACTCTGCTATTACTCTGCAGCGCAGCGCTTCAGCTTTCCAACCATGCCTTTGTTGTTCCTCCTATTCCTTCCTCGTCACCTTGATTCCATGGTTTGGAGCGCTACCTCAAAACAAGTTTGGAGGCAACTCCAAAAATTTATAAATAAAGTGCAACTAATGTTTGATTGCCAAAATGGCTGAAATGTTCATTCCTAACTGCAAAGCAAGTCAACCCCAAAATTGTGTTGTTGCAACAGTAAAATAGTAATATAATGGAGAAAGTTAAAAACAAGTTTCAAAGATCTATAATAAGTCACCAGGAATTATGTTTCTCCTAATTGATCAGGGTAGTAATAAATACATTAACATGAATGTTGTTTATCCCCCTCAATTTTATTTCGGATGTTGATTTGTCAAACCTGGAAATCATTTGCTAAAAACAAACTTCATCCCCACCAAAACAAAGACTAACAAGTGGAGAGAACTGTGCACAGCCTTTCTCTGTCAGACCACACAGTGCGGCCGTGCAGAGCTGCCCGCGTCACTCCATCACTCACATTAGCAGTCTAAGTGGAGCTCAATCAAGTGCTGTATTGGTGAGGCGAATGTGCCTGTCCGCTGTATGTGCCCATCACAGAGGAAACGTCCACTATCGATTTCACGTCGGGCCTGGCGCACAAGTGACAGTGACTCAGCCCCATTCTGGTGACAGGCAAACGAGAAACAGCCAACACCATTTTTAACCCGCCAGATGTTCATTGTAAAGACGCAATATCATTTCTACCCGACAATGTCACGCTAAAGGATGGTGCCAACCAGTTAAATAAAGGCGTAATGATCTTCTGGCATAATTTTTGATAAGAACAATGACAGTGCAGCGTTGCGCGTATGGATGTCTGCCAGAGAAGACAACAGCACGGAGAAAAGGCGAGAGTAAGAAAAAAAAAAGCTGGAAGTAATATACCGGATGCTATTGTGTTTGCGTTCATGTTTGGTTTGCTGCCACCGTAGGAGTTTAGCTTTTATTATTTTCTGGGTTGTCAAGTTAGACCATGCAATATAATTGGGACGTAATAAGAAACCAAAGCACAATGCAAAGTGAAGCTTTAAAAAAATGTGGTGAAGAAAGAGAGATAACAATTCTTAATAGACAGTAATAGGAATGTACATGTGTTGATGATGCCACTGTGAAAATACTGTGGTTTTGAGAGAGCATTTACTCCTGGACAATAGCGGCTCGAGTTCAGCTCACCGATCAATGTCTTCTTGCAGGATGTGATGGATTTGAACCTAGTCCAATAACTATCTTATTTTATCACATACATATTAAGTTTGTCCAAGTTCTTAAAATTATTTGGCTAACGGACCAATAAACTCATTGACAAACTATGGTACCAACCAAGAAATAGTCAGAACATTTCTGACCATATATAATGCAATTTAGATGATGTGCCATTTCATTTCAAAGTAAAGACAAACTTGAGAAGGCTCCAATAAAATGTAGCAAGGAATGTGGATATTTTTTGAAGAGTTATTACCTAGGCTCATTGAGTTGCCATGTGTACGAAATGCGCGGTATAAATAATGTTGCCTTGCCTTTTATCAATTTATTTTTCTTCTGTGTGTATTCTTTTTTAAGACAGAGATTGTTGTCCATCATTGGTAGTTGAGTCATTCAGCAAATCAACAAAATGTTGTTTCTGGCCACCATGCATTGGAGTAACCTCTTGCAGATTGTGGCACACATCATTCTTTTTTAACTGCCTTGTTAGTTTGGACGAGCATGATATAGTTCTCCATTTCACCATCGGCAGAAGTGCTGGACTTCATCAACACAGAGATGTCTTGTATCGTCCCCATAAGCTTGCACACCTGAGATAGACTCACACTCACATGTCTCGTCATAGATTGTTTTCTTTATCGTCAGACCGCGAAATTCTTTGAGCCAACAATTGTTGTTTGTGTTTTTTCCCCAACAGTGCTCTGAAAATATATTACGACAGATAGAGGAGGAGGGGTAGGCCATTATACAATGACACAAACTCTGAAATTATTCAGACGTGAGTATGATTTTTTTTTTTTAATGCAGCAGTTTGAATCTATTTGGAAGACATTTCCACTAAGGCAAAAATAGTATTTTCAATGTTTATTAACAAGCTCTCCAGGACCCTCCCCTCTCCTACTTTAACTTGTCAAAGCAATAGCACAATCCCTCCTTCAATTTTCCTATTTGTAGACTTAAACAATTCTGTTTGAAGAGCAGGATTTGGCTTGTAACCATTGCGTTTTTGTGCCACAAGATTAACATAAAAAGCCCTGGCAGTGAAGAAAGTTTTTTGAAAAGAGGACTATAAGGATGAGCGACAAAACCAAAAGCCTTGAGGAGCGGTGCGCGGATGAAGGGTAGGGGCGCGGGGAGCGGGGTGCTTGTGTCACTAGAGGGGGTTGCTGGGTAGCTGAGCTTTAGCCCCGGCTGCGCATGAGAGCGGCAAATCCGACTTGCTTGGTAAACAGGGGCTCCGGGGACACTTGTGCTTCTTTTGCATGCAAGCTGCCCAAGACGCAAGATGGAAGCCCTTGTGTGATTCTAATAGAGTAAGCTCCTCAAAATCACCGTAAAAAATGCCAATAACGCTGTCAGCCACAACTGTAGTGCAACAGCGAGGGTTCTGATCTAAAGCATACAACATTGGAAATTATATTCACCAGGAAGAGACATGCACAAGCATACTAATGTGCATTTATGTCAAGATTTCTCTCAACATAATAACGCATTCTGAACAATCAACGTATTATAAAGGAATGGGCATTGTCTCATAATTTTAACAGTTCTGGCACTATTGGATTAATATGACGTACAACTTCTTTGAAAGTACACACAATTATAATGCTGTAGCTTTTCATTGTTTGTTGGTAAGTGCCTAATGCTCTGAACCAACAGACAAACATGTATAACGTTAACATTGGCCAAGTCAAATTTTTAATTTAGCGTAGTTACCTAAGGTAAATGTATTAATTTTAGGGGGAAAAACTAAAAACACACACGTTGGAATACTCAGAGGGAAGATCTTTGTAACAGGCATTGTGGTTGGTTGTAAACAGAGACCTAGAAGTAGAATGAAAAATATCTGTAGGAACCATTTATAATGTGATTTTTATTTCACCCTCCTGTCTCTATATGGCACAAAGTCTCTCATTTTACCTCCCTGAGTCTCCTACCTATATAAGGCATTGTCAAATGTAACCAGTTGCTGCTTAATGGGGACAATTCTTCTTGACCGTGTTGTGTCATGGTGTGTTGTGTCACATGTGGATGTGGATATTGGTTTTGTTTGGATATATGGAACACGTGTCTGGAAACCTCACATTTAGGCAGCCACAGAGTCAGTGTACTTTGTGTATACTCCCACTACAACATGATTTGGGCGTCTTCACAGGATACTCAGAGTTATCTGCAAGACTTTAGACTTTATTCATCTTATTGAAAGATAATTTAATTTATGCTTTTGTGATGCCTGGCTAACCAGACCAGACTTTCTGCACACAAAAAAAGTGGGTTTGGAAACACACAAATTACAGTGTTGCAGCCGAGGCAGTACTTAACCCACTATTTGTCCAATTTAATAATTAAATAACAACACCACGGTTTTCAACGGTTACTACTCAACAGCAAAATCTGTAAAATGTGGTGTCCCTCAGGGCAGCTGCCTTGGACCGTTGCTCTATAATATTTACACAAATGAGATGACATTGGTTCTTAATAAAGCTAACGTCGTTATGTACGCTGATGATTCAACACTTTACTCATCAGCACATACAATCCAAGAATTAAAAATTACCCTGGATGAGTAACTCAATGAAGTTGGATAAATAACAATCAGTTGGTATTAAATACAGCTAAAACCATGGTAATGGTAGTGGGCAGTGTAATAATAATAATAATAATAATACATTTTATTTGTAATGCACTTTACATTTGACACCAAATCTCAAAGTGCTACGATATAGGGTGCAACAAAGTGTGCGAACTACCCGTCAATATTCGAGGGGGTCTCCATCTCATAGCCTTTGCAATATGTGCGTTATTACAATATAAGCAAACAACTGAATAAATGTCAGGTCTATCAACACGCAGTGCACTTGTCGAGGACTAGGGTTTAGAGACTTGCACGGGACGGGAATTGCAGGACCCTGTCCGATATGCCCCGAAAAGAGGAGACAACAGCGTGTTACGTGGACACGAACGCAGCCTTTTACGCATCACCACCAGTGGACACCGGGATGATCCAGACTCGATCCCCACACTGCGCGCACCTTCACTGGCTGCTTTTGCCCTGCAGTGACCAACCGAACTTACAGCTGAACTACACTCAAACCCGCTGTTACTTCCCACGCAGGTGAATTCAATACTCTCTCTGTCCATGCACTGCACTTTATAGCTATTAAAGCTAACACACACCGAGATGCTTTGAAACGCACTTTCATCAGATTTCTATGATGAGGTGAGGAAAACACAGGACCTTTTATCTTCTGCAGTGACACAGACGACTCTATGGCCTGTGAGACTGCTGTAAACCTTGTTGGGAGTTACGAGAGAAACAGCGCAAAAAAGACCACTCTGTCCATCGCCAACTCGCTATTAACCTGCAAAAAAAAGCCACGTTTGCTCTGTCTTAGAACACTGTGTTGTATTTTATGTTTGATAAATGGATAAATCATGTGTTTAAAGGGCTGCACAGTGTGAGGAAAGCCTTTGAAGTGCCATTACGCAGCGTGCTCTAGTGTTGGCACATGGCGCGCTGCGTTCTGGTGCGCGCTGGGCGCTGGCCTTTAAAAAAACTCGGGACTTCCCCTGAAATCCATTCCCGTGCAGGTCTCTATTATTATTAATCCGGGCTGATCAGGCACAGGTTTTGGGACCAACCTTGGGCTATGGCCAAAGCAAGCTGAGCTGACTGCAGGCCTCGGATTGACCGGAGGAGAGAGCCCTCACAAAACTGTTGAAACAGTTCATTTTGCCGATGCATTTAGCTGCTGTTGGCATTAAAATTACCGCGTAGCTTGCCTTCAGAGTTTGTCTAGCTGTATGTAGTATTTACCTTAGCACCTCTGAACTATTCCATAAACTCCATCAAGAGGCAGCATTTGTCCACATTGTTCTCATTGCGGCTCTTATTCCTTCAGTAATGTGTATTCCAGCGTGTGCGTCCTGGAAATGGCGGCAGTCATTGTGCTATGGAAACACTAGATGCGGAAAACCGTATCGTGTAGCGTACAGTGGCCAGACGGGGCTAGGTGGAAACGTGGCAACGTGGCAACAACCCCCAACGAATGGACTACAGCACTTGGCTCGTCACGCTGCTGATGCCACGTTTTCTGTTTGGTTTTAATTCACTGACAATCTGTGTGTGTTAGGTCCACCCTTTCAAAAGACTTTAACTACTTTGTGCCCAGACTACTTCTCTGTGCGGAATAGACAGAGAATAATCTGTGAAAGCCAGACTTGTGTTTTCAGGTTTAGACATGGTTTACACCCATTTTACATATAATTTAGTCCAATTAAGAGCTATTGTTGACCCTATTTTAGCCATGATGCGATCTTCATCTAGGCTTGGTAATTCTTGCAAGGTCAACTATTTTATGAGCTGGTACTTAGTGTGAAATGCTTCAAAACCTCTGACTAAAGCAGTTATCCTAAGAAGTTGATGATAAAACACTTCACACAGGTGGCCATAGTAAGCATAAATATTTTAAATACAAACTTCACTTTTTGTAAAGGACTCTCTCTCTATGTTTTCTTTTTTTTTTAGTACTCATCAAATTGCATACTATTTATTTGCCCTTGCTCCATCCAAATACAGTGCCTTTTGCTGTGATTACTGCTGTAAGTCGCGTGGGGTTTGTCTCTATCAGTTTTGCACATTGAGAGACTGAAATATTTGCCTATTCCTCCTTGCAAAACAGCTCGAGCTCAGTGAAGTTGGATGGACAGCGTTTGTGAACAGCAGTTTTCAGTTCTTTCCACAGATTCTCGATTGGATTCAGGTCTGGACTTTGACTTGGCAATTCTAACACCTGGATATGTTTATTTGTGAACACTCTATTGTAGATTTTGCTTTATGTTTTGGATCATTGTCTTGTTGGAAGACAAATCTCCGTCCCAGTCTCAGGTCTTTTGCAGACTCCATCAGGTTTTCTTCCAGAATGGTCCTGTATTTGGCTCCATCCATCTTCCCATCAATTTGAACCATCTTCCCTGTCCCTGCTGAAGAAAAGCAGGCCCAAACCATGATGCTGCCACCACCATGTTTGACAGTGGGGATGGTGTGTTCAGGGTGATGAGCTGTGTTGCTTTTACGCCAAACATAACGTTTTGCATTGTTGCCAAAATGTTCGATTTTGGTTTCATCTGACCAGAGCACCTTCTTCCACATGTTTGGTGTGTCTCCCAGGTGGCTTGTGGCAAACTTTAAACAACACTTTTTATGGATATCTTTAAGAAATGGCTTTCTTCTTGCCACTCTTCCATAAAGGCCAGAGTTGTGCAGTATACGACTGATTGTTGTCCTATGGACAGAGTCTCCCACCTCAGCTGTACATTTCTGCAGTTCATCCAGAGTGATCATGGGCCTCTTGGCAGCATCTCTGATCAGTTTTCTCCTTGTATGAGCTGAAAGAATAGAGGGACGGCCGGGTCTTTGTAGATTTGCAGTGGTCTGATACTCCTTCCATTTCAATATTATCTCTTGCACAGTGCTCCTTGGGATGTTTAAAACTTGGGAAATCTTTTTGTATCCAAATCCAGCTTTAAACTTCTCCACAACAGTATCTCGGACCTGCCTGGTGTGTTCCTTGTTCTTCATGATGCTCTCTGCGCTTTAAACTGACCTCTGAGACTATCACAGAGCAGGTGCATTTATACGGAGACTTGTTTACACACAGGTGGATTCTATTTATCATCATTAGTCATTTAGGTCAACATTGGATCATTCAGAGATCCTCACTGAACTTCTGGAGAGAGTTTGCTGCACTGAAAGTAAAGGGGCTGAATAATTCTGCACGCCCAATTTTTCAGTTGTTTATTTGTTAAAAATGTTTGAAATATCCAATAAATTTCGTTTCACTTCATGATTGTGTCCCACTTGTTGTTGGTTCTTCACAAACAATTACAGTTTTATATCTTTATGTTTGAAGCCTGAAATGTGGCAAAAGGTCGAAAAGTTCAAGGGGGCCGAATACTTTCGCAAGGCATTGTATCTCTAGTCTTTGAGTTTGTTTCACCTAGTAGAATGTATTTGATTTAATGTTATCGTTCAAACAAATTTGGAATGGATTATTTTATTTTTGTGGCTTTGTAGCTCACAGTCAGCAGCAGACAAATCAGCGGGCCTTGATTTCTTTGCACGCAAGTGACATCACGGATTCAGGGTTCTTCCTCTGAAGTGTAGCTTCAGGAAAGAATGATGCAAGTTCACAGACATCCACTGAGCCAACATGGGACAAAAATATCTGAATACTTAAAGTGGTGAGCATTACCTTTTAATGGGGCTTATGTCTGATCCTCTACATAAAGCTCTTAGCCATCTCCAAAACTCCAAGCACTTATAGGGAGATGAGACAGACCTCCCCGGAGATCGCCTTTCCCTCACTTCCCCCTGTTTCCCTTCTTTCCTTTACACCTGTAATTTGTCTTCATCAACTATTATGGACATCCGCAGGAACAAAAGCCGGACCCGAAAAGAAGCAAATCAACAGCACATTTTTCAGAAAATGGCAGATCCAATTTTATACATGTCCCTAAGGCTTCCCTCTAACTGTTAGTGCGCTGACCCTTCACTCATCCTGCGTAGCTTGCCGCGGCTCACCAGCAGCTTTGCCGACATTTTTGCCGTCGCGGTGCACAAGCAGACAGAGATTGGAGCAGTGCACTAATGAGATATGTCCCAATGATGTTTAGTAAAGCATGTACAAATTGCATATAATCTGCATGAGTCAGGGGAGATGAGCGCTGACGTTTGGAAAGACAGCACTGTTGGATTTGACACCTGATGAAATGTGGGCTAGTGCTCAAGAGATGCCGTAAATGTTGATTTTGATCTCGATACAGTGTAGTATTGGCTTTAAATCAATTTGAGGTTTCAGAAATATGCAGGAGATTTGAGGCCAGAGTCACTTACAAGATATTGCAAGATTTAAAGACACATTGTATCTAATGGCTGATACAGTGGGATGAAAAAGTGGGTACACTGTTCTCACATTTCTGCCTAAGTTTGTCATGAAATGTGTTCTGATCTTTATTAAAATCATAAGAATGATTAAACAGTGTCTGCTTAAAAGAAATACCACACAAACATTTACATTTTATCATATTTTTTATTGGCCATAACATGTAAACACTCACAGGAGAGGGAGAAATAAGTGAGAATCTCACTGAACTGCAGCAGTTTGTAAAGAGGAATGGTCCAAGATTCATCCTGATTGTTGTGAGCGTCTAATCTGCAGCTACAGGAAAAGCAGTTATTGCTGCAATAGAAGAATCAGCCAGCTATTTAATACAGGGGAGTACTCACTTATTCACATGCTGTTGTGAATGTCTCAGGTTTTTCTGCAAAATATCTTGATAAACTTGTGAATTAATTTGTTCACAACATGCATGTGAATAAGTGAGTACACCCCTGTATTAAATAGCTGGCTTTCCCTTCTTTTGCAGCAATCATTTCCTGTAGTTGCAGATTAGACGCTCACAACGATCAGGATAAATCTTGGACCATTCCTTTTTACAAAACTGCTGCAGTTCAGCGAGATTCAGGCGGTTTACTTACTTATTCCTCCATCTCCTGTGAATGTTTACATGTTATGGCCAATAAGAATATGATAACATGTAATTGTTTGGGTGGTATTAGTTTAAGCACTGTTTACTCATTCTTGTGATTTAATAAAGATCAGACCACATTTTATGCCCAATTTGGGCAGAAATGTGAGGAATTCCAAACGTTGTAGTCACTTTTTCCTCCCACTGTATATTACTTACTCTGTCTTTAGTTGTATTCATATTATTGTGAAATCAGTATTGTTACGGTAATTGTATCGTAAAACCGGTCCCAAGCCTGGATAAATGGAAAGAGTTGCATTAGTAAGAGAGACCTATAAAAACTATTAAAAACAAAACACGAAAGGTGGCTCCAACGGGTACGTTTCCCCAGTGTGGCGATGGGTAGCTTAGTAGGAGTGTGACAATATATCGATTTTCCGATATATCGCGATATTCTGCGGGACAATACAATACCGATACTTTTTATTCCGATATCGATACTTGTGATGACGTCATGCATATTAATGAGAAACATCATGCATACTAATGAGGCAGCAGTGCTCCACTGTTTTCACAGTCAATAGAGGCCAATAATGATCAAGAATTCAGACAGGACAGCAGGGGGCAGCACTACAGTTTTAAGCACTTGGACCAAACACTGTCACACAAATAAATTACTTTTAATTATCGTTTTTATCATTATAAAGAAGAATCATTTGGGGTTGATTTATTGCTTTTTAAATAGGACTGTGGTTTCTTGTTTATTTAAATGTAAATGAAGTCAATGACAGATCTATAGACCCATTTTCAGTGTGTAAGTCAGGCATCATTTATAAAAGTGGTACAAAGCACGTGAAAAGAAATGTAAATGATGAATAATATGTAGTATGGTAAAATAAAGTAGCATGTTTTTTGTATTTTTATTGTGAGATATCGTAGCTTATTTTTGTGCAATATATCAATTATCGCAGTATCGGCGTATCGTGAGATAATCGTTATCGTAAGCCATGTATCGCGTATCGAATCGTGAGGTACCCAGAGGTTCCCACCCCTATAGCTTAGGCCACTTGAAGTGTATATGCGTAGTCCATTCATTCTCTTAGGTTTCTTTGCCAAGCTAATTTGGCAGTAGCACCTGTCTTTCTGCTAAACCTGTCTGTCTGTGATTTGGGTCTGTCCGACAGTCAGTGCGGACTTGTTGGAGGACTCTCTACCCAGACACTAGACCTGTAATATATCAACTGAACATACATATCCAATCCAATCCACCTTTATTTGTAATACACATTAAAAACAACATAGTTGACCAAAGTGCAGAACACAACAGCAAATGTTATATTGTCTCTAAATGAAAGGAAAGAAACATGTTTTTGAAACAAATAAATTACATTTAACAAATTGAATACATGTGCATGTTGTCAAAGGAACTTACCTGTGTGTCCTAAAGCTTAAGCTAAAACCTTGGTCGGCTAAAATGATATGAAACTAAGTAAAATGATGTTAAAGAAAAGAAAGCGTCAGAGTTGCAACTACAAGCAGGAGCCATAAAGATAAACCAAACAATCCCTCTTTAATGATGAGCCTCCGCAACACTTTTTTTTCCCTCGTTTAGCACAAATTGATCTCTCCCTTGCTTCCAACATTGATATTGTGTGTCGTGTATCTGTGTGTATAAACAAACATGGCTGCCCTGACAGTCAAAACGCACTGAAGCATCTTTGATCGAAATACTTTATGGGTGTGGGCCAAAAGCTATATCAGAGCGTATGGATTAGGTCCGCTCAGCCCTCTGCAAACTGTCAGCTTCAAATGATAAAACCAGACTCAAATTGGCCCGTGTGCAAAGGATGGCTGAGGGCAGGGATTATAAAGGTTTTTCAGCCACCACCTTGCCCTGCTATTGATTACGGCATAACTAGGAGATATATCAAAACACAGTGCTTGACAGCGAGGTTCTGGAACACTCAGAATTAAGTTGCAACAAGCAGGGAGCAGTAAAGACGCCACCACGACTGAGATTTAGGAAGAGACAGTAAGCCATAAGTGGCCCGTTGATAATAGTGCACATATTTAATAGCAGTGATAATTATCAGGTTATCACAAGGTATCTGTGGATGAGGAGAAACAAACTCTCATAAGAGTGTCACAGTCTACAGAGGCAAAATTGAAGGGGAAAAAAGTATTATTTGCAACCTTCTTGTATATTTTCTGGACATCAAAACAAAGCTCTACACAATAATGGTCTGTTTATTTTACTTTCCACCTCATCAGCAACATTCTAGCTCCAAGTGCCTTGCTTAAGTTGAAAATGTGGGAGGATCAAAGAATATTGTTATTTTTTTTTTCTTTCTGGATGTATTAAAGCAACATGGAAACACAAGAATGATGTGTTCATTGTCTAATAGGATACAGTGCCAATATGGATATCTAATGGTAGCACTATTATACTCTCCTCATGTATTGTATATGTTCTAACTGTGCCAGACATTATATTCTTACAAACAGGAGCAACAACATGTCATTACGACCATTATCCACATCGCATGCATTCTCTCTGATGTACTGTTTCCTCCCTGTCGACTCCTTTGAGGGGGAAAAACATAACCTGCATGTCTAATGCCTAAAGTGTTCTCAAGATTTCGTATTTTGTTAAAACCTCCATGATACGGCAAATAATCCCCCTTCTATCACCTTTTCGGGGCTATCCATGCCAATAGTTATCACTGAGAGAACATTTATACCCCATCTGTTTAAGTCGGCAATGTTATCTTTATGGAAAGCAGCCTCTGTGTGTGAGCCTGGCGTTGCCTGGGAGCACATGTGGGATGAGATAGGGAAGGAATACAAGAAGAAGATCGCAGACAACACAGTGCACAGAGCAGTGAAGCAAAAAAGGCGCCAGGGAATATGTCAAGAAATCAAAGTGCAGACAAGTTGAAGGGGAGAGAATGGATTCGGATCCGCAAACACATACTAAAGTATTTTTTTTTTTTTTTTTTTAAATCTCAGACCTGAAGGATGGTTGAGTTCAAGCTTACATCAAATCCAACTTAGGTATTTTCAAAACTTGGGACTGTTCTCTCGATGTAAAATAGATTTTTGTCTCACCTTGTTCTGTCTCAAAAGAAGAGGGTGCATGAATCTGGCCCTGAGGTGACCCACTTGTACGAGCCACTGATGTTAAAGCAGGCTCAAGGCGCACAGGCTGCCTCACCAAAGTGCTAACCATACCTGTCTGTTCGTGAAGATAACCCACGGCAACAGGCTTTAAATACAGTATGAGTGATCAATAGAGATTTCACTTGTCTTTAACAGCACCAACAAGATAAAGGTTTTACAAAAGGTCCGCTAAAACACAATTCCCTTTCTGACTACTACTACTACTACTACTACAACTACTCCAATCATGTCTGCTTTCCATATACCAATACTGCTTTTCTATAGTTCGAGATAAAGCTTGTTCCAATGAAGCGTGCAAAATACTGTAAGCTGAGGCACAGGTAAAAACAAACAAAAAGGAAAGAATCTCAATTATTACATTTCATTTAATTGGGTTAACTGGTGGAGCAAGTTAGGGCTTTTTTGTTCTTTATGCAGCACTTTGAAACTGCAGTGATTTTAAAATGTACAATATACATAAAGTGGATTGGTATGAATAAAAAAAAACCTGAAACAGACTGTTTTTCTTGTAGATGGTACTCTTTCTAAAGTATGTCTCTTCACATTAACACATCATTATCCATACAAGCCCAGAGCGCATGTTTGCCTTCCCCGCCCAACTGCCACCATTGTCAGGCAGAGTCTTACCGCATGCCCCTCGAGGGACCTCACATAATTTCACAAATAGCACTTATGCATAAGACATCTATTATTTAATCTGACCATCTGCATTGTTGTTTACTTGTTGAGATGTGGAGATTTAGAATTCAGTCGTCTCAAAATAGTTCCTCTCTTTCGTTGTCTCCAGTGACACCAATGGTTATTGTGCAAACTGCAGGCAGTAAGTTCCTCACTTCTGATATACGTGTGTAGCAGAGCAGAGTTTAACCTTAGTTTACTTGATGGTAAGGCCAACAAAGGCCACCTCAAGAATTTCACCTCTGAGGAAGGAAAAACGACCACATAAGGGATCACACATTTGTTAAATTGATGGGACGAAGGCAGTATTGTGTAAAAATATAAATAATGAATTTTCATTTGCAAATTTAGTTTGGTTAAAAATTGAAGGTTGATTTTGAATTCCATCCTGTTCAAAAGTTTCAAAGTCCATCCCCCAGACTACACATACCAACATCAGAGAAGTCCCACAGCTGCAGCAGAAGCAGCTGTCCGTCCATCCATCCCCACGCTGCATGAGCCGCATGTACCATGTGTAGAGACATCCCATGACAGTCACCTACGATTTCACAGAAGAATCCCATTTTACAGAGTTCAGTAGCGCAGAGGCAAGGCAAGGCAAGGCAACTTTATTTATACCGCGCATTTCGTACACAAGGCAACTCAATGCCTTGTGTATTGAGGAGGGGAGGTGGGCGACGCTGTCCAAAGGCTAAACCTTTAACCTACAGTACATGTAAATACACGATAAAACAATTCATACTCACGCAGACTGCATAGTGGACACCTACCAGGAAACTGGTTGCTACACTTGCCAAACAAGCCTACTCAGACCCAGGCTTTGCCCCGCTATAAGTATGCTAAAATACAACACTAATTAGGAAGTTGTTGGGGTTTTTTTTCATAGAAAGCGGATCAAAGCCTCTTTTTTTACCCTCCTTAGCTTAAAGAAAACTCAGAACGATGCAGTAAGAAGTTTACAAACTCAGTAATGAAGCCTAGGCATAAGTTCAGCCCGGAACACTCATTTCAGCATCACCTACCCGCAGCTAATAATTGCGTCTGTAAGGGTCAGACCTCCACCTCAGCCTATCAGCGCAGAGCCACACCTTTGTCGCAGCAAATCATTGCCCGCGGTTCTGTGTTTAACCTCCAGCGTTCCAGGCTCGTTAGCTTCGCTGCTGTGCTGTGACCCACCTCCACCCCTTCACCGCCTCTTCTGTCCAAGGCTTCACCCTGCTTCATCCTTCACCGGTCTCCCATACCACCACCTGTGTCCAGGCTCTGGGGGAAAACATCCCTATCTCTAACCTACCCATCCCTACTAACTAATCTGTATATCGATGTCTGCTGCTGCCGAGGTCTGATTGCCAAAAAATCTTACTAGTCTCTGCTTTTGTATCTGAGTCTATCCAGGTTTAAATCTAATTAATAGAAGAGAAATGGTAAAAAAAATTAAGGCAAAGAAGCAGCAAGGTGTATTTAGTTCAAACACTCGAAAATACAGAACACATACAGTTAGTAAAGATCAGACATTTAAAGCATCAACAAATGACTAAAAACATGTCTGTTTTCACTCAAATTAGAGATTCCCGTATTCCTCATCCGCAGCTGCTTCTGTTACATTTGAGTTTGTCAAATACAATTGAGATGGTTTCCCTGATAAACCTCTGACAGAGGACACATGGGTCACTGGAGTTGTACACAGAGCAGCTGAATTAAGTAGAACTCGTGTACATGAAACTTATCTTTGCAATTAGGCCTCGCTGTGCTTATCTGTGATAGTATGGCACGCTGCAGCTCAGAATAATGATGACACCCAAAGACATCTGGCTATCCTTGTCTTGTCCTTCTATCTCCAATCAATAAAAATGTAAACAATGTATGGTGCTTGTCCATAAATGAACGACAGTCCAAAAGTTTATCTATAGTTGCTTGTTTAGGGACAACAATCATAATATGAATTCCCATAGAGAAATGTGACAAACCATATACTGTATATTAACAATAAATTACAGTTCAAACCTTTGGCATCCCCCTAGAACCCATATTACTCTTTATGGCAAACTAACTTTTACTCTAATTTATATCTATTTAGATATTGATTTATTTTATTAGGGTTCACAGTGCCTTGTGAAAGTACTAATACACCTTGAACTTTTGCACATTTTGTCATGTTTACAACCCTAAACGTAAAGATTTTATTGTGAATTTTTTACTGAAAGGTCACACACAAGTAACAGGCAACTGTGGAGTGAAAGCAAAATGATACATGATTCTGTTATTTTTCCAAAAATAGAAAAGTGAAAAGTGGGGCGTGCAGAAGTATTCATACAGCATGACTTAATACTTTGTGGAACCAAAACCTTTTTGCTGAATTAACAGCAGCAAATCTTTTGGGGTAGGACTACAAGGTTTGCACATCTAGAGACTGACGTTTTAGCCCATTCCTCTTTACAAAACAACTCAAGCTCTTTCAAATTAGAAGGAGAGCCTTTGTGAACAGCAGTTTTCAGGTCTTTCCACAGATTTTCAATAGGATTTAGGTTAGGACATTGACTGGGCCATTCTAACACATTAATATGTTTGTTTTTAAACCATTCCATTATAGATTTAGCTTTGTGTTTAGGGTCATTGTCCTGCTGGAAGGTGAATCTCCGCCCCAGCCTCAATTCTCTTCCTGACTCCAGCAGGTTTTCCTCCAAAATGTCCCTGTATTTGGCTCCATCCATCTTCCCAACTATTCTTACAATCTTCCCAGTCCCTGCTGAGGAAAAGCAGCCCCATAGCAGGATGCTCCCCCCACCATATTTAACACTGGGGATGGTACACTCAGGACAATGAGCAGTGTTGACTGTGTGCGGGAGCTTTTTTTCAAGTTAAGTAATCTATTCTTTGACGCACCTGTCGCCTTCTCGGGTGTGCAGAGCTTCCACTTATCAAGAAATAAAGGATCTGCACATGATTCAAAAATGCCGTGAAACATGGTGGTGGCAGCATCATGGCATGGGCTTGTATGGCCATGCCATGAACTGCCAATGGAACTGGTTCCTTTGTATTTATTGATGATGTGACTGTTGACAAAAGCAGCAGGATGAATTCTGAAGTGTTTTGGGCAATGTTAGTGGTCACATTTAGCCAAATGATTGGACGGTGCTTCACAGTGCAGATGTCAATATTCTAAGCGGATAAAAAGGGGTACTATATTGTAAGGCGTAGTAACACCTGAGGAGCACTTTGACGTCCGTGCAGTAATATCTTCACTTTACTGCGCGGATGTCGAAGTGGAAGAGCTTAGTCGCTTCTAACTTCACCCCCGTTTGGCTCTATGAGGAGAGGAGGAGAGGCTAAATGTTATCAACATCTCTTTTACGTGACTGAGCGCACGTTAAAAAGGTTATTTCCCGTCTCATAGCCTTCTCTTATATCTGATCTGTTCATCCCCGCGACCTGACGAGAGAGCGCATGATGTCGGATCTCCGTGCTGTGCTCCTGTATATGTGGCAACAGTGCGCGGTGAACATGACCTCTCAAGCACACGGAAAAGACGTCAAGCAAAGTGTGCTTTTACTTCAAGCTACTGTCTTCATTCGTATTACCAATGCCCAAACTAAAAGGTTTTTAGGGCGAGTTTTGCTAAACGGCCCATGCAGTGGCGTGCATGTGCTCAAATGTGTGCATGCTCCCACATGCACGCAAGCGGGTCATGGCTTAACCTACTGCACAAGCTGTGTGTGACAACAGGGAGAAAACAGGCTGTGGCTCTTCGTTTTACAGTACCAAGTTTTCATTTAGGCCCACGCGCACAGCCAAAATAAACCAACAGCATGTGAATAACATAATACAAAAAATATGAAATGTTATCCTTAATCTGAAAGTCAATTCTAATATTTATTACACATTTTTGTTTTTTATTTTAATTCCAAATGTCACATAATAATTACATCTCCTAATTATATCTCCATCCATCCCTTTTCTTCCACTTTTCCGTTGCCGGGTCGTGGGGGCAGCTGTTGGAGCTGCCCAAATCCCATTGCACCAGCCCCTATGGCTCCTCCTGCAGGTGGTGGGTCCACAGAAGGACGGCCTCATGGTTCTAACCGGGCCTGTTGGTCTCTCATAAGGGGCTTCTGTCACCTAGGACCTGTTTGCCATGGGAGACCCTAACAGGGGCACACATCCCCCGACAACTGAGCCCCCAGGATCATTTGGGTGCTCAAACCCCTCCACCTGCTAATTATTAATAGTGTCCTCATGTTTACGCTGCATTTTCTCAAGATCTCAAAGCATTTTGTTCCCACTGCTGATGTGTTGACGCTCCGCAGCTCCAAAAGCATCATAAATTGATGAACGGTCACTCGCCTTATGCGTAATATAGAACGCAAAGGTACCCGTTTGCGTCTCCATTGACGCAATGGGTTTGTAATGTATTTCAATGAGAGTCCAGGCGCGGCTCGTTTGACGATATCGGACAACTCATAGTATAGAACAAATTCTGCCCGGTTTAGCCAACTATAAAACAAACAAAAATGCAAAAGCGCATTCAGCGCAAACACAACCGCAGAACTACAGTATTCACGTCTATTTGTGTGAATCTGAGGCCAAACTGTTGTTCATCAAAGTCAAAAAATTATGAATCCAGGACAAACGAAGCCGGACCCAACCCAATAAACAAAACTTCTTCAGGAACTTTTACAATATTGCATTGCATTACAGCCATACATAGTTTAAAGCCTTTTCCCTCCCTTCTGCTGTCTTCGTGGGACGAGTACTCCAGTATATTGCCGGGTCGTTGCCGGGCTTGTACCCGGCCAAGGTGCGTTCTCTTCGGGCTAGCTTTGAGCTGCGGCCCGCTGGAGTCCCATGGAGGAGAAAAATGTTTTTTATGAATGAGAAGCCATCCTTAAATAGGGCGTGGCCTGCTGCATCACAGGATGATGTCATAATGGCCTAAGTCAAAAACGTATAGGCAGTATATGTATACAACATACATCCAAACACAAAAAACAAAGTCAGGATATAGTGAATAAAATATACATATGTACATATACAATGAAAACATATAGTGGAACCTCTGGTCTGCAAACGCACCCAAAACCATACTCAATATGAGCGACAGTTTGCAAGAAAACAAGACTAAACATCTGCTCCGTAAGCCTGCCCTTGCTGTGGAACATAATTCCTACTTCATGTGTTTGTGCGATCACTTTGATGGAGAGGACGGGGGGAGGAAGTTTCCCTTATTGAAAACAATAAAAATGGCGCCTCTCAGCTTAATGAATTTATTCACTTTATTAAACATTACTGCCAATTCTGTTTAAACAGAACTGATAAACATTCCATGTCTTTAATTATGTTGTAACACAGATGTGGATGTAAAAGCAATATACCCAGGTTTTTACTTTTATTCATCCTCTTTTGATGAGAAAGATATTTTTGACAAAAATACAAATCTCACCTAGTCTTTGTGGATCATGCAAATCCCCATCTTCCTCTCCACGCTTGGGAACACCAGGTCCAAAGGTTTAGCAGCAAATGACAATGCGTGTTGGGAGTTACTGAGCACCTGCCGGGTCCCAGATGTGATGCAGTGTGTTTTTACAGTGCTGGCGGTTGGTTCCCTCGGGGCAGGAGCTACAGCTATGAGAGAGGAGAGGGAAGTCTACCATCTCCCTTCCTCCTCCCCATTAGCAGTGCTCTACTTACATTCCAACGGATCAACAAAAGTTAATATTACTTTAACATTATCATGTATCAAACAGCGGTCAAGTACTAATATTACATGCTGCTCACTATCACTTTGATACATCAAATACTGTGTGGCTTTCAATATACTGATGCTCTATACTTTATAGGCCATTTCATAGACGTGCACAGAGCCCAGTGGGGGTAGGTATTATAGACTATGGTCAATGTAGACTATTAACTGTATAGGGTACTGCGCCCTCAGACCACAATTCGGTCCGCTCAGTGGCCACTCCATGGTACTTCATCAGATTACCCCTTTGGCATAGAAGGGATTTTTGTCATAGAGCGGCAATATAAAAACAAACTGCTCGTGTTCAGTGGACAGGGACACACAGTGTCAAAAAAGGTTGGATTTTCTGGCGATTATTAGATATTTTAACATCATGGACTTTTTCTCCCATTGAATTTCTTGTATCGCTCAAAAAGTAAATTTAAGATGCTCGTTGGTTAGATTTAATCACGTTGTGCAGGGGGTGAGGTGAAGCTCTCATGACTTTACCGCTATGACCATCAGCAGTCAAACTGCATTGACAACCAAGTTTTTCCCATTTGTCTTTTACTCAACAAGTATTGTGTTCAAAACTGCACTCATTTCCTTCACTGGATTCTGCAGTAGTGCTCATAGCCGTAGGAGGAATCCTAATGTGAGGAGCAGAGAAAATTAAAAGGCCACAAGAACCACGCTATAAGAATTATTGTGTCACATGCGGTGATGAGGTAAATCTCACCACTGCGAAGAAAAAGTCTTTGTAATTTCACCCAGCGCAGCGCTCTACACCCACAACAAACACTGCTGATGATGGCATTAAACTGTGTATAAAAGTGGTGTGTTTGATTGCTGCACTACAAACAAATCTCTGATTATTTTAATAAATATCCTAATTGAGATTACCAAAGGTCACATGAATCCAAATTGCTCTGAGGCAAAACAGTGATCTGGGGGGTCAAATTAATCAATCAATCAAACTTTATTTATAAATCGCTTTTCATACCGAAAGGTATCACAAAGTGCTTTACAGATTACAACATTTAAAACAATACGCCCGGTATCATTATATATAATTAGGACTAAATAAATAGATGTCATTTAAAAGCTAAGCTAAAAAGCTGGGTCTTGAGCCTGCTCTTAAAAACATGAACGTTCTCTGCGGTCCTGAGCTCCTCCTCAGGTCGTTCCAGAGGCGAGGGCCATAATATTGGAAAGACGCCTCGCCGTGAGTCTTTCTGTTGACTTTAGGAATAACTAGGAGACCCCTGCCGGAGGAGCGAAGGGGCCGTGAAGGTTCATAAGGTAAAAGCAGTTCTGAAAGATTAAGGACCAAGACCATTAAGACATTTACTAACTTACATTTAAAAACCATTAAAAAAAACGTTTAAATCGATCGTGAAACACACGGGGAGCCAATTCAGCGACTCTAAAACCGGTGTAATGTGGTCCCGGCTCCTTGCAATCTTGTGCAGTTATTCACAATATAATAAGCCTCTATTGTAATATAAACCATTCAGCCACATATTTAAAGCAGGGGCGACAGAGGCGTCTCCTGACTGGAAGGTCAGGGGTTCGAATCCCAGCTCCTGAAGATTCACACTATCGTTGTGTCCTTGCCCAAGTGTCTGGCCACTACACCAGTAAGTTGAGACCATACACCGGTGCCCACACTTTCTTGGCTCACGAGCAACTTTTAACATCAGCACGGCCCAGAGCTCTACCAATAGATTTATATGCAGAGGCTTGTTGTTGTTAATTGAGCATTTGAAAGAAATTACCATTTCTTTCAAATGAAACTCTAATGTATAAATCTACCATATAACATGAAAAAATAAATAAATAAATACATCATTTGCAACTTGAAAGCGAATATGTCGTCAATTTTAAAAAGCAATGCAGCTGATTTTTTGGAGATTATAGAACCTGGACTGCCATAAATGTCCAAGATCTGTCATATTGCCCCAAAAAATTATCCCAACAGGCTAATTATCATACACATGATTTGATTCATTTTGGTGAGTGATAGGAACTCAAAATGATGCTGAGTTGTGTCATTATTCTGTTTGTAGTTTGCGGGTCCCTGGCGTTGTCCCTCCGATGTTTAACCAGCATCTATCAGACTAGTCATTACGTGAGTCGAGCCAGTGCAACATGTGTTCAAGACAATTTTGGAATGAAAGGACTCCGCAAACTGTTTGCGCAGCTTGTTATATATCGATATACAGCAAAGGCAAAAGGAGAAAACTGTATGAATGTATTTAGTTTTATCGGAGTAATTTTCCAACAGTTTTGCAGAACCTGAAAAACCTAAACATTTGCTCCTAAACGTTTCTACTGTATATACCAGCAGATTTAGTTAAGTGAAAATGTAAAGATAAAAGTAGCAGCAAAATTTTTAATTGCAGTTAGAAAGTTCAAGCTCAAGCCACTTTCAGACAGTGGTTCTCTGGTAGCCCTGGCCAAATGAGGAAAAAAAAGTGTAAAATGTTTTAATAGTACATTTAATTTGTAATGTTTTTATATGATGTACAGTTGAGTCGCTTATATTGATTTTGTTGATGTGTAACTGTAATTTCCTTAAAGACCTAGATTCTGCTGGCCCTGTGTTGTCAGGCCGTACACATGATTGACAGCCAGCCAATCAGAATTTGATGTACATTGACACTACGCCCCCCCCCCCCCCAGGGCCTGCAGTAGCTCAGTAGCTTCCCCTATGTTTTGTTTGGCTGGGAAACCGCTAATGTAACCACGCACGGGCAAGACGTTCCAGGAAAACAGAAGTTAACCGGATAAACAGATCTTCCTCTTGGAAATATCCCAATGAAGTGGATTTATTGATCACGGATTTTTGGGGCCCCTTCCTCATGAAGAGCTTCGATAGCAAAGCAGCAGGACCGACAGGAGAAGAGTTTCCCCTGCGTCAGCTGCGCTGGGACTCGGGCAGGGAACAGGTACAGAACTACGAGCGCTAAAAAGACATCTCACATAGCAACCAACTGGAAGTTTAGTATCTTTTTATTATGGTGAGTTGATCTCTGGATGTTTCGCTCTGTCAACAAAACCTCTCCTAAAATGTCCACATTATAACGCGCTCGTCTCCGCCTGTCATGTGTCGTGTGTTTCCGTATTCTAGTACGAGTGTTCTCGAAGGTGTTTGCTTTTGTTTGGGGACAGAGGCACCGCTGTTTTGGTTTGCGTTGTTGATATATCCTTTAGTGAACAAATGCCACGCAAAAAGGCAGGTTTATCCATATATTGTCGATCAGTTTATATGCGTTTGTCTGCTGGCTATTGAAGGCCCTGAATGAAACCCCACGGCCCGCCACTGCTTTCAGAGCACTGCTTTATTTGAAGTAATTTGAGCCTACTGCTAACATAAAAAGAATAGTGTCTTACTCATCACAAATCCGAATATTCAAACACTAGCATATCGCCGTAAAAAAGGGTGATCATTATTTTATTTTTAAATCCAGTGTGGTGGGTTTACAAGCGTTTGAGTGTCTAATGTGGGTGGAAAAGCATTATTTGAGTTGAGACCATTTACACATACAAGTAAGATGTGTGTTCATTCAAATGCACCGTTCTGACCAAATGAAACAAATGAAACAATTCTGTGTCCCAAAACCAAGAAAAGTACAAAGATAAGAAAAGAAAGCTGAATTCATAGTGAATGTACCCTGTTCTATTTGTCATATGCCTTGTGTTAGTCCCATAACCCTGAAAAGGAAAACCATACCATCAAGCAGGGCATGAGTAATACAATCTATATGCAACTCAATGGCAAAAAAACACTTCTACTTTTAATATTTATATGTAATTATAGCTCATTTTTTATCAGATTGATAAGATCTATTTTGTTGTATTTATCTCGACATAACAAAAACACAGAAGGAGAAGCAGCCATTGAAAGCACCTTCCTGAAGGGAAAACTTTCAGGTAAGGTTCAAATGGCTCCAAAGTCCCCAACATCACATTGTTTACAGAATGCATCCAATCCCACTGCTCTTACCGCTCTTACCTCTGCAGCCTATATCCAGTCCTGAGGAAGAGGAGACATGTACACAACCTGTCACATGAAGGCGAATGGTCTTGGCGTCTTGAAACTGCTGTCATTTGTTGAGGATCTTGCCAGCAGCGACCCAGAGGCTCAGCTTGTGTAAAACAGACATTTGCCCGCAGGCTGCCTTCCACCGTTTTCCTTTTCTCCAGCTTTCTTCTCTCTCTTTGTGATATTTCTGTAACATTTTATCTCCTCGAATCTTGTGGCGTCGTCACACCTGGTATCGCGCTACATAATCTGAAGGCATCTGCTTGTGAAAGAAAACCAGGCCAAAGACGAGCACAATGAAAGATGACCTCAAATAATAGTGTGAAGTTGATGACTGCATCTGTGCCAACACTTTTTATGTTCTAAGCATTTTGGCAAACGGAAAAAGATTGAGAGAACAAAACAGGGGAAAAGGCATATACAAAAAGAGAAAAGTAAAAACTGGCCTACATAGTGGCCTATTTTAAGTGTATTGCAAAAGCACTGTATTTGTGAAAAAATTAAATACTTTAGTGTACTGTTCATCAAATTGGTCTTTTTGTCAATTGTGACAATGGTGTCCTCAGTAAGTGTTGGCGTTGTTTCATACCTGACGTGTGGCTAACAGACCCCTTTCTTCTTCAGGGGAGCGCTGCGCTTATGCACATTCGCCCTGGATTCTGGTATGACAGCTGGGATTTAATTTGACACTAAATTAAAAGTATTCTTATCAGTTCATTTAATGTTGTCAATGATCACTTCTGTGTCATGATTCTTCTCAGTCACTTCAGTCAGCAAACTTGCTCGGGTACAACCCACTGGTGTTGAAGTGGTTTAAACAATAGATCACCCTGTCACACTTAAGAAATGTCCACTGTAAATCAAATCAAGTAAAAGTCCTTAAAGGAATAGGCCACCGTTTTTACATACTGAGATATGTTCTTACCTTAGCTTTGACGAGTTCATTTCTACCTGTCTGGTCTCTATGTGTGCCTTCCATAACGTAAACACAGCACAGACGCCGTTAGCATTTAGCCTCTCCTCTATTGCTCCAAACAAGGTGAAGATAGAAGCTACCAAACTCTTCCACGTTTTCCCTATTTAAATATGGTCACGTGAAGTGTTACACTATAAAGTATAATTACACAAAATTAAACAAAGTGGATTTTCTAAGCGGATAAAAAGGGGAACTATGTTGTAAGGCGTAATAATACCAGGAGTAATTCAGCATCCGCACAGTAAAGTGAAGATATCACTGCGCGGATGCAGGATTACTCCTGGTATTATTACCGTGTCCGTGCACTGCGCTTTGGATAAGCCATTAAAGCCGACGCACACAGAGACGCTTTGAAAGGCAGTTTCATCACATTTCAATAGAGAGGTGATGCGCTCCGTCGAGGAAAACACAGGTTTTTACCCTTCTGCAGCAAAACAGACGACGCTATGTGACAAACAGGGAGACTGCTCTAAACTTTGTGGGAGTTACGAGAGCAGCAGCGGAAAAAGACAAACCATTGTCAGAACTCCACTCTGGAAAGGGTAAGTGTTCCGTCGCTGGTAACCTGCAAAAAGAGCTCTCTCTTACAACACTGACCTACGCTTTGCATTTAATGTTTGATAATGTGTTTAAAATGCTGCACGGTTTGAGAAAAGCCTTTGAACTGCCGTTACGGAGCGCGCTCCAGTGTGTTGGCATTTGGCACATGACGCCTGGTGCGCACTCGCCGCTGGAAAGGCCAGCAAAAGGCCCAAACTAAGTACATATGCATGATTATAGTTTTCAGAAGACCCACATTTCCTTGTTTAAAATCATTTTTTCATTGATTTCATGTAATATTCAAATTTTTTGACATTTTCATTTTGGGTTTTTTACAAGCTGTAAGCCATAATTTTCTAAATTAAAACAAACAAAGGCTTGACATGTGTAACTAAATGAACTTTTTCTGAGTTTCACCTGTACGTAAATGTAACTATTTACCATTTTACCATTATTCCGGTACACTGACATGTAGGTCATTTCCTTCACTAAGATATTATGCTGTATAAGGCTTTCAATTAGCCGTGTTTTCTGCATGTTTTTTTCTTTTGTAACAGAGAGTCATCCTTTGAAATTGGTCATGCCTCTTATACATAAATGAAAGAGTTGACAAGTGGTTTGAATTTGTATCAGAAATAAGTATCACCCTGAATGTACCCTTGGCCTACAGTTGCAGTTTTATTTTGTGTGTAACTATGAATTTGGATAAACTACTATAACAAATGACTATATGGAATAGCTTATAATGCATATAAAGAGACTTTTCTATCTCAAAGCACATCCTTTACTACAGTCAACACTGGGCAGGAAGGTTGTTTAAACTTATTAAACTCAAATTGAATTATACAACTTTTGCTTTTATTTACTCATAGTACTCAAAGTACAAGTTGGGATTCTCTGTGGAGCAGGAGGAGACGCGTCCAAATCACTTCACCGCAACGTCTGGGAAATGACTCCACAACATCTCCAGACAACGTGACAGCTACTGTAAGGTTTCCGGACGCCGCTGTGATGTCCCTGAGAGGCCTTCTCTGTGACATCACCGTTACGTCCCTTTAAGATCTCCTTGGTATCCGACAGGTCTCGTAGACATTGCAGGGACGTCACAGAAATGTCTCGCAGGCTTGCCGACAGCAAACGGTGTCCGCGACGTCACCACAACTGCTTGAGACTCCACTGAAATCAAACCTGTGTGTTTTCACCGCGACTCCCAGGTGACTCGCCTAATCTCCAGGGGAAGTTGCGGTGACATCTCTGTGACCAGCAGCTGCTCGAGTCGCCCATAGGTCGCCAACTAGTCTCCAGGCCGGTGAGACAGACCATAACGGTAATACAAGTCATATTTTATTGGAACCTTGGAAGAATTGTTTCTAAATTGTGTTTTACTGTCCTTGCATATGAGGAGCATGGCCACAAGAATGTGTTATTCCAAGTTTTGAATACCTCTAGCATGGCATGTTGTTCTGTCCCTCTGACTAATTGGACGTCCAGGCCGAGACTGCAGAGGAATTTGGATTCCAGCGAACTTGTCAAAATCTCGGCTATGATGGCTCAGAGTCAGCTAACCATACAGCTCAAGTGCCCTTTAATAGGGCTGCCTTGAACACTCTCACAAGGAGAAGGGAAATACAGTACTTTTGAAACACTGCATATTTATGTGCTCAGAACTAGAAGCTTTTACACTTCAATACTATTCATATCCACACAAAAAAAGGTAAATTATTCTGAAAATACATGTGTTTTGACTATGTGATCGTTACTGGACGTTAAGTGCACATTTTCCCAGATTTCTGTAGCTATTGTATATTTAAAATGCTTTGTGATTCGCTAAATACGTCCTTCTTACACTACATAATTTCATAAAGTGCATTTTTTAATGCTTTTTATCTGTTTCTATATTGCTTCCCCTTCAAAATCAGGAGCAACAGTACATTGGCATGCTGAGAATGTTCTATCCAAGCTTTAAGACCTTTTCTGTATGTCCTTCAAGGTATTCTCTACTTGGAAAAAAAATACACACAAAGAGGCAGGAATAAAAGAAGATATTGCCTTGTGCTAGACTTGAATTGTGTATTTCTACCATTGTACAAGTCCTTATTTCTTAGCTAGAGTCGCAAAAGGATAGAAAAGGGGGCATATAAGGCATTTGAAATATTCCTGATTGTTTACATGACCTTAAAGTTAACTTTTCTCTCGTTAATTAAATTGACATCTATCAGACAGTTGCATCAGAAAACATTGGGAATACGATCATGGGATCCAGTTATTCTTTTAATGCCTGGGATAAAATGTCAATGGGCATTAGCTAATTTCATCAGTGATGCTTTTTATTAAATTCTTTTAAAAGCCATTCCAGCTGCCCTGCCAAACATGTCATATTAATTTAAGGCTGGAGACCTTGAGAGAAGGATAACCCAGTTTGTACATTAATATGCTAAGTCGACTACATTTTCAGAAAATTAAAAGCACACACAACAGCCCACTAAGCGGGTATAAAACATACATCATAGAATCCTAATATTTACCAAGCCAGAACCAACTGGTGGTTTTACAGGTTTGCTAATGGACATAATATAGCAATGTGAGCGTTGACTTTTTGAGAGACACCAATTGCTAATCTTGCCCCTATCTGGCAATTGTAGAGTTACGTTTTGGATAGTAAAGAATCCACGAGCCCACTCCTGTTCACTTACAGACCTTCAGACCGCAACACATTTAGTCCTGAACCATGTATTTAACAATGTAATTTGAATGTTAGAAATATGCAAACAACATTATGTTAGAGGATACGGACTTCTGTTTGGATAGTCTCCAGGCTGTAATCCCATCGTTGAAAGAAGCTTCTCGGATTAATATGACTACAAATATTGTTATTGTTAGAATCACTAAATGGATTATTTTAATCAGTGTCAGAGAACAGCGACTGTTGACTGTGTGACCAAATTTGGCACTTGTTTGTACGCATGTGTGTGCTATTTGCTTTTCACACAATATCAGCCTTAAAGGGAAAAATGGATTTCAAACTTTTATCATTCCCACTCACTTCTCCACATTAAATGCTTGTGTGTGCGGTAACCATGCTAACAAGTCCTCATCACCGCTTCTCATTCTGAAGATTCTTATTTTTTTTTATGTACTGCAAACTTAAGTTTTCAATGAACAATTGTACATGTGCATTCAGAGATTAATAACTGAGCTGAGCGTCCTTGCAAATAGATAGTCTTTTGTACATGTTGTTGTGCTTCTCGGAACAAACTGAATTGATAATGCTGTTTGTAGTGGACTATGCAGCTGCTGTGGTCATGGTCTAAAAGGCACATTTCACGCACATTTTTGCAATGCAAGAAAACATATAAATGAATACGCAAACAATGAATAATAGACTATACATATTTGATGAACTTAAAATAATATGCAGTAGTTTATTGGTTTGCAACATGTAAATATTTAATGAATCCACTGATCTTTCATATGTTTCCCCAGTGTAAGTTGTGTGTTCAAAGGCCATCAGCCGACTGACGAACAGCTTCATCACTAAAGATCAATGAAGGGCTGTCAGGAAGCTGAACTCTCTTCTTCCCTTCTCTTAATCCTTCTGCTTCCACCTGCATTCACAAACTGGGGTCACTTTCAGCTCCTTTAAAGACACTGAAGTCTGTCCCAACTCCCCCCAACTATCGGGTCTGAGAGCAATGCGATTTATCTGTGAAGTGACAAAAAATCCTCCTTATCTTATGTATCTTTTTATTGTCTTGCGTTGCCTTTGTCTGTCACCCCTTTACGCTCTTTTATAGTCTCCTCGTAAGACATTGCACAGGTGATCCCGAGGGAGTCCTATGATGAGGAACAGGGGATTCCAATCAGACAGCATTAAAGCTGAGCGCAGGATGATCTGAATACGTCCTGCCATTAAAAGGATGGCTTGACTTTGCTCTTGGCTGGTGCCCCGCTGCGCTGCACTGTCACTGCCATGTTCCCACTGTAGGCCACACAGTAATGAGGGGAAATGGAGGCCCAGGAAGAAAATTAAAAACGTTTCGTCCCAAAATCCAGGCATGTGTTGATTGTGCAAACTGTTACAATAAAACAGAATGAACAGAAGTCAGTGGTGCTTTGCCAGGTTTAAGGGTAAGTGCTGGTCTCACATTCAGCGGTCTGATTAACACACACAGGGATATTGGCACACATTTGCCAGTGTTTCATCTCGCCGCAGTCTGGCAGGGAAGAGTGTCGTGCATCTTCACTTTAAAATAGTTAATGACTTTCGCGCCACAAGGCAAAAACAATTGCTTGACAGCCAGATTGTGACTTTTAATTTAACAGAGCTGCTAGTAAACAGAGAGGTCTGCTGCCGCTATAGTGGAACGATGGTTTGTATGTGCTGCAGGGAAGCGTCAGAAATGAAAAGACAAAAGAGGAGTTAAAAGTAGCTCCTATTCATTTATTTCCGTTTGTAAAATTAAACCACGATACCCACAACAAATAAGAATTCAGGGTTTCAAAGGAAATCATGGATTGCCTTTGAGCAAAGTGTGACTTGGAATAAAAGTGCTCATTTATAAATATCTCTCGAAAGAGTTTACTGTATAGTTGGGAGTGGTGGATACTTTATCAAATAGAAAATGCAGTGTTAAGGGACGCTTGGGCTTTTCATAGAAACAAGTCACTTTAAGTGCTTCACAGGGGACACATTTTTGGGAGTTTCATTCTCTCCAAAGTTGTTGCTGGTAAACGACATATGGAGCCACAGCTGCTCAGACTGAGAGAAGAATGGCTGCCAATCTGCGCCATCAGAGCCTTATACCACCATGACTCACTTACACACACAGACACCCATGCACCACTCACTCACGCGCTCTGGTATTCCCACACAGTCCCCCCTCACTGGTACGATGCAAACCCTTCACTGTGTAGCTTCTGAGATCGGACATTCACGAGGTGATGTGGCCAGAATAAGGAATAGCTGAATGTGTAAGTAAAATAAATATATATGATCCAAATAAACCTTTTGACAAGTACAATTTCTGACATCAATAGGCCTTATATATTGGTAGTATTGAGTTTAGGTGGAATACCCATATAGTGGCATTGTATTGTTGTATAATAGCAGCAGAAATGCAGAATTCCACTACTAGTATTCTATTATAGTTTGCTGGTATAGCTATCTCTTTATTTCACACATTACATTATTCAGATTATTTAAGATGATAATCATTTATTGTCGTTTTAACTTTTATTAAAGCGAGACTGCTCTCAGCTGAGGTTGCCCGTCGAGGAAAGTGATGGATTCTGCCTCCTCACACCTGGATATTGCCTAAAAGTCACATGCAGAATACTTAATGACCTCATTTAGCAGAGGGGCGGTGAAGGTGCTCTTAGCCTGCCACATTTTCATAATTGTTTTTTAATTACACCTCATACTGAATCATCCGCAGTCAACATCAGGCAGCTGGTCAGTTTTCCTACGTATAGATGATGGATGCGGCACTTTATATGTTTCTATTGAAACTGCATTTAGGAGCTCTCTCCAAATGCTGCTGCTTCCCCCACCCCTTTTCTTTGAACAACTTGATTGGGGTTTTCGTAGATTTCTGGATGTTTTTATTTTGAATCCTATGGCTCAAAGGTGATGACCCTGACTTTCCGTCTCACCACAAGCCAAGTGCAGCTGATATCCAGCTGTCCCTCCAGGTGTTTTCAGAAGATGTTGACCTTCAAGATGACTTAAAGTACATCTCACTTTATATTCATTTAGTTTCGATTGGTGTCGGTCAGGACATCAGCAAGATAAACTGAAGTTATGAATTTCACTTTTAGTTTTAAAGCATTGTGTGTTGTCAGTAGGTAGACCTGCACGGCAATGTGATGCCCTTGTTCTTTATATTCCCAATAATGGGGCTCTTCTTTGTGGTGTGGTAAACAATACAATTTGATCAATAAATACATATTATGTGTATGTATCTTCATTTCTATAAGCATCTATGTTGCATCAGTATTTGTAACAACTTCCTGTTCAACTTTCTCTTTACTCTAGTCACTACAACCACGCATCTACCTCATATCCTGAGATTTCATTTCAATTTTTGTTCCGAAACTTGTCTTGCAACCTCTCCTATATACAGTAATATCCAAGAAGCTGTGGTCAATAACTGCACATGCAGTTTAAATGTATCACTTTGGGCTTTTTCTCCGAAACACTAGTACATTAATGCAGCTACACAGAGCATGTACGCCATTTCCTCCCCAGTGTCCCTCCTCCCTGCTGCGCTTTCATTATATGTCAATCTGGACTGACTCCGGTGAAGTGGAAGCAGTCAATATCGGGCTGCTCGGTACGAGGTGAGCGCCAGACTCTGATCGCTCACCGCATCAGGTGCATTGGTCTATAAGGGACAGCTCATCTCCTAATATCAAATGCACTGGTCCAGAGAGACGGGGGACATGCTAGACACTCGCTATCAACTATTCTGTCTATTGGCAAATCATGCTTGGATATTTTCTTTTCTTTTCTTTTTTCCAGCTCTTTAGAACATTGCTATAAATGGAGTCAGGAATCCAAACTGTTTTACCACAGGGTCAGACTGGGCTCGATCTGATGGAGTTGCATCGCAGTGATCATCTGTTGTTTAGAGCGTTCCTAGAAGCATTTATAATGTTAGCAGTTGTAATAACACACCGAGGTCTGAGCAGGTTGTCGCCGATCAGTTAAACCAGTTCGAACAGTTGCCATAGCCCTTAATTAGTACGGTAAATCGACTCGGATGGGTTTTATTGAACGGCTTAGATAAGAGTTGTCAGAGATGGCAGCAGCGCGTGGCCACTAAAGTACTTTGTAGAACGTAATAACCAAATGATAGTGGGTGCTGCTGGTAATGGTGCCTTAAGGTTATAGCTGTCAGTGATCATCTGTAAGAGCATTAGGAGCTGTGCCCGGAGCAGGGCCCTCCCCCCAGGCCCACTCAGCCACCCTGCGCCTTTGTTCAGCCAATCAAGATTTGCACGGACATTAGTCTCAAAGCCAAATGGTGCCGTTCAACCCTGACCTGCCCCTTCAGCGCAGAATGAATCCAGTGGAATTATTCTTCCCCAGTTAGGCTCCTCCGCAGCACCATCATAAAGGTCGCTTGGTCTAATTTTCTTTGACAAATGCCTAAAGAGCCCCATACTAATGTGTTGATTCATCTCTATTTTAGACACTTAAGCTGAATGTATGCCGTGGCCGTCCACACCGACCGTTTATGCTAACGAGGAAATACACGCGGATACGTAAACACGACATAACGTACGATTTGGTAAAACACTTTCAGCGGCTGCGATTCAGTTCTGTGCTGACATACAGTATAGTGAGCGCCCGAACGACAGTGTGGGAGGGCGAGCATAGAAGAGTTGCACAAGCAATGAGATTCTGTGTTCCTGATTCGATCTCACTTGACAAAACAGGTGCGCCATTGGTGCCATTGTGGGAGCAGACTTCACACACCGGTCCCATACATGAATTTTCAATTACGCGCCTGTTCCCCTTCTCATAATCAGTGAGAACAAATACTTGAGAGGATTAAATTAATTGAAATCCCTGCAGTCAGTGTCCTAAAGTCCCTGATGTGCACTACTTTATGAGGAAATCTAGCTTTTTGTTCATTGTTCTTTAATGACTCATCAACTAAGAAAGAGTGACCGGACATGGGAATGAAAATTATATATATTCAATTTGAAGTCATGGTATTATAGCTCTTATACGTTTCACTTAAAAAGTAATGTTGCTATCTCTACATGTACAATAGCATGCAATTCTAAGTTTAAACATTTTTGCACACCCATTGCATTTATTGTGTCATAAATATTCAATTCCCTCAATAAGAGCCAAGAGGTTAGCATTGAATAGCACCAGTACAATATAACTTTTATGTTTTGAGCAACACAAAGCCATATATGCTGTGTGTTCTGCCTTTCTCTTCAGAAGATGATTGTGAATAGATTTCAGTTTAGTTTGCAATATGGTGCTTTGTTTCTCTCCAGAGTTTCAAAGTGTGAACAATACCAACCACTACGATCAGGTAAATTAATATAGACTTACATGTTCACATTTTATGTTTGGGAATGGTGAATAATTCATTAATTCACGGAAGGACAGTGCATTGTATTAGAACTGGCTGTTGAGAAACACTGGCATGCTTCCACTCTCGCTTCTACTGTGGTGTGACACGTGGCAGCAACATTTTCCACCAACAGCATCTATAGAAGCAAACAACATTATTCCCTCTTTTTTTTTTCAATGACAAAATTCTTTGGCTAGAATTTTGCAATCATTTGCAGTGCTTGTCTACATCGTTTTACACTGGCTTGCTGCAACTATTATTATTATTCGCCCAAAAAAAGGAGCAATGCGTTTATGTACCAGAATATCTGACATAAGTCCATTCTAGCCATTACCTAATCTGTTTTTAATTGCGGAGGTGTGGACTGTGATCTCTCCTTTTTTTGGATTAATGCTGCTAAGACTATTAGGATTGAACCAAGAAAAAAGGATTTGGGGAAGTCTTTTGTTATGTGATCTTGGTGCCTACGCTCTAACCAGATTAGATTATGTTCAACATCAACTTTCTGACAATGCAAAATAGTACAGAGAATAATGTTGTCTATTGGTGATGGGTAAAAAATGGCCCTGACGAAGACGCGCTGGTGTCGAAACACGTTGGCATTATTTTAAACCTACTCTGCTTAAATAAAGGATTTTTGTTTTACTACAGTACAGAGTGCCTCAGAACCTCTTTTAAAGCATTTACCAATTTTGCTTCACTTGAAAGTCACACTTCTGTTGTTTAATTAAAGAGGGAGTATAATGTTCTTTTCGCAGGTATTTGATAATAATGCCAAACACATCTTTATGACTATCTTACACTTTATTTATTAGAACATGTTATATTCATCTAAATCAGCTGATTATATCTCCCCATATTTCCCAATTTCTTAATGCCTTCTTATAATGGCGCTGTTAGCTAACTACCTCTATCCATGTGATATATTCTGTTTGTGTGAGCAAAAGATGGAAGTTTAAATGATGGAGCAACTGTGTGTGTCGATGCATGAAGAAATACTATCTATACATATATTTCAATGACTTTGGTTATTGTTAGACACGTTGGTCTTTCTTAACACAGAAAGACTCCTATGAACTCTTTCTGTGCGGATTTTTCGGAGACATGACAAATCCAAAATGTACTGCAGACTTGCTGACTGCACCTTTAGAAGAGTAGAAAGCAGGTCGGCTTAAAGTACTTATCTGTGATAAGGCCAGTCCCATACTTTTCTAACAGCTGGTCACTTTAGAACTTGGATAATCACAATAAAAGTTATACACTGTATAAATGTCATTGAGGACTGTCAGTGTAGAAAGTTTAGTTTAGCAGTAGAGCATTCGGTTTACGCACTAGACTAGAGCAGGGGAAATGTGCCTGCTGAGATTGATCCTGATCTGCTCTCCTGCAGAAAACACAAATTTCCCCTGCAGCTTATGGATGGAGGCCAAGGCTGGAATCACTTCCAGAGCCTCAGATTTGGTAGATTCCCAAAGCCCCACCTTGCTTCTAATTGGCCCCTGTGATTGCCCTGTTTGATATCAGAAGTTGTATCCTGAAGAGTTTCTTTTCTCCAGTGCAGGAGGACAGTGAGCCACTAAACCTTAACAAGATGTCCAGTGCCACAGGGAGGGCCCTGTGATCCTCGTGAGGGCAATCAGCTCATACTCACCTCCTGTGTCTGCGCTCTGTCGTACTGCGCTCCCCGAGGTGACCACCACAGAGCAGGGATCAACAACTGTGACACCCGCGCACTCACTGGGAGACAAGTTCATCTGTCCGCCCGGATCCAGGACACTAATTAAACTTGAGACCCACTGACTAGTGCAGTCAGTCCAAGAATAATGACTGTAAATGTTCAGTCTCTTACAATTACACAATCAGCCCCTGCCTTCTTCATATAAATTGAAATCAGGGAGGTGTTTTTGGCACAGTGTAATTTTATACACCAATGTTTTGTGTTTACACCTATGCACCCATTTATACTGAAACCATTTTTTAATGCTTTTATGAGCTTGTCTGAAAATGTCATTTTGTTGAAAACTGTGTCTGAGACTGTATACAGTGTGGAATAAAACCCATTGGAGTGTAACATTTAAGCTAAGTCTAAATTGCAATTTATAAAATGTAAAAAGTTGCTGTCCAGTGATATTGTGGCATCTTTAAATTCCATTTTGAACATCTCTGTGTTTATTTTGTAAGTGATTTTAAACTGTAATATAAAGAGAGATTTATGAGTATTTCTGAGACTTTTGAAGATATAAAACTGATTCTAATGACAAAGAAAAAATTATATTACTTTATCAGGTCATTAGTTCATACAGAAGCACTTATATTGATAAGAGCAGGTTTGAAATGGCAGTGTTAGACGCTGGTTATATATGTCTCACTATATGAATGTAGACAAAACAGTTTAAGTGAAGTTTCTTGCACAGATATTGCCAAATGATAACCCATTTAATTTCCCATAATGGTGCCATGTTATGAACACCCTAATACACTTTAATAACATGAATGATTTTTGGCACACACTTGTCATTTGATGAGGTGACACCAGGTTATGCTGAATGTCAGCAGAATGTCTCTTTTTCAGTGCTTTTGGTTCAAGTGTAACGCAAATGTTTTATTATTATTTTTTTTTATTTGAGCAGAAAAATAAGACATTTAAAATTTGAAAACAAAAGACTTTTGCTCAAAAGGAGTAGGAAGAAGTTCAAATAACTTATAATTGACTTACCCCTTATTTCTCATCCAAGTAACATCACACAAAAAATAAATACATTGGAAACGTGTTATTTTTGTCCATAGTCATGAAAAACGTTTAAGACTATTATAATGGTAAATATAGTAAAGGTGGCACAACCAGAGGTCGAATGGTTGTGATTGCCACCCTGTGCATGAAGCACTGTTCCAGCCTCAACGTTGTGGGTTGTTGGCTTGGATGGGTCGCTGGGTGCCCATCGCATTTGCAAAAGGTTACAACATTGAACAAAATTGCAACCTTGTTGCAAGGGTTTTTCCAAAAGAAGTCATTTCGTCTGGATGACTACTTTTTGAAAAGCTTTGTTACATAGATAACAACTCAGTGCCTGAGAGCTTGTACAAGCGCATAGCCCCTACTGCTAGACCTGATCCCTTATGGCATCAAGTTATCAATCCCTACAACCATAAAACTCAGCAATGTTTGCGTGTAATGTTTTGGAAAATTGTCCCTTGTTCATAGCAATTGCAATTTATGTTGTTTTTGTGTGGAAAAAGGCTTTCTGGGGTAATTGCTTGAAATAGCCAGTTCCAGAAGAAGAAGAAGATGACAAGTGAAATATGACTATAGCCTGATCAATTATCAAGTCTGGCGGGTTTCACTGCTCCGTATGACGTAGGAACAGCTTCAAAGAAAGTTACAAAATGCAAATGTAAGGATGAGATTTTTTTATATATATATTTTTTCCATTAAGCATGGAACTTCATGCACTAGATAAATACTGTAGATAAAAAAAATAAAAGAAGGACCCCGAGACAAATGTGTTTTTACTATTCCCTGGTGCTGGCTTCTCCAGCTGTGAGTTTTAGGAGGGATGTTGATCACATTGTGGCGCGTCTGGCACTGGTCCCTGCTCTGTCATTGGCACACGCCTCGTCTTGTGTTTTAAATTGTAGGAGGCAAAAAGAATGGAGCCGGTGCTGGGCTTGTTTGTTAATGACACAACACCCTCATGAGTTGATGCTGGCAGAGTGCCTAGCCACCAGAACTGCAATAGAATTCTGGAAGTCAACCCACTCTTGTATTTAAATATGCATATATTTATTTAGTAATTTAGCCAGCAGTCATTAGGGCTATGAGCCCCATTCTTGTAATCTACTTTGAGTAATTATATCAAACCTTCTCTAAGGACTTAAATTTGTTTACAAATGTTGCAGTGCATTAGAGATTCTGTAGCTTTGCTCTTCATCCCCTAATGTACAAATTCTTTACACACTTTGTAAAACATGTATGTTGCACATACTTTGTTCTAGCTCCTGCTCGGTTTCTGTTATTCTGTGATTTGAACCATACCAAGTGGAAAATAGACAGCACGTCCTAAAGCGGTATAAAACGTAGCTGCAGTTGAGATTTTTGACCCTCATAAATGTCATAAGGCCACAGTTCAATCTCATTTATATATATCGGAATTGTGCCACTAAGAAGTGGTACAGGTTCTAAGCAACTATATATTATCAAAAAACCATCCATCCATCCATCCATTTTCTTCCGCTTTATCCGGGGCCGGGTCGCGGGGGCAGCAGTCTCAGCAGAGATGCCCAGACTTCCCGATCCACGCACACCTCCTCCAGCTGTTCTGGGGGGACCCCGAGGCGACACCAGGCCAGCTCGGAGACATAGTCCCACCAGCGTGTCCTGGGCCTTCCACGAGGCCTCCTCCCAATAGGACATGCCTGGAGCACCTCCCGAGGGAGGCGACCAGGAGGCATCCGGAACAGATGCCCTAGCCACCTCAGCTGGTTCCTTTCGGCGTGGAGGAGTAGCGGCTCGAGTCCGAGCTCCTCCCGGGTAACTGAGCTCCTCACCCGATCTCGGAGGGTGCGCCCAGCCACCCTGCGAAGGAAACTCATTTCGGCCGCTTGTATTCGCGATCTTGTCCTTTCGGTCATTACCCAGATCTCATGACCATAGGTGAGGGTGGGAACGTAGATCGATCGGTAAATCGAGAGCTTTGCCGCTTGGCTCAGCTCCCTCTTCACCACAACAGTCCGATACAGCGACCGCATCACTGCTGACGCCGCACCGATCCGTCTACCGATCTCACGCTCCATCCGTCCCTCACTCGTGAACAGGACCCCGAGATACTTGAACTCCTCCACTTGAGGCAAGGACACCCCACCGACCTGAAGCGGGGAAGCCACCTTTTTCCGGTCGAGAACCATGGCCTCAGATTTGGAGGTGCTGATCCTCATCCCGGCCGCTTCACACTCGGCTGCAAACCGCCCCAGTGCGTGCTGAAGGTCCTGATTTGATGAAGCCAACAGAACAACATCATCTGCAAAAAGCAGAGATGAGATTCTGAGGTTCCCAAACCGGACACCCTCCGGGCCCTGGCTGCGCCTAGAAATTCTGTCCATAAAAGTAATGAACAGAACCGGTGACAAAGGGCAGCCCTGGCGGAGCCCAACACGCACCGGGAACAGGTCTGACTTACTGCCGGCAATGCGAACCAAGCTCCTGCTACGGTCATACAGGGAACGGACAGCCCTTAGTAGAGGGCCCCGGACCCCATACTCCCGGAGCACCCCCCACAGGGCACCACGAGGGACACGGTCGAACGCTTTCTCCAGGTCCACAAAGCACATGTGGACTGGTTGGGCGAACTCCCACAAACCCTCGAGCACCCGATGAAGGGTATAGAGCTGGTCCAGTGTTCCACGACCAGGACGAAAACCGCATTGTTCCTCCTGAATCCGAGGTTCGACTATTGGCCGGATCCTCCTCTCCAGCACCCTGGAATAGACCTAACCAGGGAGGCTGAGAAGTGTGATCCCTCTGTAATTGGAGCACACTCTCCGATCCCCCTTCTTGAAGAGGGGGACCACCACCCCGGTCTGCCAATCCAGAGGCACTGTCCCCAACCGCCACGCGATGTTGCAGAGACGTGTCAGCCAAGACAGCCCTACAACATCCAGAGACTTAAGGTACTCGGGACGAATCTCATCCACCCCCGGGGCCCTGCCACCGAGGAGCTTTCTAACCACCTCGGTGACTTCAGCCTGGGTGATGGATGAGCCCCCCGCCGAGTCCCCAGCCTCTGCCTCCTCATCGGAAGACGTGACAGTGGGATTGAGGAGATCCTCGAAGTACTCCTTCCACCGCCCGACCACATCCCCAGTCGAGGTCAGCAGCTCCCCACCCGCACTGTAAACAGTGTTGGTGAAGCACTGCTTCCCCCTCCTGAGGCGCCGGATGGTTTGCCAGAATCTCTTCGAGGCCGACCGATAGTCCTCCTCCATGGCTTCTCCGAACTCCTCCCAGACCTGAGTTTTTGCCTCTTTGACCACACGAGCTGCAGCACGCTTGGCCTGCCGGTACCTCTCAGCTGCCTCCGGAGTCCCACAAGCCAACAAGGCCAGATAGGACTCCTTCTTCAGCTTGACGGCATCCCTTACTTCCGGGCGCCACCACCGGGTTCGGGGGTTGCCGCCGCGACAGGCACCAGAGACCTTACGGCCACAACTACGAGCAGCCGCATCGACAATGGAGGAGGAGAACATGGTCCACTCGGACTCCATGTCCCCTACCTCCCTCGGAATCTGGATGAAGCTCTTCCGGAGGTGGGAGTTAAAGACCCTACTGACAGAGGGATCCACCAGACGTTCCCAACAGACCCTCACAACACGTTTGGGCCTGCCAGGTCTGACCGGCTTCTTCCCCTGCCAGCGGATCCAGCTCACCACCAGGTGGTGATCGGTTGACAGTTCAGCCCCTCTCTTCACCCGAGTGTCCGAGACACGCGGCCGGAGATCAGATGACACAACTACAAAGTCGATCATCGACCTCCTGCCTAGGGTGTCCTGGTGCCACGTGCACTTATGGACATCCTTGTGCTCGAACATGGTGTTCGTTATGGACAAACCGTAACTAGCACAGAAGTCCAATAACAGAACACCACTCGGGTTCTGATCGGGGAGACCGTTCTTCCCCATCACCCCCACCCAGGTCTCACTGTCGTTACCCACGTGGGCGTTGAAGTCCCCCAGTAGAACAATGGAGTCCCCGGCCGGAGCACCATCTAGCACCCCTCCCAGGGACTCCAAAAAGGCCGGGTACTCTGCACCGATGTTGGGCCCGTAGGCCGAGACAACGGTGAGAGACCTGTCCCCGACCCGAAGGCGTAGGGACGCGACCCTCTCGTTCACCGGGGTGAACTCCAACACGTGACGGCTGAGCTGGGGTGCTATGAGCAAACCCACCCCAGCCCGCCGCCGCTCCCCGCGGGCAACTCCAGAAAAATGGAGCGTCCAGCCCCTCTCCAGGAGTTGGGATCCAGAACCCAGGCTGTGCGTGGAGGTGAGCCCGACTATATCTAGCCGGTATCTCTCTACCTCCCGCACGAGCTCAGGCTCCTTCCCCCCCAGCGAGGTGACGTTCCATGTCCCGAACGCCAGAAGCTGCGCACGCGGACCAGGTCGTCGAGGCACCTGCCTTCGACTGCCACCCAGTCCTCTCAAAAAACAATAAGATTAATAGTGGATACTTACAGGTAGCCTATAAGACAAGTATATAGTTGGTCTTACCTTTCTAGGAGAAATGTCCATTGTCCAGGACAGATGCCCTTTCTCATCTGAACCACTGCTCACACTGCTAACCCGTCCAACTCCAGACACAAAACACCATTGATAATGCATCATATCTTTACTTGTGTTATTGCTGCATGGCATTAGCATGTTTACATTTTATTTATTTTGCAGCAAACTGCCTCATAAATGTAAAGCTTCACTTTGTCTTTAGTCCTAATATTTACGTTGTTCGCCTGATTCAAGCTGATAGTGTATATTTTATGTAGATGACTTATGTCTATCTCATAAAGGGGTGTAACAACAGACCCTAAAATCTCCCTAACAGACAGGCTGTCCAGCAAATCAGATCACAGCAGATCTGGTGGAAAAGACAGAAGGTCAGCGCAGGCACCAAGTGCAGCCGGGCAGCTGCAGCAGCGAGAACCTCCAGAGCAGAGTGCATCAAGCGGCCTTCAACCCGACTGGCCCTGGGGAAATCTCCAGACTCTCCCGATTAGCCACGCCAGCACTGATGATATGAACACTTTCTAATAACATGCTATAAAAATGGATGTGCTATTATTAAGTAGTGCGTGCCATTTAGCACCTGGCTTAGTAAATCACGTCCTAATTTTGGCCAATTGCGGCTGAGTAATACACCTACTACCTCTATTGCTAGTGCTACTACTAACATAAAGTGTAATTAGAGCACTTTCTGGACATTGTCACTTGTGTGACCTGCTGACAAACAGAAGTTGGCCTCTTTAACAAATGAAATGACGACTCAAATGTGTCTGGCAGAGTGCTCTTTTAACCCTTTCTTTGGCCCACCTCCACTCTGCACACTTGGATAAAACATCGCCTTTTAAACTTTCAACAAATGGACGTCAAATAAAAGTAAGAGATTCTCACAACCACAGTATCTCCACACCTGGATATACAAGTTGCACAGACTTCTTCTGCTTGTTTGAGGGCCAGGCATGCTCCAGATCAGATGGGTTCAATATTTTATAGCAGGAATAGACACTATACAACAGTGAGGAGTGAGGAGTCTGAGAGGCTGTGCTTTCTAGTGCCTAAATAATCAATGATGGCTCTTAAGGTGGTCACACACAGGTGCTTATAAACATTTAATAAAAGGTGCCATGATTTGAGCTTTATATATTAGTAATTATGTCTTGCTCTGAAGCCATTTCCTGCCAGTAAAGGCTTTTAGACGGTTATAGACACACGTGGGTGGTGTCTTGCTCAGAGACAGTAGGAATCAGAACTGATGCCAAATAGCTAAAACATGCACAATAGGCTAATAACCTGTAGTCAACAGCTCAAGATCAATAGAAAGATCCCAAGGTTAGATACTGTTAATGACAGTTTACTCTTGATGGATGGGTACATTTCATTACAGGGGACTATGAACTCCATTGTTCCTTTTTCTTTTATTCTTGTCTTTTTTCAGTCACATTCTCAAACCCTTTGTGCAAAATTACAACAGTACTGAGCAATATGAAATACAAACATATGTTGTATGTAAAACAATACAGGATACCAGCTGAGGGAAGTGGAGAGTTCATGCCTAGTCAAAATTATTATTGAGCCAAAACACAGCAGTCTAAAACAGTTCACCAAGCAGAGCAGAGTCCAGCTTGATATCCAAATAGCGCACAATGGCGCCTTCAAGTTAGGACAGTATTGTATGAACCATGTTTGTTTATTCAAGGTTACCAATAAAGATGAGTATTGTTGACAACTTGAAAAATTACACATTTTCTAATGTCATCAAGATTTTTCATTCTCATGAAGTCAGATCAAAGTGACTTCATGATCACCCATATTGTGCAAGGGGATGTGGGGGGATGTGGGTTGTCAAGGAGCCTTTGAGGATGAATAAATATGATGACGGACTTTAATTATATGATTGCCGGCTTGCAAATCATATCACTGAAAATAGACAGGAGCTCTGTGGGGAGGGCACAATCCCACACCCCTCACACTGAGAGAGTGACAGGTACGTTCCACACTGCTTTACAATCGAGCTCCAGCACATTTTCCGTCTCTCTGCACCTGTGAAGAAATCGCTCATCTGTTGCATGCCAAACAATGCAACTTTCATGCGCTTAAATGAGCAAAACAAAGACAAATTGGATAACACTGGTGAATAAAGTGGACAGAAAAAGAGCATCTAACATTTCTGCTGCAGCGTGGCGTTACCGTGTTTCTTTGTTTCGAGTGTCTGTATGAGATTAGATTTGTGTCAGGGGTAGAGTCAACAAAACAATAATAAAGTAACTGCAATTCATTATTACCACAGGGAAGTAAAAGACCACTGCTCTGAGAAAGTGTCTCTGTAGAAAGAGCTCCTTTTGAGTAAATGAGGGATTATTGGATAACACTGACTACTACTGATTGGGTTATTTGTGGAAACAGTGGTCTGTCACTATCGGAGGAACACATGCAATTAAACTGATGGGGGTTTAGACCTTGCCCTGCGGTTCACCGTCACTACACCGCAGTTTATTTCTATGTAACCCCTCCTTTATGAAAAATGAACATGGCGATTACTCAGGTGAAGAAAAATATTGCTTTACAAACATTATACTGCCATACAGGTTATAAGCCATGTCAAATACTTTAAATGCAGATTTTGTTTTTGCTAAAACTTAGTTAAAATAATTAGATTTAAGATTTAGCTAAATAGATTATATTTTAAGCTGTTTTTTTCGGTTTAACATTTTTTTGCCTTATTCAGGAAGTGAAGCAAAACATTTTATACTGTTGCCGTGCCAACGATGTTATGTCAATACGTTTGTTAAGTGTGACATCACAAACAATATTAAGCTACTTCTGGATCCAAACTGTTGAGAGTTCCATAGATAAACGCAACTTTACCTGAATCTCCTGCTGAAATAAAAACAGATAAAAGCCCCAAAAATGTTTAACAACTAATTAGAATAATATATCTCACCATTTCTCCAGGCAAAACAAAGGTATTTGTTTATATTGAAACTAAGCCTTCATTGTGTATGGAAAAAAATTATTTGATAATTAATGTAAAAAGTTTGAGGGGTCGTGGTGCCCTGTGGGAGGTCCGTTCCCTGTATGACTGCAGCAGGAGCTTAGTTTGCATTGCCGGCAGTAAATCAGACCTGTTCCCTGTGCGTCTTGGTCTCCGCCAGGGCTGCCCTTTGTCACCGGTTTTGTTCATTACCTATATGGACAGAATTTCTAGGCGCAGCTAGAGGGTGTCCAGTTTGGGAACCTCAGGCTCTCATCTCTGCTGTTTGCAAATGATGTTGTTGGCTTCATCGAATCAGGACCTTCAGGTGGGGCGGCCCACGAGGGACACGGTCGAACGCTTTCTCCAGATCCACAAAGCACATGTGGATTGGTTGGGTGAACTCCCACAAACCTTCGAGCACCCGATGAAGGGTATAGAGCTGGTCCAAAGTGCCGCGACCAGGACGGAAACCGCATTGTTCCTCCTGGATCCAAGGTTCGACTATCGGCCGGATCCTCCTCTCCAGCACCCTGGAGTAGACCTTACCGGGGAGGCTGAGAAGTGTAATGTGTAATCCCTCTGTAATTAAAGCACATTCTCCGATCCCCCTTCTTGAAGAGGGGGACCACCACCCCGGTCTGCCAATCCAGGGGCACTGTCCCCGACCGCCACGCGATGCTGCAGAGACGTGTCAACCAAGACAGCCCTACAACATCCAGAGCCTTAAGGTACTCTTTCTAACCACCTCGGTGACTTAAGCCTGGGTTATGGGCGAGCTCCCCTCCGAGTCCCCAGCCCCTGCCTCCTCATCGGAAGATGTGACAGTGGGATTGAGGAGATCCTCGAAGTACTCCTTCCACCGCCCGACCACATCCCCAGTCGAGGTCAGCAGCCCCCCACCCGCACTGTAAACAGTGTTGGTGAAGCACTGCTTCCCCCTCCTGAGGCGCCGGATGGTTTGCCAGAATCTCTTCGAGGCCGACCGATAGTCCTCCTCCATGGCTTCTCCGAACTTCTCCCAGACCCGAGTTTTTGCCTCTGCGACCACACGAGCTGCAGCACGGGTGGCCTGCCGGTACCTCTCAGCTGCCTCCGGAGTCCTACAAGCCAACAAGGCCAGGTAGGACTCCTTCTTCAGCTTGACGGCATCCCTTACTTCTGGGCGCCACCACCGGGTTTGGGGATAATAAAACTAAAAACTGATTGAGGGATCCACCAGACGTTCCCAAAAGACCCTCACAACACGTTTGGGCTGGCCAGGTCTGACCGGCTTCCTCCCCTGCCAGCGGATCCAGCTCACCACCAGGTGGTGATCAGTTGACAGCTCAGCCCCTCTCTTCACCCGAGGGTCCGAGACACACGGCTGGATATCAGATGACACAACTACAAAGTCGATCATCGACTTCTTGCCTAGGGTGTCCTGGTGCCACGTGCACTTACGGACACCCTTGTGCTCGAACATGGTGTTTGTTATGGACAAACCGTAACTAGCACAGAAGTCCAATAACAGAACACCACTCGGGTTCAGATCGGGGAGGCCGTTCTTCCCCAGCCACCCCAGCCCACCGTCTCTCCCCACGGGCAACTCCAGAAAAATTGAGCATCCAGCCTCTCTCCAGGAGTTGGGATCCGGAACCCAGGCTATGCATGGAGGTGAGCCCGACTATATCTAGCCAGTATCTCTTAACCTCCCGCAAAAGCTCAGGTTCCTTCCCCCCCAGCGAGGTGACGTTCCATGTCCCGAACGCCAGAAGCTGCGCACACAGAGCAGGTTGTCGAGGCACCTGCCTTTAACTGCCACCCAGTCCTTTCTGCACCCATATTACAATCAAAGAAAATACAAATATATCACTTACATCTGGTATGTCAGCTCAAATCTTTAAAAATCCAGGGAGCACAGAATGGTTACCCCTGTCATTTTAAGAGAGTTCCACGTTCAATGCTCACTTCATTATTTTCATTTGTTAATAATTCAATTAAAATCAGTACTGAGAGTACCAGATTATGTTTTTCTAACAAATTCTCAATCTGCAGTCCTCCATTCTGTGCGCCGTTTGCACGCACTGTTAGCTCAGCTTCCAGCCAGGTAGATCTAATTCTTAATTCTTAAGATGACTTCAAATGTAATATTACAGTTTTGTAAGGATAAGATGTCCATCCATCCATCCATTTTTTCTTCCACTTGTCCGTTGCCGGGTCGTGGGGGCAGCAGTTGGAGCTGCCCAAACCACATTGCACCAGCCCCTATGGCTCCTCCTGCAGGTGGTGGGTCCACGGAAGGACTGCCTCATGGTCCCAACTGGGCCTGTTGTTCTCTCATAAAGGACTTCTGAACCGCTCTTTTTCTGACCTGACCTTGGACCTGTTTGCCATGAGAGACCCTACCAGGGGCACGAAGCCCCCGACAACATAGCCCCCAAGATCATTCGGGCGCTCAAACCCCTCCACCGCATTAAGGTGTCGGTTCCAGGAGGGGAAGAATAGGATGTGTGGTGTGTTAGTCTAAGGATTAACCCCATGTGTGCATGTATTATTAATTTCTTGTATTTCATTCCGTGAAAAGTTAGCATTCCTTACAACAATGTCAGCAGCTAATGAGATAATGGCTGGGTGACACTTGTGGGTCCATTATCATGCAAAAACAAATATGCCATTTCTAAAGTATGTTCACATGGAGTTGACTTAACACTAAGCTCCCGCATTGATTCCCCTTCCCCCCACAGCTCTTTCACACTCTAATCAGACTGACAAAACAGGGGGACAGGTGCTCCTTGAAGATACTGGCAGCTCCATTAAGTATTTAGCAACAATTGTGCACCACAGAGGAGGCATTCCCATTCTTGGGTAACCTACTTATCACCACGGTATAAATGCAAATGCTGGAGATTGTTACAGTGCGCATCCATGTTTAAAACATCAGATGAAAATAACGAGTCTGTTTCGGCACATACTGTTAGGGAGGGGCACAAAAAAATAAAGCATGAAAAAATGATTGAAAATGACTACATTTTTAACAGGCTGTGTGCCGTCTGTCAAACGTGTTTTATGTGGTAATCGCAAGTCTGTTACTGTGCGTGTTTCATAAAAGCCAAAGCTATGCAAACACTGGGAATAAGTATTTGCCATATTTCAACATGTTTACTTCAGGAGGACGCAGTTTAAGATCGCTCCATCTTGAAAAACTAAAATAAGGATCAAACCTAGAGTATTAGTTGCTGCAGACAGAGTATTGTGCAAAGTTTTAGTGCATGCATTTGTGACTTTATAAAATGCGCAGCGGGATGGGGGAGGCCCCTTGCCCCGGAGAACCCAAAGCTATGACACAACACGAGCATGACAGATCTGAGAGCACAATGCATTTTATTTCTAATTTATCCTGGTTTATTTAGAACACTGTTTTAATATGTGTTTATTTTTTTTATTTTTTATTTTTTTTATGTTTTCTCTTTTCAGTTTTTCTTTTGATGGGTTTAAGTCACATACTTGTTTTTATTTTTTTTATGTCATCATTAAAACCATAGACATTCTCAAATGGTGTTGGCTTTCTAATGCTCTAAATGCATTTATGCTGGTTCCCAGATTCGTCAGTTAACGGCATCATCAAACCTTCAATTCCGAATATTTCAACATACCAATAAGTTCTGTAGCCAATCTGTATGTATATTTAATTACATTTATATCATTTGTGTGGTTTCTTCATGATAGACATATAAAAATATGAGGTTTAGTGGCCCTTAGTTGTGTATCTGACCCCACAATTAGAAGGAACTATCCTTAAAGGTGCAATATGTAACTTTTAATGAAAAAGAAAAGTTGATATTTTTACGTATTTGAGTAGATGCATGGTTCCTTTACTTTCCATTGCAGTGGTCTCTAGGACACTCCAGGGTCAATTGTTTAGAAGGTTTTCACTGCTGACAGACCCTCTCAGACACACCAACAAAACAATTGATCCTGGAGTGTAATAGAAAGTAAAGGTGCCATGCTGACCACCCATACAGCCACTGGGTCACAATAGGGTAATTCCTTCCCTCCATAAAAACTTACAAAATGCAACTTTAATAATATTATTATTGAGCTTAGATTTGTGCACGCTATTTATTATTTAAAGCAAAATGAAAAACCTTTGCAACCTTCTCAATCACTAATAATTTGTTATGTTTGAAGAATAATGGTAAAGGCTACAGCAAAGTGTAGTTCTGAGTTTCCTGGAATAGCTGGCTTTGCAACTGTGACCAAACCAAAGATACATTTTTTATGTATTAATTGCTATTATTCAAACAACAGAATAATTTAATATTCAACGGTCCTCATGTTTCATCACTTGGTGGGCACTTTAGGACCTGGGACTTCACAGAGAGCCGTGCTCTCCATTTACTATCATCGTCTACTACCATTGGGCACTTATCTTTCTCTTTAGTCCAGTCTGTCCTGTCTGTTTCTGCACCCTCCATCCATCCATCCATTTTCTTCCGCTTTGTCCGGGGCCGGGTCGCGGGGGCAGCAGTCTCAGCAGAGATGCCCAGACTTCCCGATCCACGCACACCTCCTCCAGCTGTTCTGGGGGGACCAAATTTCTGCACCAAATATGTTTAAATTGCTTTGCTCTATCCGAATTTGAAGATGCAGCTATGTGTACCTGTCAGCTGTGAGAACATTACATTTTGTGCTTATAACTGTTGTGCTCTTAACTTTAAAGGAGCTGACTGCTTTATATAGTTCTGTCAATACAACACAGTATAGTGCCATGATAAACAGACAATCTGTGATTATCTGTCACCACACAGAAAGTGCATTGAGTGTATTAATGTAGTATTTTAGCATTATTGCTTAAGAAATGTTTTTTCACAAGACAAACTTCCTCTGCTCCATGGCATGGCTATGTGTTTCCGTCATTTTCACACTGCAGTGACATTATGTGTCAGTTTGTGTCAAAATCACTGTCTGTAAGAAAGATGGTGATGTATGGAGATTACCATATATTCCTGTCTCATCGTTCCTGAGGTTTTGTAAGTACTTGGAGTCTCCTGGACTGCCTGGGCTATAAAACAATACCAACTGCTGCTCGAGCATAGGATTACGATCAGGTGATGTGACATGGGATATTTCACAAAAATGAGCTTTTCATAAAGCTGATGTTTACATGAGTGAGAAGACGGAAATGACTGTATCTTTGACCAAACAACAGTTACTGCAACTTGTGTTCCTATTCAATATTGGCAAGTTAACAAGTAATGCATATATTTTACACTGCCCCTATAGGACGTGTAGATGGGCTTGTTTGAAAGCTATTTTCTGAGAAAAGAGAAGCAACGCACACCAGAAGTAGTCTCCGAGGTGCAGATGTAGGGGAAAATCAAAAAACAACATCGCACACTCATAAGCCGATGTCCAAATTTTAATGATAGTGATTACGTTACGGCATTAGCCTTCATCAGATCTTCCTTTTTTCTTCTTTGAACCAAAATGTGTAGAAAGCTATTTTCTGTCACAAAAAAAGTCTCTATCACGTTGTTTCGTGCAAAAGTTGGTGATGTTGTAGATGGCAGAGGCACAGACCTCAGAGGGTTACAAAAACTAAAGTGTGCTGCCTCCAGCAGATGGTGCCATAGGCGACGGCCTGGTTCACCTATGACCAGGGTCGGTCCTGAAAGAAAAAGCTTCAAAAAACATGACATTGCCTTCTGTTGTGTGTGCATTCATTTATTGGGCACAGGGCCATAAAGGCTTAACTTATCTTCTCTCTAATTGACCAATACAACATAAGAGGTAGTAATAATGGTACGCATATATGGAGTCTGTATACTTTAAAATCTAAACTATGTAATCTTCATTAGTGAGTGAATGTGAAAGAGCATGACCATTTGACACTGTTAATGAAATCTTCTTAACTGCCATCCAGCTAAATCCCAACTGAAACTGCTCCACTTTCATATTTTATATGCTGACATGAGAGGAACCTGAGTGAATTAATAAAAGTGAAATATGCTAATACCAGAGCGTTCTAAATGACTAATTAAAATTGGCAAAGGAAATTAATATTTGGTGTCAGCGGCTGATGGATGAGTATCTGAGGTACTAATAATGTATCTCAGATGGTGTGTGCTATGCTTGTAAGAACAACCATTAAAAAACGTCTCTGATTATCTTTTGTTCGAAGGCGACCAGTATTTCTGCTCATAAACAGGTCTGATCGTCTGTTTCTCTCAAATCTTACACCTTCCCATTGCAAGTCAGGCCGCAAGCTGCAGTGTAAGCACTATTTAAATACTTTTCTTGCAAAAGTCTATTCCTTCCTCCACTGGGCACAAGTTGTTTCATCACCAAAGGTTAAACAAATGCTCGCTCTTGGATATGGCACTCATATACAGTGCAATGTACTTTGCTTTTTTTTGTTAGATTTGTGAGTTTGAGATGGCCGAGAGCTGCAGTCAGGTAAATTGATTGACACAGATGCTGATGGTGCTCCAACTGTAATCCTCGGGTGTTAACATACTAATTTATCCATCTAGAAGCTTTACAACATGGCCCCACTGTTTCCCTGGAGTGAAAACACAACAGCTCAAGGCAAGTAACAGTGGGGCTACTTGTAAATAACAGAACCAACAGGCAGGCTTCGCCGTTCACTGCAGGTTCACGGGGGCATTGACATAAGTCTGCTGCGCGCCTGTGGGTTTTCACATTGTTCGGTGCGAGTGCTAAGCAGGGAAAGCAAGGAAGGAAATTGTGAGAACCCCCCCTCCCCATAAATAAATAAATTCATCAAATTCAAAAGACTCTCCTTTCCTCCCTCTCCCTCCAGCCCACCTTGTCAACATATACTTAAAACTCTCTGCCGCTCTTCAAATTCAAAATCAAAGCTCAGGTGTTCAGACCACCCATAGCTGCACAATTATTATCTCAGAGTTGTTTTGAATGACGCTGAAAGAACTGCATTTTTATCATTATTATTTCATCGTATCTTCTGGTGGCTTTTGGACATAGGGCTTCACCCCAATACCTTTCGGAGGATGTGACCAGTTCCCACGTGGGCGATCTTCTGGACGTCTTTGGCATTGGGGTGGCCTGGGAGCTCGTTCAGGTTCTCCTCGAGTTTGACAACGACAGCTCTGACGTCTGCAGATTTCACAAGGGAGATTTCTCAAAGGGGAACTCAGAGTCTTTGTACTTGCTTGATCTTCTGAACCTCTTTTACCATGTTTGAGTCGTCTGGTACGTGCAACATCACTGAGCAGGCAGTGTCTGTCCTTCTGGTAGATCTATAGGACGATTTGCAGACAGAGTAACGGTCGGTTCGCACTTTCATGTCCCACAAGTCGTTGATGGTGACCATTTCTGAAACATGCTCGTACCACTGCTCAGGCACTTTACCACCGATTTGCCTGCAGATTGTCAAGTGCAAGTGGTTGTTCAAAGTTCAGGCCCGTTGCCCCTTATCCCTAGCCCTCGACCTTTCCCTACACCTTAAAACAGAGGGCCGGGGTGAGGGCCGAAGAAATGAGACAGGAGGATATGCAGATGATCTAGTTTTTGCGGTTTTGATCACTTAGAGCACATTTTGATGAAAGAACATTAAAAAATCAAGCATTTACTATGTCTCTACTGAACCAGTCCATCAGTAACAAGTCCGATGCTCACCTAACACACTAAACAAGAGGATTGCGGCGCTTGGTGTCAGCCAAAATCCAAACATGTTTTCACCTATCGCAGCACATTTTCCTTCCCTGTCCGTGTGCTGCTGACCCGCTGACCCACAGAGAGCCGATCCAGCCTGCTCATAGCGCCCCCAAACCGGGGATAGACAGCGGTAGACCTGTGCAGAGCACTCAGCGGCAGACTCCGCTCGGCCCCCTCCGTTTTCGGTCTGCATCTGAAACACCTCAGTTCGGAAGGTTTGAAACCCTTCCCCTCAGCCCTCCCCCTCACTGAAACAATTGGGACACCCATTCGCCTCTCATGAACACGCCAAACAGAGGGGAAGGGCTAAGGAGGAAAATTAAGATTGGGCCTTAATCTGAGATCGTCAACAAGCTATAACAGTATGAACACAGAGTTTTCACAGCACCTATACTTGTACTTATATAACCACTACACACAAGCCTGGAGAAGATGAATTACACCAAAGTGGGCCAGCTATTCTTATGACATGTCATTTGCCATGAAGAAAGGCATATCAATGCTGGCACCGCAAGAGATGCTTAGCTCATAGGAATACAGCGAATCAGTGACATGTCACACTTTAAGCTCTACTTTTTACTCTAACCACTGTGCTGATGTAATGTGTCAAATGCAGCTTTAAAACACACTTATTTCAGTCTAGGAATACAACAGAATAATCTGAATACACTTTCTTATGTGGCATTTAGTTTGTCTATTCTCAACATTAAAAAAATCAAACAAATAATTTGGTTCTGTGTGCTGTCTTACAAAACGCCTGTTGTTCAGTGATGATCAAATACATGACTAAGTAACCATTTATTGGGTTGGGGGGTGAGGTGGGTTAAAGTGTCCCCACGAGTATTACACCAAACCCTTGCTTGTGTATAGCACACGTGATGACTCATTATAACTATAAAAACAAGTTATGTTTTTATAGTTTTGGGGGAAGGCCACTTTTGAGACCAGACCACCAGTTAAGATCCACTGTTTTAAAATGTTATTCAATATCTAGACTGCACTTTCAAAACAACAATGCCTGTGACAAACAAAAGCACATGAGCCCCTGTATTTCTCTAACCACGCCCATCTCAAAAGAAATATAATAGAAAGTGACTCAAATAAGGAAATAGAATATATGGCTGGAATAAACTTTTACTATGCATTATTTAGTCCAGGCTCACCTTGGCAGCTCTCTCTGTGAGATTAAAAGAATAATTTCAAAGCTGTAAATAATCTGTGCAGGCACATATCACATCCTCTGAAGGGCAGTGAATTATTTATTGTAATCTGGCAATGCAAGGTTGTTTATCACATATTAATGTGATACATCAGGGGACTCATTCTCCTCTGGCGCACCATGAGCCGTTTGGTACAGTTGGCGTCTCTGTGTGAGAGGATTCATAGGGCTGTAATCTGAACACAGCTAATCCACACCTGCAGCACACTGTCAGACACTAGCGTTGATGATTTAGTCTGCTTTTTTATTGCTGCTAAGTCACTGATGTTCATCAGTAGCTTTCCATCAGACATTTTGTATTGTGTACTTGTTACGGATTTAGTGACATTAAAAAAAAAGATATTTTCTGATCAAAAAAACAAATGAACAAATTAAAAAAAACACATGGATGTTGCTAATATCGCACATCTTAAACGTTGATGAAACATTCAAATTGTAAATTTTAATCTTTGGATGATATGCTAATTATGCTTGCTAATGAACACTTTTAAAACCAAATAAGCATTAAATATTGATTTCTCTTAAGTTTTATTTTGCCCTTTCTACAATCCTTATTTTTCATGGCATGAGGCTGACACAAAGAATAAAGTAGGTAGTAATTTTCAAAAACATGTAAAATAGGCCAGGATGAATGAGAGTGTGTTTGAGTGCACATGGGGGACGATGGATGGAAATTAGCCCAAGGCTACAAACCGGTGTAGCTTGTTCATTAACATGCTCTGTCCCGACCAAATAAACCAATAAACAAACATAAATGCTCTGACATCATGCTCCTGGTTGATTGCCAGTTTCCAAATCCATCTTTCATATTCATGGTTTGCATTATTTGATGAGAAACATTTTGTCTAGCTCCAGGCACCATTCTTTTGAACAAAGACGAGTTGTTTACAAACAATAGAAATGCCTGTATGAGACAGCAAATGGCATTATGAAAGCTATTTCAATTTGGCAAGAAATTACAAAGTTATCCACTGCTCCTTATGTTGCTATAAAGACTTGCGGATATGTATTTTCTGTCTCCATATGCTGAGGCTGCAGCATGTTGTTTACCATTAAGCAGCTATTCTGACAGCCTATTGCAATAAAACAGAGATTTGTATGCAGACGGTTTCTAAACTAGGAGAGACATTGCCGGCTCGCTGAGCCAAAATGCCTTGGAAAATCACAACTGAAGTTCTCTGAAAAATGTCTAAGTTCTGCAAATGGTCATGTAATCAGAAAATGGCCCAATTACAGTGCTGGAATTTTAGTCCAGCCAAGACTTTGATACACGTTATTGATCCTGGAGAAAAATGTGTGCAAACAGGTAGTGGGGATGAGCCTGATTGTGTGTGATGCCGGTCGTGGCATCGTGGGCAGACAATACGTCACAGTGGCACAGAGACGTGTCTGTGAGCAGCTCAATGAGAGATTGCCTCTAGGCTCATTAGGAACAACAGCTGGTTGGGTAATGAAGAGGAAACACTGTGTCAAGAGGTTCCCCAAACTTCCCCAGAGATGCATTTCCAGAGTACGCCATCGACGGAAAAGATTAATGTTGATGCATCATCACTTTACTGCACTTAAATGACTCCCAAACAATATTGTTCTGTCTCAAACTGCAAAGCCGTTGTAAAGATGTGGCAGCAAATACTATAGGAGTAAATATTTATTTGAGTGTTTTGGTTGGAAAATCTTTCAGTTCATCAGGAAGTGCTTCTCCAGCAGATGCTTTCTGAAACATTAATACAGTCAATAGAGAAAACCCCCCAGAGAAATGGATTTGAAATTTGGGACTGTCCCGGTTCAAGTCGATATGAATGAAGAATGCCTCTGGAAGGGCATCCAGCACAACAAAAAACAAAAGATAGCTCATTTTTGTGTGAACACAAAACGTATAAAAGCAAGAACATTTCTACAATGTAGATATAAGACTTATTTTTTATTTTATTTTTTTTTTCTTTTAATTGAGGAGAAATATAAATTGAATGCATTCTTGTGCCAGTCTCTGGTAATGGACACTCAACAGACAATGTACAATGGTGACATCATTTTTAAAAAAACATTTTTTTCAAGTTGTTTATTTGAAGGTTTCTCTTCACACAGTATTCCAGGTAGTAACAATAGCATCTTGGTAAAGGGAAACTAGCCAGTGTTGACTGAACATTTCCCACAGTGGCATCAAGTTGACTGGAGTTAACTCAATGCGCCAAATGTTTGATTCCATTCAACAGATGCTCAATTGGAGTGAATTTGGAGACTGGGCAGACGGTACCATCTCATAGAGAATTTGAGAAAATAGAAATCCACTTTCATGGCTAAGCATCCATGCTGTTTTGATGCACCTGCAGTTGATGCATCATTGTCACAGGAGTAGGCCATATAAGATGGCCTACATGTGCTTTGTCAGTGATTGATGCAAGTATGGATTTTCTTTAAATCTATTGTTTTAGTCTGCTTCAAACTATACAGAACAGATTATATGAAATTATTTTGTCCAGATGAAGATGTACATTTGGAACTAACATGCTAAATGCATTCATGGAATAAAATATGTGAAATAATGCTGATTAAAAAACAGGGAGAAAAATTGCTGCGTGCATATTCCATACGGATGTGTCATTTTGAGGTCCAGTCTTTCTTGGTATCAGCAGCTAAACTGGGCCAAAAGCCACTGAAAAATCACCCAAAACCTGCTGGGACCATCATTTCCAATGTATTTTGCATAATTACAGAGCAAGTGCACACCCTGATGATGTGCTCCCACAGAAAGAGCAGCTCTTATGGCCTATACTGTGGGGGAGAGTGGGGTAAGATGAGACAATTTTTGCTTTGGTGGTTGTTGTGTAAAAACAGTAAACAATAGATGCAAAATTGTACTATTTATACACATTTTGGGATGTTTTCTATTCTTTTGCGTCTTCAAAGATCATTTGAAGTATACGGTTTTTAAGATGTTAGTCTTAAAAAAAAAACTTGTCTTGTGGCTCATTTTAACCCCAGTGTGGGGTAAGTTGAACCACCAGATTTAAAGGTGAAATGAATACTAAACATCATGAAGTCTTTTTTTTTACGATTCACTGTTTCCCATTGGCAATTTTATTCCAAAAACATATTATAATGAATTGTTTTCTTTTCATATGCTACTTCTGCAGATTATGAGATTTTGTCTCTAAAAAAATCTCAAATAATTTAATGTAAAATCTAAATTTAATTTGCTTGTCTCTACTAGACCCAGAACCACAAATAAACAATGCAAAAACTATAGAATTGTACATTAACATTTTCTGTAATTTGTCATTCATTGTTTCTTATGGAGCAGAGGCTGCTTAATTTACCACAATGTTTTTGGGTCAATTTACCCCATTATATCTTCTTTGAGAATACCAAGAGAGATGTGTTTATTTAAGAAGAAATCTTCCAAAATTATTAATCTGCTTTTATACTCAATTTAATGACCAACCAACATCAGGAAAAACAATTGACCTGCATATTTTTGTTTGTTTGTGACCATCGTTTTGGGGAAAAGGCCAAAAATGTACTCTGAACACCGAAAAAAAGCGTTTTCATAAAAAGTGGGGTTATTTTACAGCCAAATTTTCAAATTTTGTGTCTGTCAAATTCAAAATCATGTAAAGATTAAATCTATAATCTCACATTTCAATTTTTTTTTATTTTATTTTTTTTACAAAATATAAGGGTGGTTCATCTAACCCACTGGCTCATCTTACCCCACTCTTCCCTATGTGGTTTTGTTACTGTCACAATAACAATAATAGAGTTGCAACTTTGCAATATTCTGTTAAGTTTCAGATGTTACATTGAATGGAATTAATCAATCTTTTCAAAGTTGATATTGGAATATTTGTCCTCTTTGTAATTATTAGTTTGTGCCAAAGTTGTAAAAGTAAGTATTTGCTTTAGTCTATGCTAATTTCTGGCTTTGTGATGCTCTGTAAAATGGAAGTGTGAAAAAAAAGTGAATTGTAAAATCCTAACTTGTTAATTGCGTATACAGTGATAGGATATAACTTTCTTTGAGAGTTGTCTTTCTTTGAAAGGTCTCCTTTTTTTTCCAGTGGGTTTAAGCCGTAGATAAGGAAACAGCTGTGAAGGTTTCAGGGTTGAAGTTGAGGGATTTCTGAAACGTATACCTTTGGACTTTACGTGTCAGAAAATGTCACTTCTCTTGATAAAATGTAGTGCTCTCAGAGGATTGTTTACAGTTTGGTTGGGGCTGCAATGATCAGTTCAAGGAGAGGCTGCAGGGGAGACCAAGGGCACATGGATGCGCACTACACAGGACACGTCATTCTTTCTTTTCCTAAAGGATGCACTGCCTCCTCTAAAGTGTCCTGTCAGGCGGATTAAATCACTCTCCGATTGCATAATTTCCACTTTAGAGATTGCAGCTATGAATAGTTGACATCGCATTGATAAGGACAAGCACAGTATTTGACACAACCAGAATATATGGAGTAGTTCACAGAGTCCTAATGGCTTTAAGTGTCAATTTCCATGTCATGGGCTGAACGACAGCTGAAGAGCTATGGAGTATGTTTATTTTATTCATTTGCTTTTTATCATTGTGAAACTGCAAAGTAGTGCAACACAAAACAAACAAAAATCTGAATGGATCCACTCATTATAATAAACATGATTGTGATACTAATTGAGGGGTGCTGCTTGTGAATGGATATAAAAATAACAGAAATCAAATAATCTTTTCTCGATTAATTGATTTAAATATATATATATATATATCCTGTATTCCCTATATTACATATTTCCTGTTGGTGGAGATTGTGTTTGTCCCCACCATTTTTGTGGTTGTCCACCCACAGACAGCAGTTATATATAGCATACAGTGCATGATCAGGACAAGCATTTGACACAGTCAGAATATATTGCGTACTTCTGGAAGTACAAATTGCTTTTAAGTGTCTATTTCCACGTCAGCATCGATGAGAGTTATGGGGAGAGTGTAAAGCTGGGCTCTGAGGCAGTGACACTCTCCAGTATTAACTATGATAAAAGTACACGTGTTAATGGCCACTCTGACAGGGCTAAATGATGTGCTCATGTATGGTGGCCTGACAGGTACAAATGTCTATGCTAACCTTTTGCGGTGACACTGACCAGTGGGTCCACTATTGAATTCATAATGAACTTGTGGCGGAAACGTGGGCATTTTTCTATTAAAAGAGACATCTTGTCAATTACAATTCTGGCGGAGATATTCAGTGAACTTCCTGTTGGAGGAAAGGTCAATAGCTGTGTGTAATGAGTAATTGACTCAAGGCAGATAGCCGCTCCGACCGAGACTCCGTTTTGTGATCAACCAGAGAAATGTGATTTATTTCCATATCATTTTCACTCTCATTTTCCAACCTGTTATAGAAATCAGGCTGATTGAAGTGCTACTGTTGGGGCCAATTCATCACCCAAAAATGACTTTGGAGAATGGAGCTTAGATAGTCTGAGTGATGAGGAGAACATAGCTTTTTGAATACGAACAATAGCGTAGACCAGGAGTAATGACCTGTTCTACCCACTATCAGACTTAAACAAATGATAATGTCGGTGATTCACTGGCGCCGGAGAACACAGCCATCAAACAAACATGTCAGAATGCTGTTTTAATGAGCACACATGTAGGAGAAATCATTTACAGGCATGCAACACCGGCCCGGAAATGTACATTTTTGCAACCGCAGAGAGCATCATTTATGCGTCTGCCTTTACAGCACGATCAAGGACAATGGGGAGCTTTTTCTGTTGTTGAGGTTTTGTCCTTTTTTCTGGTGTGCTTGTAATTCATGCTTGCTATGAGACGAGTGGACTGCGGAGATCGAAACGGCTTCAATGCACTTTTCAAGTTGTCTCCCCTGAAGTACAGTACCACCGGCAACAAAACAAAACAAACAATGTGTCGACCATTGTGCAGACGGCATATAATACATTAATGGTCATCTTTTATCGACAAGCTGCAGGATTTTAATTGTTTCATTTATTGACGTTAAAGGGATGGATTGTATCTATCTACCTCAAAAGTGGTAATTTGATCATTTGTATGCATGATTTTGTGTTATTTCTTTTGAAAAACGTATCAAGACACACCAGATATTCAATTATTTACAGCAAATGGAGCTATAATAAATCTTGCAGCAAGAACATACAAAAAAAAAGTTTTGTTCATCGCAAATTATGTTCGTGAAATATCTTCTCTGCGCCAAAGTTCTCCAATATAACAGACAAAAAAAGGCCTTGTGTGCAAGTACCGTAAAACAAATTCATGAAAGACACATGAATAAATAATGTAAGACTGTTGAGATTGTTTTGTTTTTTTAAACTTGGGAGTTGGGTTGCTCGTCAAGCTGATTGAATATTTATAGAAATGTATGACTAATGACACAGACAGTACAGTCTCCACAAAGAGTTTGATGATGGCTTTTGGGCATAATAGTCAGGAGAGATTTCTGTTTACAACGCACAACGGACCGAACACGCTCGCATGAAAATTCCATACCCACAGCATTTTTATAGCTTTTAAAACAAGGACGTAAATTAAGCTTGTCGAGAAGCAAGTTTCCTTGGTGTAGGAAGCTAGCCTTGAGGCAGGAGCATTCATTTTGACCACAAGTCCCCCAGAAAACATGAAACAGTAGCTCAGTCCGGCAATGTCTTGAAGAAAATGGAAAGAGTTGGCAGTTTTTTTTTTTTCCTGCACAGACATAAAGGAGTTCCCATGGTGATGCCATAAAGTCGCGCCCCAAACTGCAAGACCCTAGCTTAGATGTTCTCGCGCCCCAGGCAAAGATGTAAACATATTTGGGAGTGTTAATCTTGACAACTCTTTAACATGGATTTGAGACGTTCGGGGCAATGCTGTTGAAAAGCCCATGTTTAATTCTGCATGAAGTCAAAGCGGGAAAGTCTATGAACTCCTGACACATCTCGGCAGGTGACTGTTCAGGCGGCTTTGGGATATGGATTTTTTTGACACATTTTTCTGAGTGCAGATTAATACAGTCAAGACCCTATGAACTTCAAAGCTTTAATGAAAACCTAAACCACTATTCAAATGTTTTTTTTTTCAACGTGCAGCAATCAATGATAAACGAGAGACAGCAGAGAAGTTTCGTATTTGACCTGGGGGTTGTGGGTTCCATTCCAATGCTGGTTATTGAAGAACTTTTGCGAACAACTATTTCAAGGAAACACTGCCAATTGTTGAAGTCCCCGTGTCAGCCTTAAATGCTCAATGGCCCATTGTCTGATTTTCAATTCTTTACTTTGGACAAAAGGAACTGGATGACCATGACTACAGAAGCATTCAAAAAAACGAAACACATTGAGAAGAAAGTAGAAAAGATTTGGTGTGAAAGAATCTAAACATTTCTTGTTATGAATTGTGGCATCCTTCCTTTTGAAAATTGTCCTTGCGAGAAGTATCATTCAATTGAAGACATGGTTATGAAGGTTATGAAAAACGTATTCTTTGTTACAAGGTGAAAAATTAGTTCAGGTTCTTCTACACTGTAGGGTTTCATAAGAGACAATCCTACGCTGCTGGATTAAAGCTGGAGCAAAGACACATTGAAAAAAAGAGTGGTGGAGTGGAATGCATTTGATGTTGAGTGTTACTGGTCTCTTTTCAATCTGCTGTTCATAATGTCACATACTGTCCCTGTCATGTAAAGCTCTGAGCCTGAAGCTTCGTTCAAATCAGAGAGAAACCACAAGGACTAGTCATGCCACGCAGTATGAAGGTTAGATTGGTCTGAGATGTTAAACCGATCATAGAAAAGTTTATTTCAAGTTGTCATTTGTGCTGGGTTGACTTTGAACCCTCATTTGGAAGTTGTGTTTTTTTGTTTTTTTCTACAATAACTCCTGTGCAACTGATACTGAACGTAACTTTTATAAATATCATTATAAATATGCTGTTTCTCACAAGGCAACACCAAATGACCCTAGTGTCGGCATATAAGAATGTGAAGGAGATGTTTGACATTCCTCCAGAAGAGTCTCCTCCGCAGAGCCATCAAAGCCGTATCAGTGAAGCCTCATTACTGCCACAATCCGAGTGGAGAGACAGGATTTTTGCAACATTAACTTTTATATTGGCAATCCAGTAAATAATGTTCTTGTTATGGCCTTGATCACCAACTACAGGGACACTGTAAAGATAACCTATTATTTTATTTTTTTCCAACAATTAAACTGATTCGGCAGAACATGAAGAGTTTCATAGATATGATGACTGATAATAGAAATACAGCATATATCGACAGATATATATTCTCTTCAGGTCCCAGCATGATAAAATCGTGTTTACTGTGGTTAGAGCTGGTCAGTGTAGCTACGTACTTCAAAGCAATAACAGGCATCAAAGCATTTGAGATCTAAAGTTGGAAAGGTCACCTGTCTAAATCCACAGAAAAATCTTATTTTTTTATGTAAACTAGAAAACATAAATATTGTATCATCTAGTTCTGGTTGCTTTAATCAACCAGAACAAGACCGTTATTGTTTGAGCTCAACAATATAGACCATTGTTTGTTGTAAGTAAAATAAATTACTAAAATATTGTGCGGCACGGTAGTGCAACGGTTAGTGCTCGTGCTGCAGCTAGAAGGTCTGACGGGGCCTTTTCTCTGAGGAGTTTAGTTTCCCTTCGGGTTTCCTCGCCTACTACTAAAAACATGACAACGGATGGAAATGATCCACTGGATGCAATCCAGCGTGGTACATGTTCATCAACACATGCACTGTCCCGACCAAATAAACAAACAAATAAATCAAATCAAACACAATGTAATGCCTTTCTAGTGAAACTGGTCAACCAGACCCATTGTATTCACAAAAGTCTGGTTATACATTTGCAAAGTGTAAACATCCAATGTACATAAAGAGTATTTTCAACATTTTGGCTCCCTGTATTTCCTATTTACACACCGAAAAGTTACATTCTGTGAATATTCCTCCTTTAGAAAGATTCCCAGGACAGGTCTTAGTTTTTGCAGTCATCTAAATTCAAATTCTGCACAATTCATTCTTAGAGTGTGTTTGTCCATTGACTGCTGAGTACCACACAAAGCTAGAACACAGGTGTAAAATGCAAATGCTTATGCAGCAGGAGGAGCACAATGCACTCCCTTTGTATCCAGCCAATCTTTGACCCTGTAAATGTTTTCTGCATTCATAATGCGATCAAGTCAGCGGCTGCCCAAAATTCAACTGCCCATGTGTCGAGAAAACACAGAGCTAAGACAGCATTGCTTTGTCTAACTCAACGGGACCATTTTCTATGACATTCCTGCAAACATATTGATTATATCTGTTATTTGTTTCCAATAGGTCATGTCGGGGAGGACATCTCACCAATCATCTTGTCAAATGAACTAATTTATATTTCAAACCGCTGCTATATCTTATCAGTAACTGCATTCCTGTTGTACCGTGATAGCCTAAGCATAAGGTCAAGGTCAATGCGATTTTTTTTTTTCTAATGAGTTTTTAATTTCAGCAGTCAACACATTTCCAATATGCTGTGCTCTTATTTTATCTTTGTCTGAATCAATAATGCAGAGAGGCAATTATAGATATTATTTCAAGACATCCTGCGAGTGGACAGCAAATCCATGGGTCATTGTCACAACAGAATAAAGAATTACTTCCTTTGTAGGCGACACAGGTGAAGTCTGGAGATCTTAAAGGCTTAAAATAGAGATGGAGGGGTATTTATTTGTCCTGCTAAGGTGCCCTTCCCTCCTCGCCCTCTTTGTTGAAGCCATTTTATTTCTATCTGTCTTTCGATCTGGGTGCTGAGCTGGCTAAAGGGGAGTTAACAAGGATAAGTGGACCACACATTGGCGAAATAGTTCAATAAAGACGGTGCTGGCAGATGTTAATCATTATAGATTTACAAGGATAGGGTGGCATACATAAACATACCTTTACCTCTGTTCACAACTTACTCACACGTTCATTTTGGCGATCAGAGAGAATGATGACATTACTGGACCCTTCACATTCTTTCAGATCCACATTGTGTCTCTGTCTCAGTCTCCGGTCTCAATTTTTATTCTTCTCATACTGGTTGCTAGATTTCCAAGTGTGCAGGAATACCTGAAGACCCATCCAAAGCACCTGACGGGTTATTGAAGGTCCACAAATAGATGATCACATGATTTTGAACCCCAATTAGTTATGGTAAAATATGCTCATTTGAAATATAACATTACATTGGAGTACTCTTTCAGTGCCTCTGTATCCACATTTGGCTGATACATGTTTAGGGTTTGCATGCACCCCAGTACTTATGTTAGTCGATCCCTGAGTAATCGTGTATTAGCTGTGTTTTTTACCTCCACTGACAACTCCGACACCAAGCCTTCGACCCAAACACTATCCTTAACCTTTGCACAAACTCTAACCTTTGCCTGTAACCTGTTCCTATACGCAAACTACGCAAGTTGCGTAGGGCCCCCGCAGCCGCAAGGGCCCCGCATCTCAGTCAAACTACGGTGTTTTTCACTGATTAATCAACGCGTTTTCACTGGGACAGGCGCTCACTCACTCTCTGCCCACTTTGCCACATATAACACCAAAACGCTGCAGTCTGCTGAAGTGGATGAGCAGGAGAGACCGACCGCCTTCCCCTCGTCACTCCCAAGGCGCGAGTGCTTCTCTCTTTCGCGTCCCCGCTTGTCTGTCTGTCTCCCGGTGCTCACTTCCCCTCCTGCATGTCTCTCGCTGCTTATGTTTTCTCTGCGCGGACTCGACTTTAACAGGATGTTTCTCCCCCACAGCTGTTCGCTGCGTAATGCCACATCCCCTCAGAGAAAAAGGCTTTATAACAAAGTAAACCTTTGAATTTATTATATTTCATGGTGAAACCAGCTTAAAGTAGTATCTTTCTGGGTTGCATGTATATTCGAACAATTAAGTTGAATGTTTTTGATAAGTTATTTGTTATTATAGTTATTATAGCCCTATTTGGATTCGTCTTATAAAGCATCAAGGAAGACAAAGTTGCGGCAGCGGAAGGTTTAAAATCAGCCCAAGAAAACCGTAACCTGCAGCACAAGTTTTTTCTCAAGGGCACAGTTACTTACAGTAACTCTGGTTCTCTGAATGTGCACAGTCTAAAACGAATTGGGCTACTCACCGGCTAATTCTCAGTGGTGAGACAGAAATAACCGTCAGGTGCAGGTTTCAGTTAGTTTTAAATCAGTGGTTCTCAAACTGTGGCTCTGGGACCAGAGATGAGAGAATGTGACCATTTGCCATTTACCATTCTAAAAAGTGGGGAAATAGACCAGTAGTAGTCCTAAACCCCAGTCTGACAGTGGCTTAGTGTTAGTGGTTCTCACACAGAGGGGCAGGGCCTGAAATTAGGTCATTATGTTCCTTCTACCCTGCTCTACTGCACAGTAAACAGCTTTTGACCGTAAATGGGTTCACTCTTCGTCAAATAGCCATGGGATGCGTAGGTACTGTAGAGCCCCCGGGTGGATTTTTGCTTAGGGCCCCAGAAGGGCCAGCTCTGACCGTAACCCTTAACATAGGCCCTGGGCAGAAGTGAGAGTAACAATACTTTGTAATTATTTGACTCAATTATAACTAAAAAGTAGTGACCCAAATAATTACTCAAGTAAGTTTATTATTATTTATTGTTTGTTGATACAGGTTTGTCCCTTGAGACTCACTGGGCCCAATGTTCCGCCTGAGCATTGCTCAAGACGAGTTGTTTTCTTAGTTTGGTACAGTCTGTAGGAGGGAAAGCATAGGGAGGGGCTTCTGCTGTGCATGACATCGCCACGGGAGTCTGTCCAGCCCCCCTTCTGCGGGGGCTATTAGACTAAAGTCTATTCTGCAGTCTGTGTTTAGAAGCAAGATCCAGCACATAGTCTCATTTGCAAGATGAGACTGAACTGTTTCAAGCACTGTACTGAGTAATATTGTTTTAGTGTAAAAGTCTGCTTCATGGTCTAGTAGTGATATCAATTATGCAAAGTAAGTAAGAGTAAGTTTAAGTTTATTTATATAGCACCTTTCACAGACAGAGAAGTCACAAAGTGCTTCATACAATTACAATTAGAAATACAAAGTGCAGTTACTGTCAGAAAACCTGGTGACCATAAAACAACCTTTAATCCACTGGAAGTAGGTTTGCTCTTGAAAACATCAACAGAATCAAGTAAGCGCAAGGAAGGGCTTTTAGAATGGGAGTAATATGAGCCCTTCTGTTTGTGCAAGTCAGTAACCTCGCTACAGAGTTTTGTACCTATGAATAATGGTGAATCACTGGAATGACATCATCAGGGGAAATCACCAGAATCTCTGTTTTGTTTGAGTTTAGTTGCGGGGAATTTGCGCCGAACCATTGTTTAGCTTGCGCAAGACATTTCAGCAGAAAGCCTCATTTCTGGATCCCAGAGGTCTTAAAAGAGCAGTAAAGCAAACAAATTAAAGGAAACATAATTAAAGCACTGGATAATTTTTCATATTGGAAGGATATAGAGTAAAAAAATTAATCGGGCCCAAAACAGAGCCCTGGGGGCTTCACTTTGAGATTTTCTCACACTCGAATAAGTAACTATTTTCTTTACTCAAGTAAAGACTACAGATGGCCCAGTGGAATCAGGCATTTTAGCCCACACACTCATGGAAAAGCCTGGAGGCACTATGTTTCTCTAAATGGAGTAATAGATCAATCAATCAATCAATCAATCAATCACATTTATTTATAGAGCCCTTTACAGCACTCAAGGCGACCAAAGTGCTTTACAATAAAATCACATAAAATACATTAAAAACATTCATACAAACAGATAGATAGATAATAGATATCTTTACACATTACAGTATACTCACTACTACACCTATGGCAGATGTAAAAACTCCAGTATATTTTCTATACTTGCTCCAGTCTCATTGCAAGCGCATGACACTATCAGTTCCACATCCTTGGCTCATATTAATTTTTCCCATGGTTGGTTTTATAACCTTTTTTCTTTCACCCCCAACTCTTAACTCTCCCACATTAGGCTGCATACCAATCATTCCTGCTTTTAACACCCCGCTGAGATTAGCAGGTACAATATTATAGAAGACATCTTCAGCGCTCCGCGATGACCGAGAAACTATCCAAATTTTAATGTAATACAACAGTGGCACCTATTAGGAGGCCGAGGCATATACATCTTGTAGCACATTATGTCATCATTGTGTAACATTAGGTGGTGGTTAATTATGCATTTGCATAGCATTAAGGGCGGTAAATTCAGGGCTGTGTAACATAAATAACATGAGGCCATTGGTGATGTCAGGCAGGCAAAGTTTATCCATGTAAGGGCGGGGCTCAGGGATCAGAGGGGGCCAACCTTTTCCACAGTTGAGCTGCTCATTAAGTAACAAAACAGGTCATTGATTTTACGGCTTTGTCCAGAGATTTTATGAGACATAAGTGACTCTCATAAGATTTCACTATGCGTCATTAAATCAGGGATGTAGATAGTCCCCCAAACATTTCCCCTCTGTAATGAGAAAGAGTCTTTAACACCAAGAGTTGCACAACAGAAAGGACTTCTCAAGGTTATATTCTATTTTCCATCACTCCCTGCAGTGTGTGGATATTAACACACAGATGCGGCAAAAAGGAGATGATGAATATCTAAATGCTTCCATGAAAAAAGTGGCTCTTTAGCTCAGCCCAAGGCATGCCAGTTCCGTACCCTTTTTTTTTATTTTTTTTAAATGAATTTCATAATACATGAAAAAGCTTTTAAAGCAGTGCATAACTTAATGGTTGACCTTCTTATGAGAGAGTTGCGGCGACGTGCAAAATTGTTGCTTGGTCCTTAGGAGTGCGAATAGACGCGCAAATGGGGCCATCTGTCCATTTACATTTCATGTCCTAATGTGAGAGGAAGACAGCGCATATCAAAAAAGGTGTACTTTTTCCAGGATAACTCACTGTCCAAAATTCTACCTTATTTGATGGCACCAACCTATGTGATATACTGTAGATTCAAGAGGGCCTGTTCGCATAGAATTTTTATATTGATGGGGTCATATTTTATTATATATTAATCTTATTTTAACAAAACACAATTGCACATTGTTTACATACATTGTTACATGGGGTGGAAAAGGGGGCAATAATTAACAACAACAAACAAATTAACAACTTAATTAGTCCTGGTTAGGGGTTTTGTCATTTGAGTGACTTTAAAAACAAAACAGAATTGTTTTCTTTTCAGACATTTCAGGGAGAAAAGTATCCTGCGTGAGGCGAAAGCATAAGCCAGTGCTGGAAAGTGATGAATTAACACGGATTCAGAGACAATGCACTCCCAAAACCACTCAGCTCTGTACAGTATGTAATAATCCCATTTCTTTGTGTGCTGTTACATGTTCGGAAATAGGTCAGATGTATCAACAAGGTCTTTAGTGTGGGAGATCTATCAAACTTATTTGCTCGAAGTGTGTCAAAGACAGATGTAGGTTGATGGTGTTTCTAAAGGACGTTTATAGTAATGAGGTGAAATGTTGCAGGTTAGTCATGTGGACAGCGGAGACTGAATCACCTCCACCCAGGTGATCTCGGCAGTTGCTGACGGTGAAACTTGGGTATCTCTTTCAAGGGTAAATTATTTGCTGTCAGGGTCTCTTTGGTTTTGAAGGAGAGATGATATCTTAATGGTGTTATTCAATTTTCTATGCTGGTTTATATGCCAAAGAGAGCATGCTGCTTAACTCTGCATGGCAATGGTGCAGAGGAAGCATGTAATGCTGTTTATCCACGTAGCACATTTCAGCGCTTTAGGAGGTTGTGCGCTGTTTTATAATGTTTTGTAATTGTAATATTTTGATATGTAATACACTTACAAGAGGCCACCAACTTGTGTTTTATATGTGCCAATTCCAAGCAAAGGTTTTTTTCAGCATAGTGTCAGTGGTATTTAAGTCAATATGGACATCACTGCAAACCATTTCAGAGGTTGCTACAGTAACCAAGTGAGTTTTTGTTCAAAATAAATGATTTAAATATCCTCCAGCTGTAAGTATTTACAATAGTCAGAATTACAAGGTCATGGACGTGTAAGTCAGGACCACAACTGGTTTCATAGCATGGCCGATTAATTACGTGCTAAAGGCTCTTTTAGATGCACTCCTGGAGAAAAGGCTGTGTGCAGTAAAACTTAATGACAGTAACCTATAAGCACCTTTTATTATGCACTCATGACTTTACTGCCCGCTGCATGAATATTAGCCATATCAAAAGTCCTTCATTTCAGTTCATTTTACGCATCTATAATTTCGCTTTGGAGCTCACTGTTGGAAAATGTTGTCCCAGCCACCTTTGAGTGTCCTCTCTACAAAGCATCGTGGCAACATGTAAACGGCCTTTTGTATTGTACAGGGTCCAACATATGCTGAACTGACATTGTTCACTTGTAAACATGCTATGAGGCCGCTCCCTTATCAAAGTAAAACATGCCTCCTCCATCATCTCATACTATTGCAGCTGTTTTTAGATTCATTTAAACTGCTTTACTCCTCTCTGAAATTAGTGGCAAATCACTTTTACCATACAGAATATATCATGGCAGTGTGGGACTTTTCTTCGTGGAGTTCTTCATTTATCGATGAGGAATGCTCCATTTCACAAACTGAGTCGCCAAAAAAGCTAGCTCACGTAAACAGCCCGATAGCAGTAACTGTATGCAACCATAGCACAATGCATTCGTTTCTGAGCTTTATTTTATTGGTGGAGTGCATTGAATTGGTAATAATAAATACACGACATACTTAACTTGATTTAGATGAATTGCGTTGTTGTTGTTTGGGAGGTTAGGGTTACCTGCATCGTGGCTTTCCTCTTTAGCTTCGCCACCAGCGCTGTATTGTCCTTTTGACCAGTAAGTTCACAATATTGTGAGTACTTCCATTAACCAAACGCGTTACTGATTTGAAAAAGAAACTAGTACTTCATTACCTGCAAATGCAAAACTAACGCGTTACTTTACTCGTTACTCGGAAAACATACTCTAACGCGTTACTTAGTAGTGCGTTACCCCCCCCCCCAACACTGAATGATATATATAGTCCCACTTCTCCCAAGGCTTGTTAAGGATCTGTTTTGCCCTTGGTGATTGAAGTACATGTTTATTGATACTTAATGCCATGTGTGAGCGCTTTCACGGTAAAAAACTAGCCTGTAAATGAATGCAGAGCAAGGGTTAGCAAACCAATTTGAACAGAAATGAATATCAGCACCCTTTTAGAACAGCAAAGCGGCTACGGTAATATGCCTCTTGGACTTGTTATGCCTAAGTGTCACACAGTAAGGTCAGATATGAGGCGGAGATAGGCAGTAAATATGCAAATAACGTGCGAAGGAAGGGTTCTGAAGGAGTCAACGTCTCCCCGGTATTGTCTGAAAAAGACGGCGGACTTGTGTGACCTCATTAAATTTGTGTTGGGGTGACATAAACGCAGAGGCACAAATGAAAATGGATGTGGGAATGATCAGGAAGGACACATTCTGCTGAATTATGTGCGGCAGGAGGAATGAAACAGCGTCTGTAAATATGCAGAAGATCAAATGAAAACTTCACCCTGGAAACTGAGGGCGACGCAGCTGGGACAAAAACCAGACGTGAAAATATCCTTAAACTTACAAGCGTTGCGGTTTCAGGGGAAACATAAGATGTATAGGCACAGCGTTGTGATCGTATGTAAACTCGATCCATTCATAACATTACAGAAATGCTCATATTCTGTGTCATATAGAACAGGAGTCACATAGATTCTGTGGTGTTTGAATAAAAAATGCAAAGGTCATGATTGAATGTTTATAATTCATGGCATAACACCAAAAATCAAGGACTCTAGGAATAGTAATGAGTAAATAAAATGCTGGATGGGAAATATGACAAAAAATAGTCACCTTGAATTTTTATTCAATTTCATTTTTCACAATGAAAAAATTGATACATTTTTAACTAAAAAGGTACATAATAAAAAAAAAAAACACTAGATATTTTAGACGCAACCGCAAATGAATGTTTTCCACTCCCGTAACCTTAAATAGAAAACAAATTCCATTTTATCCCTTCAAAGTCTTTGGACTTTGAAGGGAGCCGTAAGCTGTTAATTCTACACAACTGGATGTAGATCTGTTGGCTTAAAAGTCCCACGCCGAGAGATTGACCAAGGTTTAGATAAGTTAAAGTGAACAATTGCACAGCCTCAATGGGGTGCACAGTACAAAGGATTTGTCACATAGCATGCTAAATGTTACATAGTTCGATCGCTTTTTTATAACATATATAGATAAAATAACCAAAGTGAATTATAAAGCAGAAAGAGTTGCTGGTCGCCCTTTCTCTCTAAGCTCTTCCTCTTTTATCATTATGTGCCTTTTGTCAATTACTGTGATTTGGGGCTGCGCTTGACGAGGTGCTCTCTTGTCTGACGGGATTACATGTCTGGCTGGTGTTGCCACTGGCTACACTGGTGCGTTCGAGCACTACTTCGCCACTGGAAACCGTGAGATAGCATCTAAATGTTTGTCAGATCCATTGGGCTGCTGTTTAGAGCCGGCAATTACTTTTACTCTGTCAGGATTGTCACTTGGGATGGGGCAGTGCGTCAGCTCCCTGTTGTCCCCCCGAGCAGTACAGGGCACGCAGATAGGGCTTGGCACTTCCACTGCAGCCGGGCCTGTATAGCTGTGTACTCTGGATAATGTTACCGTGGAATGGAGCTGTTCAAAGGAGGATTTATGATTTGTGACACTGGTGCAGCCTATTTTATTGTTATCACTCCATAGACGACTGTTCGGCAACATCCTCAAAAATCATGTTACATTTTGGGGGATTGTAGCGGAAATTCTGCTTTTTTTCTTGGATAAAAGTATTAGTATAGACTATACAATACTTTGTCTACTGTACTTACAGGGGGGGACAGTATTCATAACCCTATAATTACATGGCTCTCAATTATATTTGTGCTGTTTACAACATTAAAGGTGGTCTAAGCTATGGTAAATTCTATTCATTGCCTATGATACAATTGTTGTAGCCCTGATAAAGGCATGTGCATAGATTTTACTACTACTAATAATGATAATAATAATTAAAGCTTTTTCAGTATTAGACTATATCGCTGGAATAAACACAGGAGTAGCCCACGTCCAAACAATAGCCTACTATTCACCTTGGCAACTCCCAGAATGCCAGAGGCTAAAACGGTAAAAGATGACCAAGTTCTACAAAGTAACCATTTCCAAGAACTCCAAAGTGATTCCTTTCATGTGCAAAACCACCATCTGCTAATGAACTACTGTGCACAATTATACTACGCGGTGTTGTGCCAATGCTCGCACCGTCTGTGCCGAACCTGTGTTCCAGTCAATTATGTGTGTTTATGTGCCTGTCAGACAGCACTGTGCGCTTCATTCTTTCTCCATGTGTAAAATGTAAGCCTGTCTAAAATACGCATCAGTCTGACAGCCACCCAGGTTCATCAGGGCCAACTATCCTCCTACAGTGCGCTAATCAGATCCTCCACACAGACACGGCAGGTGCCACAAACTTTAACACAATTATTCAGGCAACTGCAGTCATTTATGGATGTGTCTTAGCCTCCTACACCACCTCCATACAGCTCTTGATTCAGTGGATTAACTGGTATAACCTGCAAATGCAATGCTAATAATGTAAGGTTAAGGTTTTGAGAGCTGAACCAATAAAGGCTCAAAGGCGTAGGGTTTAATTAGTTAAAAGCAGGCTTACATGAGTTGATGAACATGATGAAAGAGACTAATAAACTATATGACTGGGTATTCAACTCATGGTCACTGAAAAGCTGTGGTCTTGACAAGGACACAGCCATGCTTAGAGAGTGGAATTTACTTAAGTATTTAATATGCACAAACATCTTTTATTTTCAAAGCTTTCCTACTAAAAGTCATAACCATGACTTGGCCAGCCGGGACCAAGACATTCCCCCACGCTAGCTGAACAATACACAAAGACACAGCAATTGCAGTTTTCATTCAGTCGCTCACTGCTGCTTTCGCATAAAACTCCCACCCTGAATTTACAGCCTATGGACCATCTACCCACTCAACCGAGTTAGGGAGATGTTTTTTTTCTTTCTTTTTTGCTTTGGAGAAGAGCATGTCCCGAAACATGAAGCTACGTGCGCCACGTTATGCATCCGTGCAACGGATACGGGATGAGGCCCAAGTGACCCGTGCAGTTCTCCTGTTCTCACCTCAGTCTCGAAAAGCCAGGCACATAGCTTGTCCCTTTATTCCACGTCCAACAAAATCTGCATCCGTCAACAATCGAAGACACATTTCCCCCGATTAAGCAGCACTGATCCTTTTCCAACTCCCTGTGCATCACCTGTCCATAGATCGCTGTGCGCTCCAGTACACTGATCAAACTAGACTAAATGAAAATATCTTATATATCTTACATTATATATTAATTTAGTATTTCTTTCCATAGATAAACATTGATTATATGCTGTATTTTACATAAAACATAAAAAAAAGAATAAACCACACGGATTAATACCATCCTTATCCTTATACTTATTTTGTATTTTAATACAAACTGACAAATTTTAATTGATAGTTAAAATATATTTACTCTACGTGTAAATGTTCTGTGAAATAAAAGCACAATAAAATCAAAATAAAAAACGTTGTATTATTGCAATTGCCATTTCTAATTTTGACTTGCAATTTTACAATGAACATTGCCAAAGGTTCCCTTTCGGATCTGCTCCTGTTCCAAGTGTTAATGAAACACATCAGGAATATAACAGTCATTTTTCTAGTGCTTCTAACCTCAGGGAAAATAGATGTTTCATCCTGACCAAATTCTTCTTAGTACTGAACTCATGCCATGAATCATCATGAGTTGTTTGAGCCAAATGTTGAGGCCTAAAGAAAAGAGTGAGGTCTTGTGCTAATATCTATAGCCTCAGCTATATATTCTGTATCGCTACCACTCACTGTTTGTGCCGCTGCAGAGAAACAAAAGATGAGACAGCATGGGTTTCTCAGGGAGTTGTCGCTGTTGTAGAAACATGCCATTAATGCTGCACATCACTTACTCTAGTTTAGATCACTTCATATTTAGTGTGTGAACTTTGAGTGAAGTGTCGTAATATTTACCGGTCTAGTGCATATGTTTTATTGAGTACACACAGAATTAGGCCTTCATAGATTGATCAACTTTGTACAGTCAAAGGGAACTTTACAGCTGATTTAGAATATTACTCAACATTCCTAATTGTCATAATAGTTTTAAGGACTATTTTAAATTAGCCTTTGTACTGTGGCTCATAGAAATGATACAGTGCCTTGCGAAAGTATTCGGCCTTGAACTTTTCGACCTTTTGCCACATTTCAGGCTTCAAACATAAAGATATAAAACTGTAATTTTTTGTGAAGAACCAACAACAAGTGGGACACAATCATGAAGTGAAACGAAATTTATTGGATATTTCAAACATTTTTAACAAATAAACAACTGAAAAATTGGGCGTGCAAAATTATTCAGCCCCTTTACTTTCAGTGCAGCAAACTCTCTCCAGAAGTTCAGTGAGGATCTCTGAATGATCCAATGTTGACCTAAATGACTAATGATGATAAATAGAATCCACCTGTGTGTGAACAAGTCTCCGTATAAAGGCACCTGCTCTGTGATAGTCTCAGAGGTCAGTTTAAAGCACAGAGAGCATCATGAAGAACAAGGAACACACCAGGCAGGTCCGAGATACTGCTGTGGAGAAGTTTAAAGCCGGATTTGGATACAAAAATATTTCCCAAGCTTTAAACATCCCAAGGAGCACTGTGCAAGCGATAATATTGAAATGGAAGGAGTATCAGACCACTGCAAATCTACAAAGACCCGGCCGTCCCTCTAAACTTTCAGCTCATACAAGGAGAAAACTGATCAGAGATGCTGCCAAGAGGCCCATGATCACTCTGGATGAACTGCAGAAATGTCCAGCTGAGGTGGGAGACTCTGTCCATAGGACAACAATCTGCACAACTCTGGCCTTTATGGAAGAGTGGCAAAAAGAAAGCCATTTCTTAAAGATATCCATAAAAGTGTTGTTTAAAGTTTGCCACAAGCCACCTGGGAGACACACCAAACATGTGGAAGAAGGTGCTCTGGTCAGATGAAACCAAAATCGAACATTTTGGCAACAATGCAAAACGTTATGTTTGTCGTGAAAGCAACACAGCTCATCACCCTGAACACACCATCTCCACTGTCAAACATGGTGGTGGCAGCATCATGGTTTGGGCCTGCTTTTCTTCAGCAGGGACAGGGAAGATGGTTCAAATTGATGGGAAGATGGATAGAGCCAAATACAGGACCATTCTGGAAGAAAACCTGATGGAGTCTGCAAAAGACCTGAGACTGGGACGGAGATTTGTCTTCCAACAAGACAATGATCCAAAACATAAAGCAAAATCTACAATAGAGTGGTTCACAAATAAACATATCCAGGTGTTAGAATGGCCAAGTCAAAGTCCAGACCTGAATCCAATCGAGAATCTGTGGAAAGAACTGAAAACTGCTGTTCACAAACGCTGTCCATCCAACTTCACTGAGCTCGAGCTGTTTCACAAAAAGGAATGGGCAAATATTTCAGTCTTTCAATGTGCAAAACTGATAGAGACATACCCCAAGCGACTTAAAATACAGTGTTATATCTTTATGTTTGAAGCCTGAAATGTGGCAAAAGGTCAAAAGGTTCAAGGGGGCCGAATACTTTCGCAAGGCACTGTATGTCTCTATATATTTCCTGCTTGTTACAAATCAAAACCCTTTGTAACACAACGGTCTTTGAACTCAAAAAGATCATTATTTCTCAGCAACCCTTTGAGGGAACCACATTTAGTGTCCTTCCATGCCTCTGCGTTTAGTCATTATTTTTCTTTATGATTATTTCTGCTCTGCGTTGCCAAATCTCTTACTTGATCCACTTGCTAATCTGATCATCCGGGATCATGTGCTGCTGGCTAAATCAGCAGGCATCGCACAATCCCCAGTGACAGGTACATACATCTGGCATATAGTTAAGACCAAAACATGCGGTGAGCTGTAAAATCCATCAAGTGTGATGCAATACATTTCAAACTCGATTAGATTTTCTCTTTGCAGAATTTTGATGCCCGAGGAGTAAATTATCTTTGCTGGAAGAAGTATTGAGTGCGCATGTGCAGTACAAGGCTGAGAAGAGGGTTCGTTCCGTGTCCGCCTTGCTCCAGTGAGCTGAGTCCAATTTGCCCTTCTTTGAATATTTTCCGTGGGAATCCTTCGGCTGGTGGTCTGCTTTTCGTCTATGGAGAATCACGGTAAATACACCTTTGATTGGCAGCGCCGCCACCGCCTCAACTGCCTCCGAAAGCCCTCCTCCGGCCCTCCACCTGCTGGCACAGCTTTTCTGATAGCCTGGCGGTAATTGACACATCCCTTTGTTAATTATAGGTGATGTGACACTTGTAATGGTAGACACCGGTGTAAAATGTGCAGTCCCAGAACAGCGTGTCAGCAAGGTGTCCTCTGAATGCAAGCCTCTGTCCCAGGTGATTAAAGATCCTGTCATGTCTCATCTTCCACAGCCGATAATTAAAACAGAAATATAAAGCAGGGCCTAATGAACTTCATCTGGATCATTACTTCATCAATAAAAACAGAGCATTTACATCTCGCTGCGACCCCCAAGTTACGGCTGAGTGCGCAGTGCACTTTGGAAAACACACTGGCATAGCAAAAATGGTTAGCGCCGTCTCACAGACAAAAAGGTCCTTGGTTCAATTCCCATAACAGACTTATGATCAAGTTTGTGGCACACACCCAGTGGTCCCCGCTCTGTTGTCGCATGCTTCATTTGACTGCATATTTACTGTGCTAAAAAGGCAGTTAATTTTCACTCAAATCTATCTTATTTGTGAAATGTAGCCCATTTATTTCTATTAGTCAGAATAATAACATCTCAGGCCTGCGACTTGCAACTTCTTTTGTGATACACTAAACAATTAAAATGGGATTATTTGGTATTTGGCAAGCGTTATTCGAAACATAATAAGAATAATGACTGATTTGAGGTAAAGTAAAACTTTGCTCGTGTTCAGTTTCCAAACTAAAACTGCAGCACTGTAACAATTCAGACTTGTTATTAAGGCTTTAAGTATTTATTGTCGTCAGTTATTAAAAAGGCTTCTGATCTGAGAAGCCTTTTCTCAGATCAGAAATTGAGTGAGCTCAAATGTCTCCTTAGCCCTTGTAGAATCCTTGTAGCCTTTTAGTCCCTCTTGATTGAAACAGCATTGTCGACAATTCACTTAAAAATCAAGTTTGCCAAACTGTTGCAATAATGAACAGACATAGGCATGTTAACACACCATTTTGCAAAAGATTTTTATTCAGCCTTGAATGTTAATCATGAGAGATTTGTCCTTAATTCAGCACTGTGGTAAAAGTGACACTTTTATTACATTTAAGCAGGAACATTTTTGTGCTGAATTTATAATCAGTTTGAGCAATAACTTTGTTTTTTGCACGCTTGAGAGACTTAAGAAATTATCCATCCATCCATCCATTTTCTTCTGCTTTATCCAGGGCCGGGTCACGGAGGCAGCAGTCTAGTTAGTTTAGTTTAGTTTTATTTTATTTTATTTTATTTGTTTATTTGAGCAGTATACATTACGCTCAAAAGGAGTGGGCTGAACAAAAAGCTTATGAGCACCCACCCCCAAATTCAGTGCAATAAAAAAAGTACATTTCACACAATGGTACCGAAGGAACAAAACATCAACAAGACCTCATCCAAAGATAATTTGATACATTTCAGCAGCTACATTCGCACAGACCAACTTACAAACTTACAAAACAATATTTGAACTGTTTATATGATTAATTGAAACAAAGCACAACTACAACAACGATCTTGTTTCATGTACGATGTCTTGTACAAAGCAAGTAAAAAAAATGTATCATTAATATATTTCTTTTAGATTGTTACCAGTGATTACCGAGAGTTACTTTTAACTCAGTCTAAGCAAAGACGCCCAGACTTTCCGATCCATGCACACCTCCTCCAGCTGTTCTGGGGGGACCTAAGAAAGTATGTTTATTTTAAATCTAGTGTTACAATGTCAAAGTCTTTAAGTTGAGTAACAGAAGTGAATGCACTTTTTAACAATATTCACATTTTCTGAGTTTCAGCTGTACAGTAAAAAAGGCTCTACCTGTTCATTTCCATCCAGTAATTTCACTGTGAATGCGGCGTCCTCTCTGGTGCTGTGTTCACACTGGGTTTGTCACGTTTAATTGAATGGGAGTCATTACATGACAATCCATTCTGAGGAGTGCAGTTGTACGAGTTCTAAGGCTGGTGTTGGCCAAAGCTCAGTGTAATTAAGATCAGCCATGATTGTTGTTCTGTAGTGTATAGAATAGAAGTGGGTCAAAGTTGGGGCAGACCTAATGTTTGCGGGGCATGTTTGAGCCTGAGGCACAAAGCTGTCACATTGAATAAGTGTGTCCTTTTTAACGTACTATATTTAAACACGCCAGCCACTGGAAAGACTGGGCCTAAACCCAGACAATGGAGAAAGATATCAGGAAGGGCATCTGAACAAATACTTAGTGACATAATTCAATGCTTTTTTTCAGCATGAAATTATTGACACATAGTGACACATAAAAACATTAAGTGTAATTCTTTATTTTGTCTGTGTTTGGCCACTGCATTTTTTTTTATCCAGCCTCCTACTGTCCAGTGCCCCAGCCTGTCTTTCTTCCCTCTTCTTCTCTGTCCATTTCTATAGCATGTTTTGGAGAAAACTCTGTGTTCCACTGTGCTACATCATCCAGGAAATGTTCTACCATGCCATTACTGGAATAAAAAAAAAGTTAAATACTGAGGTTTTCAAAAGTTTTAAAAGCACGGCTCATTATCTGGGACATAACTAAGAGGTTCCATACAATAAATGCATTTATTGTATGGAACCTCTTTGTTATGTCATATATATATTAAGGTATTTATATGGCCAGTAAAGAGCATTTTTAGATACATTGTTATTTTAATGTATTATCTTTGAATTCAACTCTTGGTACGGTAAATAATTAATTTTATGTTTCTCATTCACTATGCTGTGATTGAAATGGTCTAAATGAGGAGGGCCATAGCCACACAGAGCACACACAGCGGTTAGTAGTTGGCAGAAGTGTGAATGCTCTGGGCTGAAACATGGGGCTGTGGCATAAGGAGCATACAGATAAGAGGCGTGCTGTTTCACACAGCTGAGGGCGTGAGGCGCTCCACAGTGATACGTGATGACAGCCCTGTGCCTCTCTGTTGACACAGCCCTCCTCTCCTGGGCACGAGAGGAGGGACTATTTACACCGCCATATGCCTTCAAAAAGCATTCACTAAAGATACCCCCAGAAAATCTCCACCGCAAAGCCTTTTAATTGGATCAGATCTATCTTTTATTAATAAGCAAGTCAAGTTTCTCCATGGTGCTTGACTATTAATGGCTGCTTGATCAAAAGACAGATATGACCTGTACAATAGTGCATGTCAGCCTGTAGAGGAATACATTTCCATCATCAGAGCGCTGAGGCTGAGGCAGGCCGGTGTCGTTAGCAGCCAAAGAGGAAAGCGTGGCTGTGCGGAGTGCTGACCCTCTAAGACATGCATGGTAATTTCACTGAAATCCCCTAAAATATTGACTTTCAATGACTTGCATCATACTGTGACTTTGAATAGATCTAAAAACAGTCCATCTGCAACTTCATTTTGGAGAGGAGAATTGTTTCAACGAATTGCAAATAAGTTGAATCCAAGGTTACTTTTGCGTTTTTCGTGGTTTGCTTGGTTAGCAGTGCGTTATCGAACTTCACAACTGTGCCGTACTTCATCAAACCATCCAGGATTTCCAACTTGGAGACATTTTCGTGATTGCAACATTTTCACCAGTACTTACCAGTCCATATAATAAATGTGGATAAGCGTGTTATCCAGAGTTCGGGATAAACATTTCCAGTCTCCGTCCTGTGAATACCTCCCAGTGCCTCTCCTCAGTCTCCCCTCAGCGTTCCCTTTGGGGTCCACCCATTAGTCAGACAACCCATTAGTCCGACGTCTCATTATTCCGATAATGTCCCATTGAGTACGGGTTCAAAAATAAAATTAGGTTCAGACAACTGGGTTAGAGATGTTGAACTAATGGGTTGTCGGACCAATGGCATGACACCTTCCCTTTTACGTGCCCGTCCCTATCTCCCTTACTTCACTACTTACATTCTGTCTGTCTTCTAGGCCGGTGGGTATGAAAGCCTGAGACCTCGTCGTTGTCTCATTCGCAACCCCAAAACGGCAACATACAATAATTTGCTTTCATCGTCAGCTTGTTTGTTCAATGACGTTTATTTCACTTTAATTTGAGGTTGTGGTCCTTGTGAGTGAGTACTGTCGTGGAAGTTTCTGTCCACAGTAAGGAAAAAGCTGGAAAGGTATTTGTCTTAATCAGTAGCGTAAGTTTATTTTAACACACGTGCGGAGAACCAACATACACAGCTAGCATATACATCAGCTCTGCCGGGACCAGCCACCGGTCCCCCTTACATAGGTAACACATGAAAGACAGTCACACCCACAAAAGGTGGGAGGGGTCACAGCTTCAGACGCGCATCCAGATGGCGAGGCGCCTTGCCTGGTGAGAGGCAATCTTTGTGCCATGGAGATGCAAACATAAGGGACAATAGAGATGCAAAATGTAAAAGGGCAATAGAGATGCAGACATACGGGACAATAGAGATGCAAAATGTAAGAGGGGCAGAGGTGAGACAGTCATTTGCGTCATGTCTGACGGTGCAGGAGGGAGACCGGTTCCTTCCTGCAGGTAATTGAATAGAACAGCGGGGGGTGAGTTGGCGCCCTTGCGGCTAGAGGCAGGTAGTTAAGTTACCTTAACCAACTTGCCATAACAGTACATGACAATATTGTATGTACAATCAAAGCCCAAATGTATCTGTAAGTTCAACATGGCTAACTGGAATATGTCACCGTCTTCTGTTCTACTTCCACCATATTGTGTGACAATATGCCTGCCAGGGTCCATGCAGCTCTCTTTTTGCATCAAAAGACATAGATTTTATTCTATTGCATCCCTCTTTGTCTTGTTTGAGTCTGGGTTGAAATGAAGCTTCTGTGCAAATTCAATCTGGAAGACCTACCTGCAGCACTCATCCATTACCTCATCGCCAGCAGCCCCATCTCAAGCCGCATCTTCGCATCAGCCAGTCATCGCAGCTGCACATTCCTGCTTCAGCCATTCATTGCCCAGGATCCCCTTCTTAAGCTTCCTCGTCCATCGTTTGGCCGTTTCCCAGCTGTGCTGCGACTCTCCTCCGCCTGGCCTCTCCTCGGCTCTGCTCGTCGTCAACTGGCCGGGTCTCATCCTCTACCACCACCAGTGTCCAAGCTCCGGGGGAAGATGCCGTCAATCATTCATCATTGCCGCGTATTTCATATCCTTAATTCAGTCTCCACTTCAGTCTCCAACGCCTCTTTGTTTCTATGAGTCTTCTCAGGTTGACAAACCTCACTTAAACAGCAATCAACTGTTTACCTTTGTGGCATATTACAGCAAAACATGACAAGAACCACTGCACCCTGTAATTATTATCAGCCTGTGCTTCCAAATGAGACGTGACATTCTCTCGCCCACTAACGTCCCCAAATGAAGTATTTATAAATTCATAGACGGTACATGTAATTGTAACAGCCCCACCAAAGGGCACTTTCTTGTCACTCACCTCACTCTTCCTGTACCTATTCAAGAGAGACACGTCTATGGAGTTTCTACAATAATGATGTGGTCCAGAAAAAAGTATGTGTATCCAGCCTGGCTATTGAAAGAAAACATTTCTGTTGGAGTACAAATGCATCACTGTCAAGTCGGCACCAAGAAGGCGACAGCCACGTTCTGTCTATATTAGTTAAAAATGAGGAGTGCAATGAATGTGCCACCAGCTTTCTTTAGAACTCCACTGAAAATGATGATACCTTCCGCCAATCACGCTTTGAAAAGGCACATTAAAATGACAATCACAACTTAAATTAAAGCCCTCGTCGTAGAAAAGGGGCCTGAAAGTGCTGGGGAGCAATAGTCAGTACATTTTATCCCAGGGCTCAACACTCAAACATATGTTTAGAGTTCATCCTATGGCTTTTAACAGACACCTTTTCTCTGCAGCAAAAGCCTGAATGATTTTAGCGAGGCCCAAAGTTCAGCAGGATTGTTTGATGTGACAGATGCGAGAATGGGAGTGGGCGGACGTGACTGATGCAGCTCTCAGCGTTGTGCTGTGATTGAGACTGGATTTACAGCTGCTGAGGAGAGACACTTTTGACTCATGTCCTGTCTTCACTTACAAGGACTCGCTGTACTGATCGAAATACTGTTATGTTGTTGTAAAATTCTGTATGTAAACGTAGGCCCCGACAAGTCAAATAAATTCAACTTTTTTTTAAAATGATTCCTTTGCCGCACATGCACATAGCCATGCCCATTATATTCCCTGCATGATCTTGCTCCTGAACAATGAGCGAATCAAGAGAACAGACACACAATGGCACGGGCATGGTCCGTGTGGAAAAGGCCTTAATGTGCTAATGAGATCAAACAAGCAGTTTAACCCAGGCCCGTCAATCAGGGCCTTGGCATGTGCTCCTGTGACAGCTGCGCCTGTGTTCACTCAGGGACACTTGGACGCTGCTCAGTGAGCCGCACTACACTGGTCCAAGAGGCAAGAGCCGCATGTTTGAACATGAATTAACCATGTCTGAGAGCGTTCACGTTTATGACACATTATCTATTTAATTGAGTATTTATTCATTTGATTTATTTTATTGCTGAAAAATAGAACATTACCTGTGTTAAGGTATGGTTTAAAATATCCTCATAGGTATATTTACAAGACCCCAAAACACATTTTTTTCTATGAGTGACAGCAAAATGACAATAGCCCCATGCATTTCAGTGCATCCACTTTTACCGCTGTCGGCTTCTTATCTGTGCAGTTTTCCGGAGTCTTGGTGAGGAATAAGGAGGTTTCAGAAGAAGATTTGTCGAAGGGCTAGTTATCTCGAGCCCACGGAAACAAAGGAACACAGCGCCACCGCACCTCAATACATCCCACTGTCACAAGGGTCTCCAGAAAGTGACTGAGATTTTATTTTTAGAGTCACTAACTTTTGACTTGTCAGATTCTTGCAACCTGTCATCATTTCAGATGTGTCTGTGGGCCTGCGCTGCTACCTTAAAACTCTAGCTCCAGTCCTGTATAATTTCCCCATCTTCCCCACTCCCTCTGTGCTAAATTGCATTGGAAGATGGATTTTTTGGCATCTGAGGCTGTCAAGTCTCAGCCCTGGAAGACTTTATGCACTGCTACACCCGCTATGAAAGTGAATTCTGCAGGGATGTAGGGTATGAGAGAGGAGAGTCAAGAGCTGCCACTCGAGCGGGTCTTGGGGCCTCTGTCTGTGATTGCATTTAACAATAATGTCCATGTTAGATTCTTCTTTTTTACCCCTCATCTCATCTTTCCTTTCTTCTCCGCTCTGTCTCACCCAAACCATTTCTCTCACTCTGGGTCTAACAGGTTTCATAATGATGATAGGGTCTTGTGTCGCCTCAATCTGAAGACCATCGCCATTCAAAATTGCACCATTATCTCCACTTTCATTACACTTATTTCGATGTGCATATGCATGGGCAGTGGAACAGATTCCTCATTAGATCATGGCCTGAAGAACACTTCAAGCTGATTGGCTCCAAGACTGGCTTTCAATTTTTGTAAATAGCCATCTTTACTGGATATCAAGTTTCACTTAACATACTGTTAACAGGTGAAGCATGAAGTTAATGGTTCCCAAAGAAGTGTGGACTTGACAATGACTTTGTTTTAACTTGGTTAGTCGACACAGAGCCTAACTGAAAAAGATCATCAACGATGTAAGCTACTCCATAAAGAAGTCACAGGCCAAAACATTCCTGATTCTTTTAACCTGCTTTGCTTCTATGAACACCAATTTCATTTCTACATGCTTTTAAAAGTCATATTTGTATGTGACATGGAGCCTGTTGCATCTCCTCCTGCCAGCAGGCGGCGCCACGAGTATATAAGCGCAATTCATTCAATCACTTCGTTCTCTGATGGTCTGTCAGTGCGTTACCCGCTCCGCCGAAGGACAGCTCCGTGTTGTAGTAACGGCTCCACGATGTAGACCCCAGATGTTCGTTGAACAGGGATGGTGTGAGTCTCGCTGTAATCCCCTCACACCCGTGTGTTGTGCTCTGTGTCCGATGGTGATCTGGCCGGCGCCGATACAATGACAGTGCCGTCCGAACAGTGCTGCCTTGTCTTTTTACCTTGTCTTTCAACTTGGTTCAATCATGGACTCTGTTTGGTTATAACAAATTGCCAGAATGAAATACCAGCAATTAAATGTTTTCAAATGTTTTTCAAATTGCGGAACCAACTGAACTTTTAACCAGAAATTAAAAACAGAAAGTCATTTATTGAAACAAAATAATATAGAGTAAATAAAACTTGCTACTATTTTTGCTAAGCATGGACTTGTCTGCCTGTCAATCCAAAACAAACCTGCATGGCTTAGAGGTGTGGAGCCTTCTCTCCGGTGGCGTTGTCAATGTTAGTTTGCTTTAGCCATTATATTATTTTAGTAATGCCACACTCCACAATCATTTTGACCACACATATTATCACAACATCTAACTGAAGAATATTCGTGCAAAGTGACTCAATTTTGCTGCACAGTGGGTGAATAGTGCATCTCTATCACAAGTGTTCCTATTTTACAACACATGACAGAAAACAGTCAAGGAAATGCGGTAAAGCAGAGATGTGGTTCAAGTCACTTTTTAGGAGTTAACCTGTTGTCTTCACCTGTGGAGCTGTGTGTCCCTAGCGATTAGAACATAAGTGGCTCTGTCGCCATGTCTCCCACACGCTCTGGGCAAACAGAGTGACTGACAGAGCAGACGGACAGACTCAAGCAGGAGACGGACAGAAGGCTCCATGCATATCCATTTTAAACGTCGACCATAAATGAGCCTAAATGTGTGGAAAGAGAAGAGATGATAGGTCCTAATGAAGATGATGAGAGAAGAGACGATGAACCCTGATGAAAAGGACAGTGTATGAAGTGAAGCGGGTCCAATATACTGTAATACCTTCACACACAAAAAAATACACGTTGATATCTGAACAAATATAATAATTGTTACATCCAATTATGGTGATCTCTCTGATATTGATTTCAGTATACCTTTAATCCCTGCGACTACAGAGTACAGAAGATGAGCGTGCAGAACCTTCATGGATGCGGTACAACTCCTGCACGACTGAGAACCTACACAGACATTTTACACCTTGTAGTTTCTTCAAACTTTCTCCACCTTTTCTCCCCTCTAGCCTCATGTGAAATGATCTCCTGCACGCCTCAGAAAGAACAAGCAGGGAGGCAATCAGCCCAGTCAAACTGCCAATATTTGCCAACGGTTACTTGGCAATATTAGCCTACCAGTGTTTGCGAGGAAAACCTGCTGTTCATGCTAACAAAGCGGTGCTCTTTGAGAGGTCACAAAGCGGTTCTGCCCCGCTGAAAGGGCACATTTTTACAATTATTACTTTCCAACTGTATTGAAAGCACGTGGTTATTTGTGTCCCGTTTGCTGCCTGTACCAGCACCTGACAGGACAGGCCCCTGATGCTGTTCTAGTATTTTGTTTTCTGGTACAGTGCTCTATTGGACCACTCCCCATCTCTTAACTTTTAGGGATCAGAAAAATGCTTGGTGGATCCAGCTATTTTTTTTGTAGATAATATGAAGGGAATGTCCTGGTTACTGTTTTGATCTGTTTCCCTAAATCTATTAGTACAGAAAACCTTTGGACCAATCTGATATTCAAATTCGGACTGGTCTTCTATGTGCACAAAATGGCACGTGTGTGATCTAGGGCTGTCTACAGTTTAGTCATTGTTAAAACTGACTGATTTTAAAATGTGTTTGAAAAGTGTCGTCATCTGGACTAGGTTTTTGAGCGATGTCTATTCCTAAAAAGGCACAATTTCTGTTACTGTGGGACGGGCCTTGCGGAATTGCTGGTGTTCCACTGTCCTGTTGTGTCCGGATTTCTTAATGAATACTTTCTTTCTGCGGCACTCAAAAAGTGAATTATAGAGAAAGTTGTTATTGAAGAGTGACAGGAACATTTTCTGCCTGACACCTAAGTTTTCATCACACCTGCACCGCATCATTCTGTGCATCGCACTCAGCACATCAGTCAAAATATCTTGATGGAAAGTATAAAGCACACAGCAGCAAGCTATTTGGCATAAGATATAGGTGATAGATTGGTTGTTCTTGGATGTTTTATTTGTATGATAGGGGTGTGAAGGGACGACGCATAATCCTTGTTTCTGCCTTTGGATTTGACCAATTATTAGAGCTATAAGAAGTATCCAGTTAAAGCTGGGGTACTTGATTTTCCCATTTTCAAGCTGTGAAAAGAGGAGTCAGCTTTATACCAAGACAAAGTGAAGGAGATTCATCACAGAGGGTCTCAATAGTGGGTTGGGACCCTATCAGTTGTATTTTGATAGCCCTATAATCAATGCTGGATTCAATACTGCAGGGTCAAACTGGCGACGGTTTTTGAACAAAGTTGAGGTGATTATTTATTTTATAGTTTTCACAGTTTGTTTTAGGCTGAGCGGTTGAGAACCAATGGTTTAGCAGATAAGGGAAATGTTCATGTTCATTTAAAGTGTAACATTAATCACATTAACCAAATGCCTCACCAACTCACAAATCCATACTAATTACCCTGACTGCCTAATTTGTGAGCTAATTTGATCCACTTTTATTTACCAAAAGCTGCTGTTCTCTGTACTCTTTTTGCCAGCTTGACTTACTCCACACATGAATGTTCTTTAAATCACAACTTGTTGAGAATAAAAATAATGCTTTCAATCACATTTATGTGAAATCAAAGATGGTACTCTGGAGAGTGACTGCAGCGCTCCTGCTCCCCGGATCAGAGGCTCTATGCCAGTGGTCGGCAACGTCCGGCCCGGGGGACACTTTTGGCCCATTGCCAATATTTTTTGGCCTGCCAGAGGATATATATATATATATATATATATATATATATATATAAAAGCCTAACAGAGACTTAATTGTTCTTTATCCGCAAATGTTTTGCCCCTGATCTTTGCTTGTGTTTGGCACAACACCATTCCACTGTTGCATTTTAACTCTAAAGGTCCGCACACACTACACGATTTTATAGAACATAATCTGAAACTCACGGAGCGCACAAACACTTTACAAACGGACTTTTACAAAGTATGTGACAATTTACACATCATCACGGACAAACTGGAGTATCTGGAGGGGCAGAGCCGCAGAAATAACCTGGTATTTGAGGGAGTGTTGGAGTCGCCCGGGGAGACTTGGGCCGACGCTGAGGAAAAAGTGAAAGAAATACTGAAGGAGAAGCTACAGCTACATCACGCGGTGGAGGTGGAGAGGGCTCACCGCGTAGGGAAACCCGGCGGAGGGAGAGACTGGCCGAGACCCATCATCGCCAGACTACTGCGGTGGAAGGACCGTGAGGAAATCTTGCAGCGCGCCAAACGACTTAAAGGAACAAAAATCTTCATAAACGAGGACTACACCGAATCAATAAAAAGAAAACGTAAAGAACTGATGCCGGAGCTGAGAGCTGCACGAGAAAGGGGGGAGATCGCCTTCTTGCGATATGATAAACTTATTATACGTCCACGCAGCAGTACACCACATCCAGTATAAACACCAGGAAAAACGTATGGATTTTGGTATGTAAAAGCACATAATCTCACATGTCTAGTAATACATACAGTTCTATAGGAAGCACCGACTTGGATTTTTCAATAAGGAGAATTGCTGAAGCAAACTCCCAGGATTTTACATTCTCTCAATACGACCTACAGAACACTGAGATCGACATCGACCCGGAAAATAACTTTTTTACTAGAGCTACCAATGACTGTCAATACTACACAGAGGATCTGTACAATAGTAAACGTAAGAACATTAAGGCATTCACTGTAATCCACTTCAATAGTCGAAGCCTCTATGCAAACTTTGACCACATCAAAAGCTTCTTAAAACAGTTTTCCACACCATTCAGTGTCATCCTAATCACAGAAACATGGATCAATAATGATAGAGAAATTGAGTTTTCTATTGATGGTTATGAATGTATAAGTATGAACAGAAAGAATAAGCATGGAGGGGGCGTAGCTATGTTTATAGACTCCAACTATAGTTATAAAGTAATGCAAAATAAGACAATGGTGGTGGATGATACACTTGAATGCCTTACTGTAGAGATTACAAGGCAAAAAAAGAAAAATATTATTGTGAGTTCTATTTATAGAACACCTGGCTCTGATATAGATGTTTTTTCTAACTGGATGGAGGAGCACTTTTCAGGATTAAATCATAAAGTCATGTTTGTGGGGGGAGACCTCAACATCGTTTTGTTAAACCCATATAAACATAAAAAGACGGACGAATTTATAAATACTTTATTCAGTATAGGTCTGTTTCCTCTAATCACTAAACCAAGTAGAATAACAACCCATAGTGCTACCTTGATTGATAACATTTTCTCAAATGAAATTGAAAGTGATACAGTCAGCGGGTTAATTATAAATGATATTAGTGATCACCTTCCAGTTTTCGTTATGTATAAAAATGGATATGTAAAAGATGAAGAGGAAAACAAGTATTGGTTTAGAAGGGTAAAAACAGAGAAAACTATTGATGCATTTAAAAAGGAGCTTTTAGCTCAAGACTGGAGTATTGTGTACAGAGAGAATGACACGAATATGGCTTATGATGAGTTTACGCGAGTATTTCAAAAGGTATACGACAAAAACTGCCCAATGAAGAAATATTGTAAAAACAGAAAGTGTAAAGAAACACCATGGATGTCTAAAGGTTTACTAAATGCTTGCAAGAAAAAAAATAATCTCTACAAAAACTTTATAAATAACCGAACAAAAGAAGCTGAGGATAAATATAAGAAATATAAAAATAAACTGACAGGTATCATTAGAAAATGTAAACAGGATTATTATAATAAGTTGTTGGATACTAATAAGAATAATATTAAAGGTTTATGGAACATCTTAAATAGTATAATTAGAAATAAACCAAGAACGATTAAGTATCCAAAATATTTCAAAGATGAGGATAACACTTTAAATAATATGAATGAAGTAGTCGAAACATTTAATAAATTCTTTGTAGATGTTGGACCGAACCTTGCTGCAAAAATTGCAAACGTTGAGAACTATAATTGTGAACTGATAGACACAAATCCTATGTCCCTGTTCCTAAATCCTGTGGAGGAAAAGGAGATACTGGACATTGTTAAAGGGTGTAAAAATAAGACCTCGACCGATTACCATGAAATGGACATGAAAACTTTAAAAACTGTTATTGAAAGTATCTCTAAGCCGTTAACTTACATTTGTAACTTATCGTTGCAAACTGGACAATTTCCTGATGGTATGAAAGTAGCAAAAGTGATTCCTCTGTTCAAAGCAGGAGATAAACATCTCTTTACAAACTACAGGCCTGTTTCCCTTTTACCGCAATTCTCTAAAATCTTAGAAAAGGTTTTTAACTCTAGACTTGACGGCTTTATTGAAAAGTGTAATTTACTCTCGGACAATCAGTTTGGTTTTAGGAACAATCACTCAACCTCACACGCGCTCTTTGATATAACTGAAGAAATAACTAATGCTGTAGATAACAAGAAATATGCAATAGGGTTATTTATAGACCTGAGTAAAGCGTTTGATACAATAAACTATGATATATTAATTAATAAACTAGAACATTATGGAATTAGGGGGGTAGCTCTACAGTGGGTTACCAGTTACTTAAAAAATAGAAAACAATGTGTGAAAATCTGTGATTATCAGTCGAGTTGTCGACAAATTGTCTGTGGTTTACCTCAAGGTTCTATTCTAGGCCCAAAATTGTTTAATATGTATATTAACGACATTTGTAAAACGTCTGAAGTACTTAAATTTATCTTGTTTGCTGACGATACAAATATTTTTGCATCAGGAGACGACTTACAGCAGCTGTGTCGGATTGTCAACTGGGAACTCAAAAGTGTCAATAAGTGGTTCAAACAAAACAAATTATCTCTAAATCTGAGTAAAAGCAAAATGATGATATTTGGCAACTGTAATTCCAATGCTCAGGAAGCGATTCAGATAGAGGGTGTTGTTATCGAGCGAGTGCATGAAATCAAATTCCTTGGTGTGATTATTGATGACAGAATTACTTGGAAATCTCATATTAAATATATATCTACGAAAATTTCTAGAAACATTTCAGTAATTGCAAAAGCAAAGCACATTTTAAACATCAAAGCTCTACATACCTTATACTGTTCTCTGATTTTGCCCTACTTATATTATTGTACTGTGGTTTGGGGTAGTACTTATAAAAACACAGTTAAACCAATAATATTGTTGCAAAAAAGAGCTATCCGAGTAATTCATAAAGTTGGGTTTTTGGACCACACAAACTCATTATTTTTAAAATCAAAGATCATGAAGTTTTGTGACATTGTTGAGTTCCAAACTGTACAGATGTTATTCAAAGCAAGGTATAAATTGTTACCAATCCAAATACAAAGAAGGTTCCAAGAACGTACTGGTTGTTATGATTTACGTGATGAATTAAACTTTAGGATTCAGAAACATAGCACAACTTTGAAAAGTTTTAGCCCAACAGTTAATGGTGTACAATTGTGGAATAAGCTGGAGATGGAGTTGAAACGATGTTCAAACATCAACCTGTTTAAATATAAATACAAACTAAAGACTTTTGAAATATACAGACAAGAAGAAATGTGTTGCCACTAGGGGGAGCAGTGGGATCAATTATGTGTATTGTTTCCTCTATAATCTGGAAGAGTGTTGCTGCTTGGAACGGTTGTCATTCTATTGCTCAAATTCACAAATGGAGAATTAGGGTTGGCAGGTTATGGATCTGTTGAGAGGGACCCTCCCAACGGGCTCTAAACCTCGTCTTTTAATGCACCACTCAGCATAGGAACATATTCTACAAAATCAGCTGTTAGGGCAGCCGTGTGGGGGTTTGTTGATTGGGAGTTACTGCTCTCTTCAAATGGCCCGCTCTACACTCTGGCTTTTTAATGCACCACACTATGCAGGGCTACAGCATACTTCACATATAACTCAATTAAATAAATATATAATAATAATGATTATGAAAATTACACCCAAATTAAAATTATACTGAGAATGGTTATGACAACTGGGAAGTATCAAGATCTCGGAGTATAATACCTATTAATGTACCTTCATAACATAAAAGTAACTCTCGGTTATCAAGGGTAAAAATCTGAAAGAAATATATTAAGGATCACATTTTTATTTTATTTTGACTGCTTTGTTCTGGATATCGTGCATGAAAAAAGATTGTTGTTGTAGTTGTGCGTTGTTTCAATTAATTGTATAAACATATATTTTTTTGTAAGTTTGTAAGTTGGTCTGTACGAATGTAGCTGCTTGAAATGTTTTGTAATGTTCTTTTTTTATTTATTTTATTGCACTTGGGGGTGGGCACTCATAAGCTTTTGCTTCAGCCCACTCCTTTTGAGCACTATGTGTACTGCTCAAATAAACAAATAAACTAAACTAAACTAAACTAAACTAAACTAGAACGTCTGGGGGTTCACACTTAACGACTGAGAATCGTAAGAGCGAACACTACACGATTCTGACAAACAGATGATGTTTGATAACACAGCACGTCTGTCCTTTCTACCGCTTCATTTCTCCTCCAGCTTCAAAAACTGACCTGAAATTCGCAAAGATAGGCCGCGTTTGTGAGAGTGCGAAAACCATTGACGTAAATGGCGAAAACATGTGCGTGTCCCAGTTTGGTCAGCAGTGTCAACAGTGTCACAACATCGCAGTGCAAGGCACCTACTGCTACAAAGCCTTCAACTTGGCTATAGTTCTGTCAAATGGAGATACAAGTTGGCGACACGAAGAAGCGGGACGTATTTCAGTGGATTTAATAAGAAAAGGAGACGGGCCTCCGCTCCAAGCTAACGGAGAAATGTAGTCCAGTTGCGCCTGACTGCTGCCCACACTACACGATTCCAACGCGAGTCCAGTCGTGCCCCTGGTAATTGTTAAGAGACCGTCCTAGAAACCTTCCTGCCGTTGTTTCATCTAAGAGGGGGTGCATTTTCGGCGGTCATGCAGTTTTCGGCGTAACACCGGGCCAGAATCCAGGACGCTTTAAGCGAGGTGGTCTGGCCTCAAACTAGGACCCTGCAGCTCCGGATATAACTGTCATGAAGAGCATCGATTTTGAGACGCCTTGACTCAGACTGAAGTGGAAAGGATGCACTGAATGACCCATGTTTCATTTCGTGATGTCGCCGAATATTGGACTCTTTGCAAACGGAGATGACCTCGTTGCAGATGAGGCAGAGAGGTTTGGCATTCACATATCCAGGTAGGATGAAACCACATGTTGGTCGACTTTCCTCCCTGAAACTCCTGTTTTCACTGTCCACTTTTCTTTTTTGTCCTTTGGAAAGCGACATGTTTGTGATGCTAACTTTATTTTTTGCTAGTGCTGTGTAACCCGTGAAAATTATTTTTATTTAAACAAAAAATATGTATAGTTTGGGGTTATGTAGTATTGAATATCCATGCATGAATAAATCTATTTTTTTTTTCAATTGACCGGCTGGCCCGCCATCTATCGGCGTAAAAAAATATTGGCCCGAAGCCAAGCCAACTTGCCGACCCCTGCTCTATGCCATAAGCCTCCTCCTGCTTTACTGAAGTGGCCATCTCCTCCTGCTCTATCCATGCTCTCCCTCTGTGCTCCCAGGGTGCTCTCCTCCATGACACGCACCAACAATGAGGGATGGCTAACAAAGCCTGCTGCAAAATGTCACATTTTGTTCCTTTCATGTGTAAAACTGCATAGAGTGTGGTAATGTGACGAGGATCCACTGGAAATCAAGTGACACATACATAACAATTATATGTGTATAAAGTATGATTTACAGTCAGTCCATTTCATTGTTCAATTATTTTGATTCCCAAGATATTTACTATTAGGGCCTGGGTCAGAGCGGGCCTTAAAATGAGCAGTTGTAGATGTTGCAATCTCCTATCACTTTTTGGACTGCAAGTTATGTGTGATAAAGCGATATTTGTGGAAAAACGTGGAAAAACATGTGATCGATGATAGTTACCCATGTATCAGGCATATACAGTACATGAATCAGGATGGGCCAATGCACTCTTTCTTTTTGGAGGCTAGAGTTGAGAAGGTGCCCATACAAAAGGTCTTGTGTGTGGCTTGACCTCTCACAACTTGGCAGTTGTGACAAAGTACAGTACCCTCAAGAAATATTGGCACCCCCTTAATTTTCTTTTTACCTTTTAGCATCATGTACAAAAATCAGTACAAAACATTATTTGTTCAGAATAAAAGCTATATATAAAAAAAATAATAATAAATTAAAATAATAATCACTATGCAGTTAGGAACTAGAGCTTCAGACCTGCTTTCCCAATCCGACCGTCTTTACCCAAGGCGGAAAACACTGGGGAAGTGACATCACCAACAGCTGTTTCATGAAAAACTACATTTCACATAGTATTGGACTACAAAAAACACTCACTACTGCAGTCAGTGACTTTAATGACTCAAACCACAATGAAGCCACACAGAAAACCGACAGCGATAAAAAGCTGTTTCAGATTTACCACAGCTTCATCAGAAAGATAAAAAATGCTCTGGTCAAATATTCCACCAAAATCTTGTCCTTTGGTTCATCCTCAGAGAAAGATGCTGAATTAACATACTGCCTTTGCTATGCCCAATCCCGTCAGACCTTGGAAGCTAAGCAGGGAACATTCTGGTCGGTACCTGGATGGGAAACCGTTTGGGAACACCAGGAAGCCTAGTGAATGTAGTGAGTGAGTGGTTGGTGGTGGTCGGAGGGGCCAATGGAGCAGACTGGTTGCCTCACTTCCATCAGTCTACCCCGGGGCAGCTGTGGCTACAATAGTAGCTTACCACCACCGAGTATGGAGTGAATGAATAATGCAATGTAAATCTTCGATGAAGGTACACAAATCGGCTTTATTTTCATTTCAGTGACTGATTTCATCTTGACCAGTCCTATGTTAACTGATAGGAGAAATGGGGAGGGCACAACTCAGTGCTGCACCGACGCAAACTTCCGGAATAAGGTGAATAAAGAGTTAAAAGTTTGTGATATCTGATCTTTTTTTTTTGTGTCCAGTTTGTTTGTAAAGTGACACTATGGGTTTTCCTGGCACCTCTATTTGATGCCTCATTCAGCTAAGCAAATACAGTGGGAGGAAAATGTATGTGAACGCTTTGGAATCTCTCACATTTCTGCCTAAATTGGTCACCACATTTAATGTGGTCTGATCTTTATTATAATCACAAGAATGAGTAAACAATGTCTGCTTAAACTAATACCACCCAAACAATTACATGTTATCATATTTTTTTATTGACCATAACATAAAAACATTTACAGGACAGAGTGGAATAAGTATATGAACCCAGGAATCTCGCTGAACTGCAGCAGTTTTGTAAAGAGGAATGGTCTAAGATTCATCCTGATCGTTGTGAGCGTCTAATCTGCAACTACAGGAAGCACTGTTATTGCTGCCAAAGAAGGGTCAGCCAGCTATTAAATACAAGAGATCACTTACTTATTCCACACTGTCCTGTGAGTTTCTCAGGTTTTTCTGCAAAATAACTAGATAAACTTGAATTAATGTTTTCATTGATGATAACAAGTTGTCCAGGCCCTGAGGAAACAAAACAGCCCCACACCATGATTTTCCCTGCACCATACTTTTGGCAGTATGGTGGATACAGTACTTTCCTCCACACATGACGTTGTGTGTTCCGCCCAAAAAATTAAACTTTGGGTTCATCAGTCCACAGAATATTTTGCCAGTAGTGCTGTGGCGCATCGAAGTGTCAGGACCCATATCTTGTGTGCGTTTTGTCTCCTCCCCTCCCTTCTGTGTGTGTTTTTCTAGCCTCCTAGCCTAGCGTGCTGGCACGCCTGATTCTTATCCAGATCTCATCAACCTGAAGTATAAAAAGCCTGGTTTTTCATCCATTCCTCACCAGTTCGTTTTTTGGCTCTGTCGTTGTCAGTCAAACATTTTTTTATAAACAGTTTTTTTTTTGTTGCTCAGGTGCTAGCAGCCATTTTGCCTGTTTCCTACCTGCCCTCCAGCCATCTTGTCCACAAACTTACCTGCCTGGTTCCTCCCGCTTCACCTGCAAAATATTCCTATAATAAATCTATTAAATACTTTCCTGCTGTGTTCTTCTGGGTCATTGTGAACCGTGACACCAAGTGCTTTTTCACAAACTTCAAATGTGCAGCAATGTTTTTTTTAGACAGCAATGGCTTCCTCCGTGGCGTTGTTCCATGAACCCCATTCTTGTTCAATGTTTTACATATTGTAGAAGCGTCAACAGAGATGTTGGCATGTGCCAATGATTTCTGTAAGTCTTTAGCTGACATTCTCGGGTTCTTTTTTACCTCATTGAGTATTCTGCACTGTGCCCTTGGAGTCATCTTTGCAGGATGGCCACTCCTTGGAAGTGAAGCAACAGTGCCAATTTGTCTCTAACCGTGGATTTATGAACATCAAGACTTTTAGACATGATTTTGTAACCTTTTACAGTTTTATACAAATCAACAATTCTTGATCGTAGGTCTTCAGAGAGCTCTGAGTGAGGCATGGTGCACATCTATGGAAGCCCGTTTCCGCCATGTTAAAAAATAAAAGCCCAACAGGAAGTCAAAATTACGTGATTTAAAGTAATAATTCTGTGTTTAAAACACTAAATTACTAGTTCAAATCTCAAAAATACGACTTTTAAACTCTTACTACGAGTTTAAATCCCCAAATTACGAGTTTAAATCTTGAAATTATGAGTTTGAATCTCGAAATTACGACTTTTAAAACTAATAATTTCGAGATTTAAACTTGGAATTTTGAGTTTTTAAGATCCGTAATCATAGATGTAAGCCCTGCTTTAGTTTGAAAATCCGGATGTTATTGCCGTTCTCTTTCCTGCCTGGTGGGATCTGACTCTGATTTTGATAAAGCTGTGGAGCTTGATCAGGCCAAAAACAGAATCATATCTTGCCTGAAAAACAACTGCTATTTTGGGGCAAACTAGTCCCTCTTTGCCATTGCCATGTCCTAAGGATCTTTAGCTATACCCCCACGGTCTACGCCAGAAAAAAAAGGCAATTCCAGTGGACAATGGCTAGTCTAGTTTAGCATGTGCTATCGCCTACAGTTCATTGTTGATAAAAAGTCTGCAATAAACCACAAATGCGTCAATCCCGACTCTGTGTGATAATCTTCAAGGCTGCTTTATGTACAGTAGTTACCGGCTGAAATACTTGTTTCCACAAGATCCGATATTGGAGCTAACTGCTAGTGCTGCTAAGAAAGAAGCTAGTTAGCTTCAGGCACTAAGCTATCGGCTACAGCCAGTTGTACATGAAACGTGAGCAATAAACAACGAAATCAACCAGCCCTGCTCAGTGTGTGATCATTGTTAAACGGTTGCTTTATGTAGATGGTGGTTTTATTGACTTTATTCATGCATATTTCTCGTTTTCACATGATCATCGGAACTTTAGCCCGTAGATTAGGCTTTGATGATGCACGAGCAAACACATTCCTATCACGAATACAGCCACTGGAATAAGTTTTCTTGTCGCCACTTTTAATCCTGGGTGTTAAAGGTAAAATAAACACTCCTGGGTGTTTTTGTAAAAGTCCCAGAGCTGCTGTAGCTCCGGTTCACAATACCATGAAGCTAATCCTCCATGACTGACGCCGGTGGTTCCGCTGCCCCCCGTTCCGACGTCTGTGATCACGGATCTTAGAAACTCCTAATTCCAAGTTTAAATCTCGAAGTTCCGAGCCTTAAAAGTCGTAATTTCGAGATTTAAACTCGAAATTGTGTGTTTTAAACACATAATTATGACTTTAAATCTCGTAATTTCGACTTCATGTTGGGCTTTTTTTTTTTTAACATGGCGGAAACGGGCTTCCATACACATCAGACAATTCTTCTGTTTTTCAGTGCCCAGGGCAGCTTTAAGCCACACCTCAATGATTGGACTTCAGGTGGGCTCACACATGACTCTAAATGTCTGCATGAATTTTTCTAATTAGCTCTTGAAGGGTCCTTAAAGGACAACTAAGCATCAAATCAACTTTTTTTAGCTTATAAACTGCATAAATATGTTCCTTATAGTGCTCTCTACATGTCCAGGTCAATGTTTTGACATTTTAGTGCAAATTAGATAAAATCTCACTTTTGAGCCTAAAACCGTCTGTGTAGCGCCCTCTCTACATTTTCAGCTGCACTACATTTGAATTTCGTGCCTGTCCTCCCCATTCGCTCTGCCAGCTGTGTGACGTCACTTTGTGTGTGCGACGTCCGTCGCTCTGCCGCTCGGGGTATAAAAGCAGCCAAGTCTCACACACGCCCCCGTAGCGAGTTGGAGTTGGAATAGCGAGCGGGCGTTTTACATCGATTTTCAAGTTAGCAATTTATTAGCATAGTATTTAGTTAGTTCTTTAGCGCATCGTTTCTAGTGTAGTAACTTTAGTCAGGTAGTTTAGTAGCTGTTTTGTGACGTGAGCCCAACATGCCGGTCACAGAGCGGCCAGGGAGCGGGAGGATGAGGAGAGAAGACCCGAGACGGGGATTTGATCTACGGGCTCCGCTCCACGGACTCCGCTCCGCTCCGTGTGTGAACCACAGCACTCACATCCCCGACTTCTCCTCCTTAAAAAAGACAAATGTAACCCCAAAATACCCAGATTCACTTATTTAGTGACATGGCTGGATGTTTTCACGTTGAAACTACAGACACGATAACGCTGTATCGGGCAGACAGAGATAATCAGGGCTGTCCGTGCTTATGAGACGGGGCTGAGGGCTTTTTACTGGAATCTCCCCCAGGGAGGGGCAGCGGTTAGCCATCCCCTGCCTTGGAGGCTCAGAGCGGGGCAGTGGGTGACTGAGTGTCCGCTAAAGCCAGGAGGGGGAACGGGGAGATACGAGCGCCAAATGTCCGCCGCCTGTGCTCGGCATATAGCCGGGACGACGGGCTCGAGAGTCCGGGAAAGTGACGCCACATGTCCGGAGAAGCTAGCCGGTGCGAGAGGCTGAAGTGTCCGAGAAAGTGGCGCCACATCGTCTAAATGCGGCATAACGGGAGTCACTCTCCCTCCCCGCGTCCCCCCAAAGCTTCCCGCCACAACTCTTTCTCTGAGTTTTTTGAATTTTGGGAGTGGGTGGAGTAAGCTCTGGAAGGGGTGTTTAGCTCTTTAACCAGGAGGTTCATTTACTTATTCCACACTGTCCTGTGAATGTTTTCATGTTATGGCCAATATAAATAAGATAACATGTCATTGTTTGGGTGGTATTAGTTTAAGCAGACACTGCTTACTCATTCTTATGATTTTGATAAAGATCAGACGACATTTTATGACCAATTAAAGCAGAAATGTGAAGGTGTACTGCAGCTCTGAATCCTTTTCTGTAAATGCTACGACTAGACAAGGACTTATCCAGGGGTGCACCAAGATTAAACCGGAACTAATAAATAAATGAAGATGAGGTAGAAGAGAACAAAACAGGAATTTAAATGGTGCGTTGACACCGAAAGTGTCAAGAGACGCTACGCGCATAGATGGTCGCTTGAACATCTTGCAGTCACTCGCTTGAGTCGCTTCATTCACGCAACTCACTTCTGTCTGCTTCATGAGGAGCTACTGCTGCTCACAATTCAGACAGTATCTGTTTCTCAGGTTTATCCCACGTGCTATTCACTAAACACAAAGTTGTGAGTGTAAACATGTTTCTTGATACAATTAATTACTTTTGCTTTGATGGCACTAGACTCATTTTGCTATAGCCCAACACTTTCCGCAAACCTCCCCCTGCTTTCCAATCTCCTGCCTCCTCCGTACACACTTGGATGAACTGCCCGCCACTGTATTCCCCTTCCCGACCCCACAGTGAACAGGCGGCGGGGCCTTGAACGGACAAAGTGACGCTATGCTCGGGCTTCGAGACCCCCTCCCCGGCCTGCAGCTGCGAGCAGATACCGTTGCACCACATGAATTTATAGCCTTGTGCCCCAGACTGTGAGGAGTTTTCCCCAGGGTATACAGTAAAAGCAATCCACAAACCCCAATACCCATTTCATTAGCTCTGCTCAACGGTGTTTTGGAGTGCGAAGTGCCTGTCTGTCCAGCAATCATGTCTTTATAAAAAAAATATATAATCTACTTTATTTAATGTTTGTGCCCAAGGATAAAACAATCTAAAAAAAACACACCCAGAAAACGTTTTCATCTTAATTTTTTACTTCATCTGGTGAATAATGTGTCTAATGTGTAATATTTACTTTGGGGGATTGGCCCATAAACAGATAATACCCATTTACACAATGCAATTAGCAGGTAAAAACAGGAACACATCAGATTTGGTTCACAAAGCCAATCCAAAAAGTCCTAAACAAAATAGCCACAATAGGTGTGGTAAGCTAGCGCTACAGAGGAGGGTGATGAGGCTTGTAAGTGGCAGCTCTGCTCTCATAGCTCAGTAACGCTGCTGCCGTAATGCTTCTGTGTGTGGACTTTGAAATCAGCCGCTCCTGGGGCTGCTGGTCTTACCGGACCACCAGGGTGATCTGAGCACTGCCCTCTACAATGGTTATCTGGAACCACTGAAGCGATGAGAGAGTAAAAAGCTTTCAATTCTGTGCACCTGAACTCCTCCAAGGCAATTGAAGTTCCCTATATAAATATGATGATGGCATGTGCACAATGCATTTATATTTGGTGCCGACACTGATACATTGTCTTCTGTAAAATCATTTTCAGATATGAATGTTGCCAATGTGAAATTGTTAAGTCTGTGAGGTATATTTCGAATTTCAGTTGTGCCTGGATAAAAATAACTTCAGTTTTAAGGAAACTGCTCGGTGATTCATCTTTAATTATTAACATTGGCCCTTGCTTATATGTCATGAATGATGCACTTGCAGCTTTTATACCTCTATGTCACCTTGCAAATTCACATATCAGGTAGCTGAGCCAAGCTCACCCACAATTTACTCATAATTCATGTGAATGGTTGAGATGAGCAATATTTGCTTGGCCTCTGGCCTTACTTGCTGCAGCACTGCGTGCTCATTGCAAAAACCTGCAGGAGCCAAGAATACTTGCTGGTAGCATGCTGGCGGCTTAAACGTAAGTAAGTAAGTGCTTTATTGTCATTGTACAACTGTGCAATGAAATCGTTTTCAGGTGTTAGTCCTGAGCGGCTGCGGCTGAGCCGTGCTGCCACTGGGGAAACTGTAGCACTCGGAAGAAACCTGGGTGGCTGCCCTCTGTCTCACACAGCACAAGGTTCATGCCAAATAGAAACAATATGCACACGTTCTGTTTTCCCCATAAAGTGAAGAATGATCAAAAGGACATTATGGAATATTGCTCCCTAAAATACCAGAAAGTCAGAAGGGACAGGTGTGTCCCTCTGCTCAATAAAGGACTTTTATCCTTATCAGAGTGCCTCGGATATTTTTTGCCACACCAAAGGCAAGTTTATTCCTACTCCTAGTTTTGTTTTTCATCCTGAAAAAGCACCTAATTTTTAGCACCTCAAACATTTGTAATGTTCTCGGACCCATTGTAGCACTCCCGACTTTCCTATAGCTGAAATAACTTTGCAACCAGCAGCCCACATACCTTCTTCAAACGCACAGCCGTGTATGAACAGGTAACAAACACCAGGACTCACAGGAAAACAGCCAAGCTATCGGCTTTCATAGCCGGCCATACACTGTAGATGACTAAATCTGTAGGCAGAAGTTGTACGCGCCTGATTAACAACTAATTTAACGGCATGAACAATAAACTGAATAGAGCTAGTTACCTGAGAGCCGCTAATGTTCTACTGCTTCCGAAGAAGGACAGGGAGGAGATTGCAGTGAGAGCAGAGAATGAGAAGCTACAGAGCTGGGCCCCAGCCTGCTACCTTATGCTTGGTTAGTGACTGTCTAAGCAACATCATCCATGATTCATCCTTGATTATGAACGTTTTTAACCAACCTGGTTATGAGATTGCTATAACAGAATTTGTTTGTGAGACTTAAGTATTCGGCCTGATTGGTTGTACGTGGCTCTCCTTTAACACGCTGTCCTTAGAAAATAGTTTTGATGCGTCTAATGGAAAGAAACTGCACGACTTGTAACAGCTTTAACTCAAATCTCCATGGGATTGGCTTTCATGAGACGCTGGGCTTCTTTATCTCTAGCAGTTGTAAACATCCACTTTATCATTATATAATACAAATCTGTGAGTGCTTGTACAGACTCACGCCAGTAGAACACCTGGGAATTATATTCATGTTTGCTTAAGTGATGGCTCAAAAGCAATAGGAGTGTCCTTAACCAATATGAGTCAATCATCTCTGCTAGCCTGTATTTTCAACATTTTACTCAACAGAAACAGTTAATGCTGTAAATTCTCTATCAGATGTAGCCTTAGTTTGCGGTTCATTTACAATTAATGATGTTGTATAAATATATATTTTACAGCCTATAGTATATGGAATTATGATGATGAAATATATAATATTTCATTCTGATCACACAACCAACAATGAGCTAAAAAACCTTCACTTATTAATTATTGTCTTAGATATTCTTTCAAAGTAACAAATCTATGACAATGGCATGAGTGAAGTGAGTAAGTATAGTACGTAAGTGCTTTATTGTCATTGTACAACTGTGCAACTTTCAACATCTCTCGTTTGTAGGGATGGGCACCGTTAAACAGTGCCTGCTTGGTACCGACCGAAAAGCTCCGGTCGGGGGTGGTATCGTAAAACTAAAATTCTTTCGGTGCCAACTTTCGGTTCTTTTTCTCTCTAGACGTCAATATATGACCCGCAGCGAGTCTAAAAAAAGGCAACATGAACATGTGCGGAGATAATGAGCCGCTTCAGTGCAAATGGAGCGAAGCAAAACTATAACTTAAATCTATAACTTAAAGCCAAGCAAAGCTATAACGTACTAAACATGTGTAATAGAGATGGCCCAGGTCTGCGGCAGGACTGAGCCAGGACTAAACCAAGTCCAGGACTTACACCGTTGTAAAACCCAGAGCTAAACTAAACCAGTTATAAACCAGGACTAAACCAGGACTGAATAAGAAACTTGTGTTTTTAGGCAAATTGAAGAGCAAGAAGTGACAAGAAAGACGTCTTTACCTTTAGCGACAGATCCACGGAGGCTGAGTTTAGTGCTGTTGTTTACAACTTTACAAGCAGCTGCAGCGTGAGGGGAATATCAAAGATTGTTTGTGGAAAAGTGTGAGCGCTCACTCTGTATTAGACATTTTTGGTACAGTTGTTGTACATTATTAGTGGCAGAGTGAGCGCTCACACCATGTAAGGATCTTTGAAGGGAAAGTGTTTTCGCTTCGTCAAAGCGCAGTGTGTTTAGAAAAGTTTATCCGAAAGAAACCCGTGTCATGATGTGGATCTGGCCTGTCTCTGCAGCTCAGGAGGTAATACCGTCCTTTCTTTCTTTTTATCGCTGAAATTGTGCTCAGAACACGAAGTTACAGGTGACACTGCTGCGGCCTGTGGAGCTTCTGTTTTGCTGTTTTAGGACTTTTTCTCGAACAACACTTTTTTTATACACGTTATTTTAATTGAATTAAAATGAAATAGGCACCGAAAAAAGTACAGTTAAGGCACCAGCACCGAAAAGCAGGTATCGTTAAAGTAGTGGTATCGAAAAAAAGCGAACGGTGCCCATCCCTACTCGTTTGTCCTTTTTTGTTTCCTGTAGCTCCTCTTGTGACGCCTCGACAAGGGGGGGATACGCCCCTTTTCACCGAATTTCAGTACGTGCTAGTGGCGGGCCGTGGTATTGCAGCCCCAAAGCCCAAAAAGCACTTTTTGTCATAGACACTCATGTAAAAGGAGCGGCCTGTAAAATGGTCCACAGGGCATCTGGAGTTTCAGACTAAGGCTAATATATTTCTTAAAAAATACTATTTTTAGGACATATACTTTTTTTTTCATAAATATTTGTTTTAAAGTTTTCCAATGGTGTGACGTCACCAGGCCTGTGGACGTGCTCGTGCGCGTGCGCCATGACTCATGAACGAGCACAGGTTTTCTCCGTGTGGTCTCTGCGGTCTGAGAGCCAAACCATTGATTCAAACAAATAATGAACGGGAATCTACGGGACTGTACTAAGATAAACGCTAAGAAGCACCTCAAGTAAATGTTTCTCTTTACCCCAGTACTAAAATGTATTGCGAACCTACACATGGCGGGCGTGTGTTTTAATGTTAAACATTAGGCTTATAGCTAACATGAACAACAACAATAAACTAATGAAGACGTGATAGTTTCCCGATTAGGCTGCACGCTTTTGAAAATAGCTTAAATGTTTGACGGAAAGCAGCGTAATGAAAAGGACAAAATAAATCGGTTTTAAGCGTAAGGTAAGGTGAGAAGACCTCTTTATGATGGACAGTTCGTGAATCATAACTGACAACAACAGAATCATTGTTCATGTTGACAAACGCACTTGTGACTCAATTTTTCACTTCTTAACTTATGAACATGGCTACTTACATTAACTTATAGAACACGTTTGTAGTGCTCCTTCTTTGTATTCAGGAAACAATTCTAGTAGTGAGTTTATATTAGCAAACAAAGTGAAGTAAAAGCTCGATTTCTATCATTTTTATCACAATAACCAGGCTGCCAGCACTTACGGAACTTCTCGGAAAAGTGGCCGAGCGTGAGTACAGTAGCGCGGCTACGTGCGTTCGAAGCGCCGCTGTAAGCTCCGGTTGTACAAGATCGGAGAAACTTAGCTTATTTGGCCCCGCACTGACAAACTGACCCCCCAGGTCATCTTAACATAGCAGCTTATTCGCCTGAAATGGCCTTAAACATTCATTTTGTATTTAAAGAACGATGATATTAAGAGATTTGATACGGCTTAATGGCGCCCGCTCCGCTCTGAGACTACGAGTCTATGAAGGCGCGTTCACGCTGCTAGGTGCACGCTACAGGTGGCGCGTCATACGGGTACCATGGGCCTTAATGGCGGACGAAACAGGAGTCATGCGCTATTGAGCACAACTATTGAAAGAGATAGGAGCTGAGACATCATGCCTCTTCCATTCAATATACTTCAATGCGCCTCGACTGTGCTGCAGCTGTGGGGGCTCTTGGTGCCTCTTCAGTGTCTCAGAAGAAGAAATGTGTAGGTCTCAAATGGGTTTAGCTGATAAGCTAGCATTTTGTTTACCTTTTAAAAAGCTGATTTCTTCAGGACCATTTTAGACTCTCAAAGTAAACAAATCCACCAAACCTCCACAAAAAACATGGCAAAGATGTACAACAGTATCCAGAAAAACAATGTGGAACATAAACCACAAATGCAGTTCGCAGAAAAAGGCAAAAAACATAACTTTATCAAAAAGCACTCCGTGTTTGGGTCATTTGTTTTGTCATTTGTCATATAATCACTGACATGCACAGCATAACAGTATATCTGGGCCAACCTTTATTGAACCGTCCCATGCGTACATGTGTAGATTTCGACACATGTGTTATCATCTAGGTGAAATGCTGTGCAGAGTGGCTTTAAAAACAAATAGCCTAAATAAATATTGTTATGTTCTATCACTGATTGACTGGTACCATGATTGTACTTCCGATCTCTTTATCTTTAACATGCAAATGATTCAGAGGCTGTTAAGTTAAGTGAGGACCGTGATGGAGCGCGTGCCATCCGCTGTGTCATGCTTGAGTGTGGCTGAGATGGAGGAGAGAATACAAACTAGCTGCTTATGGCTCAGATAACATGGCTGGCCCATAGCAGAGTTATGGAGCGTGTCCGAGTGGCCTCAGCTCCTGGACCTGTGATGAAAACTGGCTGACATGTTGAGAAACGGTGACGAATTAAAAGGACCATCAGAACCAGGGCATGCTACAGGAAGACAAAGCAAGCAGATCCCCGCGTTATTAGAATGATCTTACCTGTGTTGCTGTGTGTCGGCACACACAGCAATATACTGCCTTGTGTAAGAGATTTTATATTACACAGTATGTGCATGTGTACAGTATATAGCATATGTATTATTGATATTTCTCTCGAGTGACAATTTTTCCATGAGTCCAAAGGTCAATGGCCCTCATTTATCAACATTGCGTAAAAAAATGGTGTATGCGTAGGTGTATTTGCGATATACGCCAGAGGGCGCGTGACATTTATGAACCTGTGCTTTCCGCTCAGATCTTATTGTACGCAAGAGCAGCTGATGGTAAATGCCACGGAGAAATCATACCGTCATTTGAATGAAACGCCCCAAAATATTCATGAATGAGGAGGCCTCACCCACGGCCACAAAATACGGCAAAAAAGAAAATTTCTCCAACCAGCCGTCAGCTCCGCGGACTCAGCGCTGGAGCCGGGGGTAGGACTACACGCCGTTCGGCCTAAAGCAGAGCTTTCCTCCGGGAGGAAACAGGTGCGCGGAGAGCTGACAGCCGACCGGAACCTAACGAACCTGACCGGACCAAAGACAGCCCTACGAGACGTGCTTCGATCATTCCCCTGACGAGAGGAGAGCGCGCGGTCACTAGACCCTGTACACGCCGCTCAAACCCGGACCTTATGAACCCTTTCGGATCGACGAAAGCTGTGGAGCTGTTGAAGGATTTGTTTGACACCTGGGCTACTCGCGAGCATGGAATACGGTCCACAGACTCAGCGCTCAAACCAACTAGAACACGGAGCATGGCCTCGTTCAGACCCGGGTGTCCAGGTACACTGCAGCGGCCACGAATCTGAGGCGGGGAATCCACACAAAGTTTGCACATACAGCACTCTTTTGTTAAAAACAAAAAACGAAACATAAATATAAAATATAGCCGCAAAGCGGCGATTATCGGCCCTCGCAAACCACCCTGCCCAAAGCAAGGGGGCGCTTGTGCCCTTTTGTCTCCCTCAATCTAAAATTACGGTATTGCTACTGCCTTTATATTTGTTTGTTTTTAACTGTTTTAGGATTTTTGGAATGCGCTGTTGTTCTCAGAAAAAAAAGGGGGTTTTGTGTTTTTTGACAATGCTGAGCATTCTGCGTGAAAAAATATGGCATGGGCGATTGACTTTTCTGATCGGAACGACCAAATTTAATGTTGTGCCAAATTATTTAAATTTTTGTAAAACTAAAATGTGTACTCCCCTTATAATTCCTATAGGGGGCGATACAGTGCCCAATTTGAATTTTGCCAAATGAATGTGTTTAGGAATGATCGAAATCGGGCTTCATATGTGCGAATGGGAGCCATTTTTTGTTTGCGAAAAATTGCTAAATACAGTTTGAATAAAAAATTTAAAACTTAGAAAATAATTTGGATAACTTTTAATGTTCTACTCCTCCACTTGAGGCAAGGACTCTCCACCAACCTGAAGAGGGGAAGCCATGGCCTCGGATTTGGAGGTGCTGATCCTCATCCCGGCCGATTAAAACTCGGCCTAAAACTGCTGCGCCTATGTTATCCATATAGGTAATGAACAGAACCAGTGACAAAGCCCTGGCGGGGACCAACACCGGGAACAGGTCTGACTTACTGCCGGCAATGCGAACCAAGCTCCTGCTGCGATCATACAGGGAATGGACAGCTCTTAGTAGAAGGCCCCGGACCCCATACTCCCGAAGTACCCCCCACAGGGCACCACGAGGGACACGGTCGAACGCTTTCTCCAGATCCACAAAACACATGTGGACTGGTTGGGCGAACTCCCACAAACCCTCGAGCACCCGATGAAGGGTATAGAGCTGGTCCAGTGTTCCACGACCGGGACGAAAACTGCATTGTTCCTCCTGGATCCGAGGTTCGACTATTGGCCGGATCCTCCTCTCCAGCACCCTGGAGTAGACCTTACCGGGAAGGCTGAGGAGTGTGATCCCTCTGTAATTGGAGCACACCCTCCGATCCCCCTTCTTGAAGAGAGGGACCACCACCCCGGTCTACCAATCCAGAGGCACTGTCCCCGACCGCCACGCGATGTTGCAGAGACGTGTCAGCCAAGACAGCCCTACAACATCCAGAGACTTAAGGTACTCAGGATGAATCTCATCCACCCCTGGGGCCCTGCCACCGAGGAGCTTTCTAACCACCTCGGTGACTTCAGCTTGGGTGATGGACGAGAGAGTCCCCAGCCTCTGCTTCCTCATTGGAAGACGTGACGGTGGGATTGACGAGATCCTCAAAGTACTCCTTCCACCGCCCGACCACATCCCCAGTCGAGGTCAGCAGCCCCCAACCCCCACTGTAAACAATGTTGGTGAAGCACTGCTTCCTCCTCCTGAGGCGCCGGATGGTTTTCCAGAATCTCTTCGAGGCCGACCGATAGTCCTCCTCCATGGCTTCTCCAAACTCCTCCCAGACCTGAGTTTTTGCCTCTGCGACCGTACGTGCTGCAGAACGCTTGGCCTGCCGGTACCTCTCAGCTGCCTCCGGAGTCCCACAAGCCAACAAGGCCAGGTAGGACTCCTTCTTCAGCTTGACGGCATCCCTTACTTCCGGGCGCCACCACCGGGTTCGGGGATTTGTCACCGCGACAGGCACCAGAGACCTTACGGCCACAACTGCAAACTGCCGCATCGGCGCTATTTTGAATTTGGAAATAGTCAAAAGTTGGATCAGGTTTGAATTTTGGGCCAACATTTTCGTCAATGTTCACTGGGTGAAAATTGCGACGGTGCGAAAAAAAAGATAGTTATACCTCCTGACTGGGTGTAGGATTTGAGCCAGGTATACGGTGCGCTCAAATTGATAAATGCCAAAACAGGCAGTGATTTTTCGTACACCCCACATACGCTCTGATTTCACTGTACGCAAGTTTGATAAATGAGGGCCATTGTGTGTAATTTGGCTGTATAAATGTTTGTATTTTAGTTTGGTTGTTTATCATGTTTACTATTTTTATTGTGCTTTATTGTGTGTGTTATTGTATCTCACATGTTGCAAAGGAAGAAAGGACTTTATTTGGAGAGAACCTCTCTCATGGTCACTTGGGGTGATTTACATTCACATTGTTACTGTAAATATTATTACCAACTGGAGTGAATGAATAATGATTATTAGTGTTTTACAATTATTACAACCAGGTCCTTATCCTGTCAAAATAATAAGAAGTGATGGAAAACAAAAAAATGACAGATACAAAAATATGTAATGTTTTCCATGTAACACTATCACTCAAAGCACTGTCTATATTGTCACGGAGTACATCTTTCTTTGGTCAGCATGTCAGGTTCATTCCTGTATTCTGACAGATTGTCTTGGCAGACGGATGGATGGGGAGGTGGACTGCAGGCTCATCATTGTCCTCTATGTGTAAAGAAATAAGCACCCAGTGTACAGAAGTGGCAGCACCAAATCAAATCTTCCCCGGTCCTGCCGTGTGACTGATGAGTGATAGAAGGCAGAGTTTAGCTGACAGACAAAATCATCTCTGAAATGGGACATGGGTGCTGAGTGGTTAGCGCTCTCATTGTAAAAAAAAAAAAAAGACTTGAACCTTTATGACATGCACATAAGCATGTGTAGAAAGTAGTGTGAGTCCTCATCAATAGTATGCCCATGGAGATACTTGAATTAATTGACAGGACAATGCATCACCCAGGAGGCCTGTGCTGGCCAGTGATATACGGTTAAAGCTTTTGAGTGGCTTTCAAATGAAGATGTCAGGGTCTGTTGTCCACTGACAACTGCTTTTAGCTTAATCATACACCATAAGCACCATAACAACAGACCGCAATAATTTCTTTAGGTAATAAAGTATACAGTGTTTGTCAGGACTCAATGTGTAAACAGTGCAATAATTCGTATCCTCTGCAAAGCGCTGCTGGCAGGACATACATTATCACAGGATGTCATTCAGAAGGCTATATATATTAATGTTCCCTAACATCAAATCCCTAACATAACATACATGTTACGTGTCTTCATATGCTATATGTAAAAATTAACATATACGTATATCAGACTTCATGTGTAGCAGTCCCCATGAGGGTTATCTCAAGCATCATGCGGGACCTCTTTCAGGTTCTGCTGGAGTCCACTGTTGACGGTGCTTTGACTAGTCCAGTTCTGGCTTTAGTGCTCCACATTTTGAGGTTTGATCTCAAATTTGTTGTGCTTGGTGATCTTAATGTTTCCCATGACATTTGGAATGCACAAAGTTGCTTTTACAATTTCATGCATTGTTCATTCCATATTGGGTGGTGGTATCCTATGTATATCATGTATTGCTAAAGCTGCCCTGTGGTAAACTGGCAGACGTAAGACTGCCAGTCTGCGGCCCTTTTAACCACCACCGACCCCTTATTCACAAAATTCACCCAAGATACTGAGTATTCCCTAACTATCGCCAATCCGGGTACTAATTAATGATTTTTGTTAAACATTGAAATAAAATCAAAGTATGCACCTGTCGTATAGGGGAAAATTCATCCCATGTGACTTTACACATCTTATGCTATTTACTCTCAAGAATAAAATAAATGTATGCCATTGCATTCATTCGTGATTCTAATGAAGTGCTGCTGACTCCACTTTTATTACTAATTGTTAACATTAAAACATAATTAAGAAGTGACGATCAGCAGCTAAGCAAACTAGCTGCGCTTGGCTAATTTAAAAGTTAACAATAACAGAAACCCTGCCGTATCCCAAACTGCCGGTGACTCTTAGGGCAATGGCTAATGAGAACACACTGAACTGAATTGGGTGCATTGAAGTCTCATTACATTGATTAACATTGAGAACAATAATGTTGTATGTGTGCACAGCAAGTCCTGACACCTGAACTGTCTCAAAGCAAGAAATTAGATTACAATTGTAACTGGTACCTTCGCATGGTGCATTTCTTTTATATTGTGCGTTTCATTTAAAGTAATCATAAATCATGTGATCAACTAAAAAAACTCAAAGGAAGTCTGTAAAATATCTATTAAGGATGGGTGATTCCATGTTTTGTTTTGTTTTCTTCCGATCCGATATCAAGGGATAGTGTTGCAGTAGAGTTTTACACCGAAGTGCATTGAAACTTGGGAAAATACTGTGGCCGTAATCTTTCTGGCCGCTCACCTGCTCAAACCTAATTAAAAAAGAGTTAGAAAAAGTAGTTCCTACATACTAAACACTGATTATACCATTTTAAAATGAGCAGGGAAAAAAAAACATTATTAAAAAAGAAATAGGGTTTTAAACTTTCAATACTGGCTTCAAAATCAAAATATAAATACATTGTATCAATTTGTTGATTCTGATTATATCTGTCTTGAGGAAAAGATTTATGTACAGTACATGAACAGAAGACATTTTCTGTGCCATTGGAGCTCAATATCTATAAAATGTTAAACTTTTTTTTTTGGGGGGGCCGGGGGCATAGTTCCTGGACCAAACAAGGACGTTGACTTGACTGCCACTGTACAGACTCACGTAAACTCTCCATTTGGTCTCTTATTATTGTACCTTTAACTGAGTGAAATGTCTTGTGCATTTAGCTACGAGCTCCTGTGCCATTGATACATATTCATCACCATCAAAGAGTCATACATTTGGGCAGTGAACAGAGCTTGACATTCACTTGGTGCAGAATTGTTCTCACTTGACACATAACTTGCTGATTTATGAGAAGTATTATTGCCCAGAGAAACAGCAAGTTAAAGATGAATGGCTTCAATGTTGATACTCATGTAACATCTCAAGAAACACAACTCTTTATTAATATTTTGTGTGGGCCTTTCCCCATCTATTGCAATTTACGTTACGCGGCTTGGATTGGATGTGTCATGTTGAGTATTTACTTGCATTTGTCTCATGGCTCTCCGGTGTGCTCACGTGACGGCGCTTGGATCCGGGGACACGTGCTTGCTCTGGTACGCTAAACCAGGAGGTTTAACTGGTGTAGCTTTGCAACCCAACTTCTTCCTATCATGACTGGCCACAACCCAAATACAAAACAAAACAAACATGTATCTGAATTGAAAATAAAAACAGCTTTACCTTCTTTGTTTTCATTGTAAAAATACAATATTTCCTCATGCTGTTCTGTGAATATAAGCATCAATAGGCTGTGGTAGAGACAAAAAAGAATTTGTTCAAGAAGGTCAAGGCACACAAAAGGCGTGTCTCTAGAACATTAAGTAACGTTACATTGTTGTAAAGGATTGTATGCGGTCTATAATAGTTCACATAGACTTTTTAAAGTTATGAAGACAAACATACACATTATAGTGTGAGTGTCTCAGCCCATGCATTGCAAAAACTGCATTTTACAGGGCTATTTTTATTTATTTATTTGACAGGGACATTGCACAACAAATAGTGTTGCACAGACCAGGGATAGCTACAAGCTAATTTCCATCTGTAGTCCCTGGGCAGAGGCAAAGTGACAGCAGGTTTATACAGTGGGCAATGAGTATTCTTACTTGAGTCCATTCACAAAATATGGATAAAGCACCGGCAAAAGGATCACCTCAACAAACATTCAAATGCAATATTTACAGTATTTACAATTGCAATTACAATATTTGTTGTTGTTGTTGTGTGTTTAATGAATGATATGCTCATTCATTTTGTGTAACTTTGTTAACACCATTTTACTCCTATTCTGAGAAAAAGATAGGCAGTCTCATGATACTCAGTCACCAACCAGTCACGGGAAATACCACCTATAGCTATGGGGTTGATGACATCTCGTTGGGAAAAAGTAAATGTTGGCTCTGTTTGAAGAAAGAAAAAAAACACATATGAGTCACTGCCATTGTTAAAGGAAATGAAAAACTCTTAAGACACCAGTTTTGATATCAGTAACGGATAGATGTCGGACTATTCAATAAAAATATATAATTGTTCAAAGTTCTAATCACCTAACATTGTGTATTATTCATTAACTAAAGTCTTGCTTAACAAGCGCTGCAACCTCTGGGAGACCACAGGTAATGCACATTGGCATCAACAGCTTCAGAACCTGTCACAGCCCCTCCAGCACCTCAGGCCTCATCTGCCGGCTGGCTGCTTCCCCTCCCCTTTCGTTGCAGGAGTGAAGACAGGTGTGTGGGAGAGTCCTCAGCTGTTCACTCTGCAATCAAGGAGATTCAAAAGTCCACTCCAGTGAGCTCAGCGCTGCCAGATCGTAGAATACTCTTCGGTCAGTACTACGGTCCAGCTTTTCCTATTATTCGTACCTTCCGAGCATACTGCTACAGATCTCTGTTCTCCAGCCGCCTGTCTTCCCGCTCTGTCCTGCCTGGTCCTGCTCCGTCCCCTCTCCGACCTGCCTTGTCCTTGTCCTTTTTGCATGGTTTTTTTCCTGCATCTGCTTTTGGGTTCAGCCTGATACGTTACAGAACCGTCATACTGAACACATAAGACCTCCAAGGTTGTGTCCTAAACCCACTACTGTTCACTCATCTGACCCATTACTATGAGCTCAAACCTAAGAAAAGAGAAGAAACCTTTACTTAGCCCATTGTCGGATAATTGAATTGTTGCTACAGCTAAGTACAGCATCGAGTAGAAAAAGGACAATGGTAAACAAGTAGCAAAAAACTGTAAGTGCAATATGAAAATCTAGAATACCCCCCTCATCCCCCGTGAGCGCCTCAAGGTCACTGAAATAGTGCAGTGTGTACATTTGTGGGGGTTTTGTCCTTTGCACGGTTTGTATTGAGATTTTGGAACATCATTTTACTTAATATTTTTACTTGGGGTAATCAACAAATATCTGGAATTTAAACTTCAAAAGTGACATTTGTATTTTAGACTGCAGGCAAATTGAGAAAACATCATGACATTCAAAAGGTAATATTATGAATGTTTCTGTTTTAAACTTGCTTCAGCTCGTGTTCATTTCTGCCACTGGACCTATTTAATATCAATAAAAAGTAGTGTAGGCGGGTGAAATATAAATGAAGAGAGCCACCGAACTACAAAACAGGGTTCTTTTATTCCTTGACTACTCTCCGTATTGGAAAGGAAGAGCAGCGTTAATATGTGGAGTGTAGTGGGAACTTAAATGGAGTGCTGTAAAGCTCCTCGATCTTGTAATACACAAGCGCAAACAAGAGTGCAAAAATAACTGAAATGGTTCCTATAAAAAGATCAAACCATGTATAAGCAAAACATTAAATGGCAAATACCACTTATTTACATAGAACATGAGACATAAGCTCACCCTCTTAGCTTGAATGCTACTGGTACATAAGGCAGCTTGCACTATCCAGGCTTGAGCAAAACAGTCCAACTGTGTCACATTTGAATAACACATTTAACATAGATTTTCGAACAAACAAAATAACACAAAGCTTAGAAATATCACCTGTGTGTTCAATATGCTCAGTTACAAACACCACATGTAACCTCACGCCGTCACAAACAGATCCATCTAATGACATCCAGGATAAACATCAATCATCTGTTGGATTGGCCATAATATGTGTTAATTACAATTGTATGGTACATATTTCAGTTATATTAAGACAATGCAAGTCAGTTTATAACATATTTACCCGATGTTTAGGTCTCACTCGCTTCCGAGAAATGAATAGCTAAGGCTCATGGCAGTGAAGAGCAAACTTCCTCTGCGCTATCCCTAAAGTGCCAATACAAGTGTGGTGCAACAGAACAACCGGAGTTTTATCACTGGGCCACAGTAGGATAATTGATTAAATTCTGAACACAAGGCAGGTAAATTTGTTATTAGCACCGCCAGCCTGAAAGCAAAATTCTGCACCTGCCAATAAATGCAAATGGAGATTCATCCCATCTTCTATATTGGCACACCACACACTCCTGCCTCTTAAGCCCCATGCCAAGTTATAAGCCGCAAAAAGGTCAGCTGTCTGATCATTGTCAGTGTCAGCATTGTGATAGACCTGTTAACCCGTGATGGATTGACTATTGACCACTGATTAGTTTTGGCCTGGAGGTCTCTTTGCATAATAATTCACAGCTTTCACTCCATCTAATGAATTGCAAACTCCTCTAGAAAAGACATGAATTTTGGCTCTGAAATCGTTTCTTTGTGTCAGTGTGGGCTTTTTCTCACTGTAGTGCTGTTTGGGACATGACATTCGAAAAGGTCACTGTGTAGCACTCCAGGTCTGTCCTATAATCAGCCCTGGAGCTGTCCCGCTGAAGTGTCACAAACCAAGACACACAATACTATCGCACACAAAAGCGTAGCAGCCTTATATATGGCCCTGTAAGTCTGACCTCCAACCTCTCTTTGCTGTGCCCAAGAACAGGTTTCTCAAGAGGGAATGATAAAATAAGTCAAAACAGGCGAGGTCACTTGGTATCGCTAGGCAAATGCTTTTTCTTTCAGTTGCACACAATAAGGTCAAAGTGAACCTTTGTTCTAAATTTGTCATGGGGCTAAAGTGACAATCCGTGAGTTGGTATTGAATATGAATTTGACTCTCAAATACCTACGTATCTAAGATTACATAAAAATGTTACTTTCGTTATGTCAGTATTGTTCAATTGTGATTTTTGTTTAATTTTAGATGAATCAATTAATAATCCTTCATTCATTAGTTCGTTTTTGTTTTTGCTTACTCGTGACTGTGATTTGTACTTTTGGCACTCTCACATTTAAAGTTGCACTATGCTCACATTAGTTCGTATTTGACCTTTCAGTGACCCAGCAGGGTGGTTTGCTTAGCGCCTTCACTTTCCGTGCTTCAGGATCAATTTTATTTCAAGTTTTTAAGGATTTCTGGTAGGTTTTTGTAATTAAATGTAACCATGGGTATGGTTCAATCAGCTAGGAAAACCAAAAAGAGCCAACCACCCAAGTAGAGCCCTGCATTTGAGAGTGCTTCTATCGACGGTATGTTTTCGCAGTGCTTCCAGGAAACAAATGAATGCGTGTTCCTCCCCACAATAAAAAATAAACACTGTGCTTTATGTTACTTTTAGATAGAAGTGTTTATTTATTCATACAATACAGGTCAACTGTTGCAGCGCTGTTTAATCGCGCATTTGTAAAATATTTGGGGGGAAAAAAAGAGAGTGAGAGAGAAAGAGAGAGAGAAAAGCCGTGCTTGCTAATTCTGAAAATCTGTCGGGCCGGGCTCGGGCCCAGAAATCAGGCCCGTGCAGGGCTCTACACTCAAGCATCCGCTGGGTCACTGAAAGGTCAAATACTTTTTTTAAATACATTTTATCAACTTTAAACACGTTTTATAGTGCACCTTTAAAGGGACTATATGGAGTTCAAAATTGTTAAAATTAAGTATTTTCCTCCCCCTACATGTTCCAGCCATGTGTAGAAAATGTGTAGAATGAGCCCAGACCTATTCACCACAACTGCCTCTAAAATCCTGCGCTGTCACACAAAACGTTGTTAATTCGGGTCCGAATTGCCGTCATGCACAAGCTTAATATAAACCGCAGTTACGCGTATGAACTGAGGTGACAGTAGTGAGTATAACAATTTCCAACTTGCATCTAGTCCCTTTTAAATATTGAACGCACATGAATGATGTATAATTTTCTCATACTGAAGTCTTGTGGAAGAACCACAATCTCATAGGGTTATGATTTATGACAATATTTGATTGCGTACAGAATGAAAGAAATAGTTATATATGATTACTTTAGTAGCATATTCTTCTTGTTGAGTATGTTAACTGTAGCAGGCTCAGTGGTGTGAGTAGCCTTTTGTACTGTGCTGCAATATGATTATCGAATCACCGCTTTTGAATTTAGTGGGGGAAAACATGGTTGCAGTCAATTAAAAGCCTGTCTATTGTGTCCTGTAATTTGCTGTGAAGTCCCTATAGTCAAATACAAAATAAAGCAGAGATTTCAATGAGCAGAAGTGGCTTATTAGTTTTATCTTCGATGTTCCTAATACAAATGCAGTATATTTTGTGCACCACTGAATTTGAGCTTGCATGAGAACAGAAGGGCCTTTAAAACACTTCCCTGAGACTTGTAATACAAATCCAGACCACGCTTCATCGACTCTGTTCAATATGTAAAAACTGATATGTGTCCAAATCTCCGGGCTTGTAAAGAATGCTTTGTTAGACAGAATCGAATCGAGTTAGCTAAAGAATTTGCGCCAAGGACATTTGTGAATGTCCGCAAACATTTTTCGACACAAACAACTTTTCTTTCCTTTTCAAATTAATTTTTATATATTGAGATCATTTTTGTTGTTATCATCATCTTCAACACTCTGCTGGAGGAATGGAAGAATCCTTGAAGTTTATGGACAATGGTGCGCTGTAAAAGCTTTCAGAATTAGCATGTGACCTTGAAAGCAGTTTATTTTTTTATTAAACTGCAGCACTCAATTTTCTGAAAATGCTGGAGCTCTTTGGGCATCTCTCCATCCGCGGGTCACCACTCTACATCTTAAGGGAACCGTGTGATGGATATTTGATGTAGCAGCAGCTTTAAAATAAATGATTCTACATTCTAAGTCTGAAAATATGGAGAAAAAGAGAGAGAGCTGTGGTAATGTATTTCAGTACATATCTCTCTACTGTTTCCCTGTGAGCAGTATTTTGCACATTGATTTGGTGATATGTTTGCAACCTTCTTTCTTCTAAATGTAAGCTCTTAGTTTTGCATTTTTCCATCGTAGACTAAGGTTCTCATTGTGATCTGTATTTACAGTAGCTGGTTCTTTCATCGTCAGTCCATAGTATATTTAGCAGGCTTTCATTACAACATGTCCTTAGGCGCTTGAAGCAGCGTTACCAAATGGGCTGCTTGTTTTTCATGTCCTTCAACCAGCTGCACCTAAACGCCCCTCAGTTTTACCACTAATAATAAATAATTTATCAATGCATGAGTTGGTTATCTCCGAGGGATCGTTATGGTGATGAATTACTGAGTGGAGGCTGCGGCGTACAGGCGTAGCCTAGAGATTTGACCTTGAAACACACAGGTGACGGCGAGATGATGACACTTACCTTGAGAGGAACGCCAACCGACTGTGCAGAGGTGAGCAGCGGGACTGACCCGACCTGTTCAAAACTATAATTGCACTATTACGTTGGATATTTGTTACAACAGTGGTTCAGGTGTACAGCAGTTGGTGCTTAAATAGAGCAAAGATCAGGCAGGAATGTTTTAATTATTTATCTAGCATTGTTGAAACTACTATTATAACCTAATTGCAGTGGAAAATGTGCCATATGCAGCCAAGAGCTTGTCCACAAAACACACACATCTTACCAAAACCTTTTTCACTATTGACATTGAGAAAAATAGTGAACAATATCTATTGACCTTTAGCAAAACCCTGCCCCAAAATGGCCATTGTAAAAAAACATACCCCACAGCAGCGATTGAGTTGTCGTTGCTGGACGTCATCGCAGAAAAGCTGTCTCTAGTGCCGGAATATCTGAAACATTTTAAGTGTTACAGTGTTTAGTTGCTCTTTGAAGAAACTTGATATTTCAGCTCTCATCTTGCCAGCTCTGGAGAACTAATATATAATCTCGCTGAATCAGAACCATTAGTCGCACGGGGTAGACAGAGCCACTGCAGTCAGTAGCAGGCATAGAATTAAAAAGGAGAAGCGATGTCCGATCCTAATGTAGTTAGCACTTAGCAAGTTGGCAAGTCAACATTTCAGAGTCCGTTTGCCTGCTCAATGTATTCTACGTACTCGCAAATTGTGAACGATCTACAGTAGATGTGTTCTGCTGTTGTCAACTCATCGACCACGTTTAGGTGAGGTCAAAGCCATAGAAATCAATAATCAATGTGCAGACTTTTTGAGAGCTTACTCTAGAAATCGGCGTATAAAGGTGGCCTCGGCTACATGCTATTATTCAGTCAAGTTTCTGCTTTTGTGGGGTCAGATTTGATTATTATGGCTCAGCTTTTAAAATTTAAATTAAAAAGCTCATAAAATGTTAATATTTAGAAAATGGACTGTGAGCCATAATCATTATAACAAATAAAGGCTTGACATAATAATGTCACTTTACATGCCATGGGTCTATATCATATGCTAGTTTCACATTTTAAGTTGAATTACAGAAATAAATGAACTTTTTCATGATATTCTAATTATATGACGAGCACCTGTATATAAATGGTGCTCGTGAGAATGATACTTTAGAGAATTCTATTATTGTCAGTTATTATGGTGATGATAATATATGTATAATAAACATGTGCGCTAGTAATGTATGTGTATATATATGTATATCTAAAACAGTATGACTACTTAAACAAGTAAATAAATAGAATGTGACAAGAATGGTAATATGAGCAATGATAAATGGTAATATAAGCAATGAAAAAATACACTCAGAACTCACAAACTTCTCTATTTTTTATTGTACTATATTGTATTGTATTGTACTTTGAAATTGGGGTAGGCACTTATAAGCTTTCTTGCTTCGGCCTACTCCTTTTCAGTTTTTATTTTTATTTTTATAGTTTTTTTGTGTGAAAATTTAAATGTAATGTAAATATTGTAAATAATAACACACTGTAAATAATAGCTCACATAAATCAAATCAAATCAATGCCATGAAACTTACATAACATACCACACAAAGTCAATGAAAGAGAACTTATACACTGTCAGCATGAGCTAACTAAGCCATGTCATCAACTATCAAGCCTAACTTTTGTGAAATTTCATGAAAACCAACAACCTACAGATTCTGTGATAAAACATTAATCTTGACATGTGTGAGTCTATTATTTTGTCCACAGTGAGACACGAAATGTTATTTCCACGTTACGATTAGCTGTTTTAAAGTTAAGTTTAGATGTAAGACCGATTGTACAGCTTTCTCAAAGAGTTGTCGACGATTGTGGTCTACTTTTTCATACTTTAGACTTTTTTGAAGGGCAACAAAAAGGACAGACACAATTTGAAAATCTCAGTCCGCAGTGCTTGATTTGTGCATGAAACAGAGAGGGAAATGTGCACCGGTCTCCCTGCACGGCAATCGCACTGTTGGCTCGGGTGCACAGGAAGTCGTGCCACTATGAGTCTGGTCCAGGGAAGTCTATTCAAATGGCTGTGTGGATGTCTCCCCGCAGAGGCTGCTCAAATGAGAGTGTTAGCATTCGAACGGGTCGGACGAGAAAACAGGACATGTCAACTGGAGAGCCATCACCAGGAGAACAAGGGAAGCATTTGTTTCCGCCTCAGGGACTTGTACTAGCCAAGATCCTTAGCTCTGCACTGCACCGATCTGACAAGCAGGGCCGAAATAAACCGCAGTGTTTAATGAATGAAAGGAAACTTGTAAAGGGGTTTGAAGGAGAGGACCTTTTGGGAAAACTTTTGGCCTAATTGTTATGTCACATTATTTTTCGATCACATTTTCACATCTTTAAGCTAACACTATACAACGACAACATTACACTGGTTCTCCTACTGTGGAATGTGTTGCAAAGGTGGTGCTTGAGCCTCTTCAGGTGGTACAGGGTAATGTGCAATTTTACACTTCATAATTTCCTTTATTTTATTGTTAGTTGTTTTTTACATTTTTATATATATTTTTTTTTTTTTCAGATTTGGACGTGGCTTGAAATAATTTAGCCCCGTTAGTCCATTCAACATCAGTGTAGTCCTGAGTTGAGGTACATGAGTTTGAGACAGTTTAAGAATTACTACACTACAAACCTTGTTAACCTCTTACCACCTGCTTTAACTGAGTGCATTTTCTCCCGTTTGACATTGTCCAAAACTAAAAGCAAAAACGTGTCAAAAGAGCGACAAAAAAGTGCAGGTAAAAATGACAGTAACACAATATAAAAGTGACAAAAACACAAGAGACTTAAGAGTGATGAAAAGGCAACAAACAGACACAAAAAAACGTCAAAAACATGCTATGAAAACGTGACAAAAACACTTTAAGTTACAAACAGCTTGGTAGGTCTTAGCTTTCAAACGAGGCATTACACTGGCCTATAGTCGGTGAGCTCCAGAAAATGTGCTTGGCTAAGGCATTTAAGAGGTTAAATGTTTAAAACTTGTAAAATGCTTTCTAGCATTCACTTTTTATGTGTATTTTATTATCATTATTTTATATCAATCAATCAATGGTTTTATATAGCCCAATATCACAACAGGAGTTGCCTCATATTTGCGTATTACTACTATTTGTTGTTTTAATGAAAAACTTGACACATGTTTTTTTCACGAACACAACATTAGCTCGAATGATCATCAGCATGAACTTGTAATTACGAGGGTGTTTGACTAGTTGACAGGAAGGTGCAGCTTCAGAAAATGGAATCTCTCAGTGTGTCAATGCAAACCATGTCAAACGTGTCTGATTATCCTGAAAAGTAACAGATCAGCTCCTACTCTACGCGCAACACCTTCCAGGCATTTGCAGAAGAACGTTCATAATTCTCAATTGTTCTGGGAATCTGTTTTTACTAGAATTTCTGGGCGAAACGACTAATTGGCAGATTTGTTTTGTCACCTCTTCTTGTTAGTGATACCTCATAACAAATGGCGCGCCTAGAGCACGTTGGGAAAAAAGTGTTTCTGAATACAAATTTAACACCTAATGCTTCCGTCTGTGCTTACTTTTGGCAAACACCGTGTGCTTGTGTTTTGAGACTGAGATTGTTGGCGTGCAAAATTTGCCTGGTGTCGCAATCTTACTTCTTGTGCTTAACTGAGTTCTACAGGTAATCCCTGTTAGAATAAAGACGGCAACACGATCCCTTCAAAGCTAATTACCTGTTGTCCCTCCATATTTCACGAGAGCCTCACAAAACCCCACCGTGGTCTAAGCTTTGTGTTTTTATTCGAGAAATCTTGGTTTCAAACAAATTGGATACAGTGCTCGCGAGCGTGGAGGTGAGAGAAAGAGACGCCTCTGCTCCCCCAAGGGATCAACAACGTTCACAGTTACCGTGGTGACCGATGAGCGACTGCGCGCCCCCTGCCACATAAACCTTATTTACTATTGCAGCTGTTCAATTTTGCAACACCCTGCACGCCTTTTCCCTTACTTGGCCCTCATGCCCCAAGACGTATGGCCTCTACCTCCAAGACGGATTCCTTGGAATCCACCGCAATAACGTCCTGGTTTTCTTGGAGAACAAAGTGAGACGGTACTCTAACATTTAAATGAGGCAGTTTAAACAAGAGAAAACTGTGGACTTAGACAAGTTTATTAAAGCAGTGATTCTTGGGTTTTACTATTTAAATAAAAGATTAAAAAAAAAAAATCTCCAAATGCACTCTTTAGCTAATTGTTTCTTGCCCATGGTTATGGAATAAACAAAGTCCCTTTGACAAGGTTTTCTTTGATCAGGTAATGTCGAGCAAAATGATTTGCCTGTATAGTATGAAAAATTGCAATTAAGTCAGGTAACTTACTGAAGTTTACAATTTAGTTTCAAGAAAACAAAACAATATCAAAATCTCGACTTATACCATAAATATTTCAACTAACAGTCATAATAATTCTTATACCACTATGACAGTAGCCAGGTACTACGGTAATACCTTCTTTATTAGACCCTTGTCTTGCCGCTCTCATTTTTACTGTTTGTTTCCTCTCTCTCAGGTTATTACTTTGAAGCGTTCCAAACTGTTCACACAACACAACATACATTTCATCCAGCGAAACGACGCGATCTTTCTGCTCTGTCACGTATACACACACAAACTCAAGGTGGTTTGCTCTCTAACCAAGGCACTTCGTGCCTCCACTCGAAGCATAGAGGCCTGTGACGCTAAACTAATAAAGCCAGCGTGGTGGCCACTGTGGGAGCTGCTGAAATGCTGTGAGCCGACCACTCAACCGCAGCAGCATTTCCTCGCTTCTATTCTGTTTGCCAAAAAATAAAATCATGTGACTTCAGCGCATGAAACACAGCCATGCCTTCACTGATTGGCGAGGATTACTACGCCAATCGGAAGAAGAAAAAGGAAAAAAAAAGTGTTCCTCTGAATGCTCTTCGAAAATACGAAAATAAATTGCAATATTCTGTTAGGACTGGCAGAAGATATCGGAAAACGTCGGTGGCATAGTGGTTAAAGAGGGAGTATATGATGATCATTTCAAACACAGCTTTATCACTATCTTACACTTTATTGGTTAGAAAATGCAATATTAATCTAAAGAGTGAACACAAAAATATCCAGTAGTTTCACTTCCTGATTTTCGAGGGATCTCCTGCGCAGTTGTTTCAAGAAAAAAGGAAAAAGAAATAAAGAACAAGAAAAAATAAATGGACCAAGTGTTATCGTAAGTGTTTTTACTCCACGATGAGCCAATTAAGATTAGCAGGATATCGAGAGTGGGTAAAGCATTTCCTGGATATGTAAGACTTCAGGAGGAGCTATTTGGGATCTGCTGCCGCCGTGCTAAAAAATGGCAACCGGTACAGATCCAAAGATTACTCAAAGATGCAACAGTGGCACAAATCTAGTTATGTTCTTGATGAGAGATGAACAGTGCAACATGGTAAAAAGCTCTAAAAAGTTGATTTTTGTATTTAAGGCTGCTCCTCTTGGCTTTGACAATTTGCTGAACGTCTCTCCCTGTTTACCCTTTTCTGTCCTATCCAATATAATATGGAGGTATGGAGAATAAACATGTATTGAAATACATTGTCCATATATAGCTATATGCTGTACACATCTAAAGCCTATTGTCACTTGATTGGGCTTTGTTCATTCCCTCTATCGTCAATAGGAAGCAGAGAATATTAATGAATGTACAGGGGTTTGAAATTCTTCAGGGAACTCATTGCACATTATAATAAAAAAATAATAATAATCAATTGTGGCTGTTAAATATTTTACATTTAGTGAATAAATCTGGTGGTAAAGGTGAACTGTAGCCGCTGGCCATTAGAAAGAAGAGCCTGTATGTGAATAGTGTTGTGTGACCCACAGATCGAGGCTATGCTTGAGGCGCTCAGGACTCTCAAGGTCCCTGTAAGTTTGTGATTGCTGCCGCATACCAAGTCACAGTTTACCAGTATAACTCTGTTTTTTTTTTTGTGTGTGTGTGTGTGTGTTTATTTTAAGAGTGCAATGTGTTTGATGGAAGTTATCAATCAACGTCAATTATATTTGTTTTTCAGCTTGTGGCTCTATAGTGCCTGGTGCTCTGCTTGTTATTTTTTAATGACCTGGCGCGCCATTGTGTCCATTGGCAGAATGTTTCTAAAGAATGACATATAAAATACAAAATGCTGTCTGCGTCCTTTTTATCATTAGATATTTAATTAGAGCATGCATGTGACACTCAGACCTCTGTAGTCATAGCTCATTTTAATAGGGTTGGATAGAAACTTTTGGTGCACTCAGAAAACTTAGCCAGACAGAAAAAAATAAAAACAAATAAACCTTTGCTTTTAAACTGGTAGTCACACATGTCGCTGAGTTGAAATAAAAATGCATGAAATGAGAAACAAAGACAGTGCTGTACGGTGAAGCTGTAGGGTCAAATATTGGAAGTTTGTTCTTTATGTTTTGCCTCAAAGGGAACAATATGAATGTTATATAAAGAACTCAAGCACATTTCTGAGCACTCCAGTCGCTGTGGGAGTTGTTAGTGTAACCCAACTCTTATACGAAGAACACAGAGCAGGGGTGTCCAAACATGAAGACAGCTACACTGTGTGCTAAAATGGCCAAAGGCTGTCGAAGCCTTCTTGTATGCAACTATTTATTCATTTTTGTTTTGTTTTTTCTTACCTTTTTACCACTATTTTGTCTTTAAATTTTGTAATAACAAGCATGCAAGCTCAACATATACAGCATCTGGCCCCCGTGTCAAAATTCTTCTTCTCTTTCATTAAAATGTTTGTCCTCCTCACTTTCTTTGCCAACTCCTTTTTTTCGTAACATAAAAATGTTTATATAAATATATATTATCTTTGATTATTGGAAATTGCTTCACAATAATGTCATAAAAGCTTCACACAAACCAAATCCAAGATGAGAGCAAATCCGCTCATGATTCTAGCATTGATCTTTTATGTTGAGTACAGTTTAATTAAAAAGTGGAATCATTATTTACACCGTAAAAGAGGTGTAAATCAACTGACCTCGCTCATTTCGGTATTTTTCACCGAAACATATAGCGATCAATAGGTATTAACACTCGCTCAATCGCTGTGATAAAAGCTTGGGGTCACCTTTAATGTTGTGCAACAAAAGGACCTCAGTAAAGGTCCGGCAAGCAATTGAAGTCAGTGCAGCACCAGTTCGGCCGCAGCAATAAGAAATCCTTTTTATGTCAGGAAGCCGGCCTGATTGAATTCCTTTGCGTATCAGCCAATGGATCAAGGAAGAAAAGGGAAGCAGATTTGTGCTTGTGATAAACTGTAGCCTCTGCTGAGCTGAGGCTTTATAGCGGGGCCTTGTTGATGAAATCCACTCCAGTCGTGTGGAAGGTGCAGAGCGGTAACTGCCATGCATAATCCACCACACAACACCTCAGTGCAGCCCAGTCGAACTATTAGGTGCAGCAGACATGCAGTTTTTTACTGTCATTAAACAGGTGAGAACAATACAGGGCAGTAATGTAGGCCAGTGGCTACCTAAACAAATATTGTCTGCAGGTTGCCAACTAGTCCCCAGGACAGTGAGATAGGCAATGTTTCTTGCTTCTCTCGCCTCTCCCTAAACAGCGCCACAATCCTGGGTTTGTCCCTGTGTTTCTATTGTTGCAGTCGAGGCAGTACTTAACCCACAATTTATATAATTTAATAATTAAATGACAACACCCAAGGAACTGACAGTTTCTCCCACGCTTGAACACACGTTTAAAAGGACTTGAAAATGGACAAAGGAAAAAAAATTATATAAATTTGAATTTATTTTGCTTTTATAAAAAATAAATGTATTACAAGAAGTGCTTTATTTTTAATTGGTTATTCTACTATACAATCTTAAGGTTCACACACATAAATAAAATACAGAGCTTTTACTGCATCTCTAGTCTACTGCATGCTGCTAGTGGCAATCTCTGCCTGTCCTGCATATTACCTACCACGGCACGGCAGTGGAGCGGTTAGCGCTTGTTAGTGATGCACGGGTCAGGTTTTTTTTCTGACCCGCCCCAACCTGACCCAATGTAAATCAATCCGGACCCAACCGATCTGAAAAATGTGTCTCAATTTGCCGACCCGACACCGCACACATCTGGCTGTCACTCAAACAGGAATGTGTCATGTGAGCGCAAGTCTACAGTGGAAAAATGATTGATAAAGCTAAGATCGGGCTCAAAAAATCTGAGCACAGTGCATTCAGCAGCAGCAGCACCAAGAGGAGCAGGCCTTGTGTGAGAAGAACGCGCACGGCACACGTGCACGCAGCAGCGGCACATACCTGGGCAGGCCGAGAGATGCGCACGGTGTGGGGCAGGTTACGCGTCCGAGCTGCAGCTCAGTATCCCTCCTCTGTCCCGTCTCGCTCTCCTTGTTCATAAACATCGCGCTGCATTTACAAAACCCTACTTTTTACACAGTTAGGGTGTGCGTGCCTGTGTTTAAGGAAAATTATTTATATATATATATATATATATATATATATATATATATATATTCACAACTGTTTTCTAAAATAGAAAACTTGTGAATAATTTATATAGAGTGTGCACTAAAATCTGTGAATTGTAATAAAGTCTGAGCCTTCCAAGAGCCCGATTGTGACAGGCAGTCTGTGCTGAAACTAACCGTTTGCTATAGACACAACAATATAAAAAACTCTAACCTTTATTGGGACCATTTATGCCTCCATTGCTCCTGATGGAAAGCGCAGTAACTGTCTGGGATTTATAATGGTGGCCCTGTACTCAGCTCCTGTCCTTCTCTCGCTTCTCTGCAGTGTGACTCTAGGGGATACACTTTTTTTTTTTTTATGTGAGTGACATCATTTGCTTTAAAGTTGTGTTTCACAAACTTATTTGAAAATGTAATATTGATAACGATTACGGATTGTATATACCGTATGACAAATAAAGATGATGATGACGACGATGATGATGATGATGATGATGATGATGATGATGATGACAGGACTGGGTTGATTGAGATGAGAAATTCCTGGATGACCACCTACACAAAGATGATGATGATTATTCACAGAATTCTGAAGAAATTTGCCAGTACATTGGTAAATATTACAATATTACTTAAAAATAGGTCCTTCAAAGAAGCACTTGAACACAAACTGAAGAGAGCACACTGACAAATACACAAACAATCAAACAAAATATATGTAAAAGGAACTTTTTTATTGTTGAAAGTCAAATGATTTTCCACCTACAATAGGCACTCAAAGCAATTTGCACCAAGCAACCACTCATCCATTCTCACTCTCATTCATACACCAATGTACGCAGACACAGGAGAGATGGGTGAAGTGACTTGCCCAAGGACACAACGACAGCGTGCACCTTGTGGTCATAAGACAACCTGCTCTACCACCTGAGCCACCATTGCCCCTATTGTTGATGATGATGTGCTCTCAAATGTTGTACACCAGTAGGACTCTGGGGATACTGTAGGTGGTTACTGTGGGACTCTTTTGTCCTGTACAATCCAATGTGTAAATGGAGTAGGCAATATTCAATACAGAGAAGGTGTTCTCTTGCGCCTGGTGATTAGTGCTTCTTCTCAAAACAATATCCACCCAACAATCTGCTCAATACCTCAATATCACCATGGAGCCTGTCCACCCACCACTCAACACCAGCGTGAACGTGGTCAGCTTGCTTTCCTGAAATGTCAGTATGTACTGTTCTCTATGCAATAAATACAAGGACACAAATGCACAAATTACCATCATAGTCTGTTTAATGATGTTGCATTAAACTGTTGAAATTAATTTGAAATTTCAAGAAAAAAAATCGACTTTATTTTGACACACCAGTGTTTCTTTTATATTTGGACTTTAAAGATTCATACAGAAATAAAATAAAGTTTTACAAATTAAAATCGGGCAATAAGGCATATGTAGTATTTTAGTAAATAATAAATATATGTCTTAAAATTGCTAAGTAATATGTAAAACATGATATTACCTCTTCTCTGAATGTTTCTTATTATTATACTAGTTATAAAAGGAATGGCTGAGAGAACATGCTTCACTGCTGGTGGCTGCACAGACTTCTCTACATCTTGTCCATCCCCACAGGCTGCAGAAACAAGGCAACATCTGCAGAGCCACAAAACTCCTCCCAAGAACTGCACTTTTTCCCAGGGCCACAGCACAAAGCATAATCAGAGGCTGCTGCTGCTGCGGGTGTGTTCAAAGCTGTGTAGGGTCATCCCTCCAGCGTATGTTAAGCCATGTCACATCACAGTGGGCTCAAGGCTCTAATTGGGGACACAGTGAATGAATTTTGTTTTGACCTGTCAAGGATTCTAACTAGAACTAAGTGACCATACACTCTGCAGTTACATGTAATGAACCAAATTTATTATGAAAAAACGGGATGCTGAGAAGATATAGGGAGATATCATGCATGCTCCCAATGTGTCCATCTGTGTTTATAGATCACTTTTCTGTGTCAGAAAAGCTAGTGAATTAAAGGGTGCACTCATAAGACATCTTAAACGTACGCTTTCTACAGAAAAGAGTCAGTTTTTGTGCCGGGTATTTTCAAGTAAATTCCATTTTGGGAACTTACCTTTCCTTTGAGTACACAAAGCAACACTTCAACCTCCACATCTCATCATCTGAAGCTTTATTATTCCTTTTTCATCATGGAGAGTTCTCGTTTATAATATATTATGACACACATATGTTTATCCCTTACAGCTGTGCAGGAGACTCGGTGTCGTCCCATGAACAGGAGCATGTGACAGTCCAAATGCTGTGTACCAGGGCCTATCACAGTCCCTGGCAGCAGACACTGTAGCTCTGTCATGCAGATTAGGGCCCCTGTGCTGAGAAAAACATGGAGCTGGTGGGTGTCAGGGGCCCTGGGCCAGCAGCGCTTTTGTCCCTGTGCACTGTCCTCAGAACAGTCCCACTCTGACATCCGAACATGATCCGATTGTACTTGTGACAAAGGCCAGGCTCACACAGCAGTGGCCACTATTAATCACGATATAAGGTTTGAAAAACGAATAGAAAACATATTATGGAACAAACATTTGTCTCTTACAGGCAGGGCGTGACATTAGAACCTGCCAACCCAATGCTGGTAGATTTGGGCTGTGGCGGGTGATAACGTCTCCCTCACTATTGCCACAGTGGCGGGCTCAGACTGCTCCCATTCATTTTCCTTCAGTGTCCCATTGACTTTTGAACACCATTCTACTGCACTATAACTCTCCCGCAGCATTTAAATATTCTCTCCTCGAGCTTAATTATCCTGTGTCGTTCTAAGACCGGGTCTGCGTCTGTCATGTGCAACTGCATGTCGAAACAGCGCAGTAGCGCACAGACTTTCCCTGCTGTTTTTCTCCGGAAAAACTCGCAACTATAGTAATTTTGATATGCGGTATGAGCACAGAAAACAATGGATGACAACACGCAGTTAATGAATGCGATGAGGAAAAGAGAGAGGCGCACGGGAGGCAAGCGCTTTAGGTAGTGAAGTCCTGCTCATGTAAAGTTTGTCTCTTTTGCGCAATACCAGGGCACGCACACATGCCCTGTCCTATTGTGGCCCAAGAGACAACATGGAATTCATTTCCTTAGTCACATAAAGTCAGGGATGTCGTAGTGTAGGCCAGTTTGGGTTTATCAGCCATGGTAAATTCTCCCTCATTTCTGCTGCCAATGATTTTATTCTTATTTATGACCTCACAGGGTTTTTTTTAACTTTCAATATCTTAGGTCATTCTGTCTGGTTGCTTTGTTGCAGTGTGTTTTGTATTTCTGTCCAAAAATAAATCTCACTTTAGCTCCTAACTGTGGGAATGTGGATGCAGCAAAACTGTCCATAATCTGAAGAGGTGTGTTTATGTAAGCCTAATTAGCATATTGTCATGGAAACACTAGTTAAACAAGACTTTTTCTTTTCGCAAAATGACTAGCGCTTAATTTCCACAGAGCTATATCTGTCATATCTGCAGGCCCTCTGAGTAGTCACCTCGGGCCAATGTTTTTTGCACTGCTGGCAATATCTATCATAATCAAAGCCTGTTTTATGCAAATGTGTGCTGACTGACTCTTTTCGGAGGACAAAACTCTTTTGTATTTTCAATTAGAGATCACATCCATTAGGACATAGAAATTCACTAATCCCAATGAGCTATAACTGAAACTCACAGCTGCCGGTATGTGCTGTGTATATCCTCAAGATGGAGACTCATTAAAGTTAAATGGTCAGGACAACAACACAAGAAAGACAGTTTGGAACAAAATAGAGTGTTTAATAATTGTCAAACTACAACACTATACGTGTTGTCATTTTTTGCGTGTTAACGGTGCAGGTAGTGCTCTGGGTCAAGTCAGTTCTGTCCCTTCTATTAGAGAAAAGGGCCTAAATTAAAATGAGCACATTTGATTTTTAAAGTGTGATTTTTAAAGTAGAATTGCATAGCGATGTATCAGAGGCATCCTGACCATCCCCTGCCAGACTGAGCTCAAACAGCTCTATATTTTTCATTATATTTATTTATTTCATTCAAAAATGACATTGAAATAAACACAACAAAACTTCCAAGTCAATGCAGTGTGAACTCTTGTGGCTACTCATGTAGCCCCTTGAGAAAAAAAAAAGTAAAAAATTGCCCACCCCTGCTCTACACTGTTGTCTGCTGGGTCCCGGGTAGCAAAGGAAGAGACTGAACAAACTGGTCAAGCTGACTTCCATCATCATGGACAACACCTCTCACCCCCTGAGCAGCTCCTTCAGTGGAAGATTGAGGCACCCTTAGAGCAAGAAGGAGCGCTGCCACAGGTCCTTCATCCCCACTGCTGTCTGTCTGTACAATTCCACTTTATAGTTTTACATGCAATATCCTCTGTTTGCAAACCATGTGCAATAACCTCTGTACTTTAAATACCTGTAATCAGTATCACTGTATCATTCATAATCACCTCCTCTATTACTGTAAACATCTATAATCTAACTAAAAACGTGTACAATAGGCCCAGGGACTGCAGGTGGAAATGAGCACAAGTGCTATAACCTGGTACAATGCATCTCTCCTTTCTGAGGCTAATGTATATTGTACACTGTCCCTGTTCAAATAATAAAATAAATAAATAAAATTTGCACAGATATTTTAGATATTGTCCTATTGTGAGATCAATAACGTCTTATCTGATAAATAACTGCATTATTTTATTTTAATATTAATTTTGTTTATTATTTATCTCTCCCTCTCTCTTCATTTCTCTTCTTTGTTTTTGTTTTAGTTTTTTTTATTCAAAGAAAAAATAAAGTTTGTCTGGTGAAATGTTTTTTCTTTGTTTCTTTTTTTTTTTAGCTGTACTGAAGGCATACTGGGTAACCCATGAATAAATATATATTGAAAAAAATATATATAAGTTAGTGCTATGGCCTTTATGTGTTTATGACAAACAGAGACTCACCTGCACCTGTTTTAGCATGCACATCACAGAACAATTCTCAATCATGTCTGATAAATTGTAAAAGCAAAATAAACTTTGTTCGGCAATTTACTGGCTCGCTGCGGTGGGGTGTTTTCCAAACCTGAGGTGATAGCCTACTGTGTCCGCAGATAATGTGTATTTCCGGGTGTGTTTGTGTGTTAGTTTAAAAGCATGTACTATGACGTGCAAAAGCTGGCATTTCTCTGTGCAATCAAAGCCAGTCATTCTTCAAGGCCAGTTTCTATACCAGAGTTCCAACCTTTACATCAGCAGTGTAAGTCGAGTCAAAGAGCGGCTCTGCAGTGAATAGCACGGCCACAGAGACAGGCTGTAATAAAAGTAGAGATAAAAAAAATAAGTTAAACAAGTATTAATTTATTGATCTGCCTCTATACACAAAGTAATAAACTATTGCCCTCTGTTGGGCGACAGTGTCCTCTGCATTGGAATGGGAATGCACTGCGGAGGCAGCTGGATCACATCTCTAATCCAAAAAGGCAATTTTCCACAGTTTATATGGAAAAATCTATTTTGATCCGGAGCATGCGGATTTGCCTCCTAATAGCACATAATGTATTTTTAATCGAGAGCAGAAATGTTACTGCCACTCCACACCTTGTGCTTTTTTAAATGTGGTTTAGGTGGATAATTGGATAACACAGGTTTATCCTCGGCAAGCACTTTGTGTGAGCAATCCAATTTCACATCGTCGAAGGGAAACCATTATTCTTAACCAGGGCACGATACTCCAGTCACCCCTGCACTGAAATGCTGCACAAGGTTCTTCCTAAATCCTATCAGTGTCTAACCTTGTTACCAGCCAATCTGTATTATTGTGCTATAATTCTATATTCTGCCCTGTCCTCACCGTGGCACCGGCGTTTGAAAAGATAAAGCTTTTAGGGCCATTTTGTTGACAGGCTTTGCGCTGGAGGGTTGTTTGTCTTCTATCTGTGAACATTGGCACGTTCCACTGGGCTGTTTAAACTCACATCCCTAGTGGTGGTTTAACCCCCTCATAAGCAGAGTTCAGAAAACTGTTGTGTTTTTAATTAAATCATTTTATTATTTTAACAGTTCAACTTTCATAATGGTGTCATGCATATTCTAGACACTTTAGTGTACCGTATAAATGTTCCATAATCCTCCTTGTCCACCCCAGAGGCATGACAACGTCTTTCCTTTACAACATTTCTAAGAGAGTTTAGAAAGAACTCTGTCCCTTGAGGTTTGAGATGTGCACCACAGATCTAAATCTGAATCACGTTCACATGTGTACTCGCACAATCGAGAGTATAGACACCCCTGCTTTAGATACTGTATTACAATTTAGTTAATTTAATTGTATCTCATGTTTTAGTCTTCTTTTGTGTGTGTGTGTGGATGCAACTTCTATCTCAAATACAATTTTACCGTACAACCTGATTTGCATTTGTTAGCCCTCCCACCCACTATCACTATCACCAGCTGTCTCTGTGTACAGAGTTTAGTTTGTGAGTCTTTCTATTCATAGGACAGTGGGGTGCACTTTAGCTCAGTTATACGAGGGAAATCTTATGATTATAAAATACACACCATGAATAAATAATCAGCTGCACAACACGAGATGTGATATTGAGACATCAAAAGGATGTACACTGAGAGACCGATGCGCCACAATACACAGTATACAGAGTAAGTTTTAGTGTAATATTTGTTTGTTAGTTTTTTCTTTATTTCTTTATTTTTACAAAAAATGCTTGTCTTAAATAAAAAAGTAGAGTTTACTTTTTTTTGGTCAATGTGTATCCTGGTTAAAAAATCAATAAAAATAAACGTTTAATTTCACGTAGCAATTAATTGTGGTACAGCAAACACGAGACTCTCGTTGGATCCAGAATGAATGCACTGGTATAATAATTGCTTACAGTGATATATTTACTGTAGAAACAAATTCAGTCTGAACTAGTTTTGGGCGTCATAGTATTGTCAAGTAGCTACACATATTTAGTGCTTATCTTTTTACTTATAAAAACCGGAACACTATTTTAACCTTAATGGGGAAACTGATGGTGTGATGGTACCATTTCAAGGTTTGTGGTTTATTACACACAACCTTAATTTAGGATCTTAGCATTGAAGATGTGTGAAGATGGCTTAATAAATGTAGAGACTATGATAAAGTACCAAAGTAGTTACATTTTACCGTACTTAATCGCCCTCAAAATAAATGTCTGAAGTATTTCATCAACTGCAGCAGATCACATTAGAACATATCTTTGCTTTAACTGTAAAGCTCATACCTCAAAGTGGACATAATGCTTTTATTGTGGTCTACTAACCTGCTTTTGGGCACGCATTGATATTTCACGTTTTACCACTTCAGTGAATGTGTGCTCAGTTCACTTGGTGAGTAAAGAGGGGGAATAGGTTGCGTTCATGTAGAATTCTATTCTAATACAACCCTATGGGGGAGAGACTGTTTTTGAAAGAAACTTCCAAAAAGAAAAGTGTCTTCCCTGATTATTATTGGATAGTGATTGGATTCACAAACCTGCCACATTATTCTTATGGCTGAAAGTCCTTCCTACTGGCCAACATCACACACATGTTATTTGAATATTGTACCCACTTTTGGACGCTTTTATGAGGAAATAATTAGAGCATAGTTCATATTATGTGCTGGAAGGGAGGACTTTGAACTTTGTGACAGCTTTTGTTTTACGTAAATTGGCAATACACTAAAATTAGAAATCTGCATTTTCACAGTTACCATAGTTACCGCTATTACATTTTCAGCTGCCATCCACCTCAATTTTAAATGTAAGGCTCTTAGAATCTAGCGATGTCCCGTGAACAAACCCTATTAGGGGCTAACAAATTGATGGTGCCGTGATAAACACAGTTTGTTCGCAGAATAGTTCAGGATGACTCAAAGTGGGTTTGGTGTCCGGTTGACTTGAACTGGGCAGCGTTGGCATCTGTTTGTTACACTGCAAAATCCAGGCAATACAGATATAAGCACTTCAGCAACAGGAGAAAAACAACAAAAACTACTGTACTTTACAACATGGCGATATGTCCCCTTTAATATCAAAGAGTAAACCCGACATGTAAGCAGAGCAAAGCACTTGCAGGTGAATTTTTGAACAGCAGAGGTATGTGATCAGCATTTGCAAGCGCTTTGATCCCCATAGCTGTCGAACAAAGATACCATGATTAGTATAAGCTGTTTACAATGTGTTATACATGTATTTCACACAATGCAGCCCACTTCCTCTATGTAAAGACAAAAGACTCCAAAGCATTTACCGTCTTCATTGAAGCGATGAGGTGCCAGAACAGCACTCCTTTATTCTCTTTGTGTTCATCTTTGTTGTTGTAGCATACCATATAAGTGACTCATGCGCCTCCGTGGCATTGCGGTATCTCACTGGACATGCTGTACTGAGATATTCATCAAAAGACAGACGTTACATGTGTTTTTGGTACACCTGGTCCCGGTAGATTGATGCAGTGGGGAAATGTCATTACAGGAGCATCAAAACATAGCACAGGGCTGAGTCTAAAGATAACTCTAAACTCTTAGTTTTTTGCATAATTTCCAACTCAAGTAGGACAGTTGAGACTAACATTATGTCTAAGTGACTTGAGGAGTGCGCAAGCTTAGGGTACTGTGGATTTAAAAGTAAACAAATAATCTATATTGAATCTGATCCAATGTATCATGTTTTATTTAGTTGAGTGGCAGATAAGTAATGTGTGAAGTGATGCCTCTGATTGGTCAGGGAAGCAATGACAACACGGCTGACGAGTCAAGCTGAACCAATCTAAACCTAATCTTAAAAGTAAGGATAGTGATGTCTACTAAAGGTGTTCCTTGAATTGAGCCAATCAGAGTCGGCTTCCGGCTTTCCCTAGCCAATCAGAGGCATCACCGTCCAGCATAACACAAAATCTCACTTCCCGCACTGGTCTGCTCCTCCACCTCCTCCTTCCTCTTCCTCCTGCGCAGCTCCCTGCACATCGCCTCATCTCGCTCCTTCTCATCTTCATCTTTGTGGTCAAACGTTTGAGATTTTGATATTACATCATATTGTGTGGTCAATTGGACAAATATGTTATAATTAGTGCCGGGACTTTAACGCGTTAATTTAGATTAATGCATTACACAAAAATAACGTGTAAACATTTTTTGACGCATTTTAATCGCATGCGCTTGTTTTTACAACGCGGAACGTTTCTCACTGGATCAGTTTAGGCGGACTGATTATACTGGAGCACCAACTAGCGTTCAGACAACAACAAACCACAGTGAACATGGACAAAGAAGCTGATGAGACCTCTTTGGTTGGCCTTGTGGATGGGAACTTTTGCTATAAAAAAAACAAATGGAGTGTGCAAGCTATGCAACAAGGAATTCGCATATCACCGCAGCACATCGAGCCTCAAGTATCACCTCAATGCTAAACATACTGTGGACGTTAGCCCGACTCCGACTACAAGGACCCACACTCTACAAATGGCTGGTTTAAGGACCAGGATAACTAAGTCCACGTCTGAAAAATTAACCAACGGCCTGGCTCACTGGATTGCACTCGACTGTAGACCACTTGGAGTGGTAGAAGATAAGGGCCTGCAAAATGTTCTACAGATTGCGTTGCGTTGTTACTGGACTGAAAGTTGGACTGAAATTATAATATTTTTTTTTTAAACCAGCTGTTGCTAAATCAACAAAGTCTGTTAAGGCCTCTGAAGCAAAAATAAACAATAGTGTGTTGCTTAAGCTTATGTATTCAGTCATTATTCAATGGTATACTAAAAATCCATATACAAAAACTTACTTCTCACTGTTCTCAGGTCAATTATTTATATGCGATTAATTTTGATTAATTAATTACAAAGCCTCTAATTAATTAGATTATTTGTTTTAATCGAGTCCCGGCCCTAGTTATTATAATTATAAGTTTGATATTTCATATTTTTTTATGAGCAAGAAGCTTATCATAGTTTGACGAGTCTCAAAGCTACACCAGTTAAGACCTTTATCTTTTAGGACTTTTTAGTTTGGGATAGCCTTTCCCATTTTAAAATAATTATCATAATTTGTGACCGACTTCTTTGATTATTTTGATGACAAATGTCGATTGAAGCAGTTCATCGATGTCTTGCTGGAATCCTTCTCTTTAAATGATTGTCGCGCTTTCTAATATTGTGCACCACTTTTAGGCTGAGGCAGAAACGTCTTTGTCCTGAATATTCCTGTGTGCGACTGTGCAGCGACTGGAGGCCCGTTGAGGGGGTGCAAACAGAGAGTCAGTGCGGTCCCATCGGCCCGGTCTGCCAGGGTCTGCGCAGAGATCATCAGCTCAGACATGTAATACAAGCTATGAACAACGGCGGGGGGGAAAAAACTAGCCGCACAACTTCAGAAGAAAGACGTAAGAAGACCTGGTGCAGTTCAAGAGAGACTGGAGACATCTGCGTCCCTCCGAGATTTGAATGTGTGTTGTTAGGCTTTTTATTTTTAGACCCTCTGCTCCCACTGGGGGCTGTAAGCGTGTAATACCGTGTTTGTGTGTTCCGGCAACTAAATAACTCACTGTCAAGAACAAGCACTCTGGCTTTCACTTCTCTGCAGGAAACCACACCCCCCCAATTTTATTTTTCTGCCGCTATCAACCGAGTAAAAACATAAATAAATAAAGAAGTGTCCCCGGAGATTTATAACGACGTTGACTTGTAAGTAACCGTTCAGGAAATAAAAGCGTTTCAAACGGCACACAGGTCTATAATTTGTTTGCAACTTGTCCTATATGTGCCGCATAAATAAACATTACCTTAGATCATCATTTATCTGCAGGAACATGGGGGAAGGGATTAAATAAATAGCAGCGGCTTGGAATAATGTTGCCTTTGGTGGCCCAGGAAAGTTAACATTCTGTAGAGCATTTAAAAGAGAATTGTATAAACATAATACAATAGAATATTATGTCCAAATGACATGATCCCTATTTGATCTGATTTGTATGTTGTCAATAAAGTGGACATAATTGAGGCTTATAAAACTTATTTTGGGCACCTAACCATTAATATATTACCTTTTATAATTCAAGGATAACATAGTGTCCAAACGATTCCCTACAGTGAATTATATAGTGGTTCCAAAAATAAATTAATCAACTCCAAATTTTCCACAATGCATCTTGAAAAGCAGTGACCATTGATGGACACTAGAGGCATTATAGACCACAATGCTTTGCGAAAGTCAGGAAGGAACAGCCAAGAGTAAAACAGTCAGAAATGGTTATTCATTTGAAAAGGGTGACACATTTTACCTACAGTCTCCTATTGTTCATAAGTATGCACTTTCAATCCCCTACCTTCAAAAACATGCTGGTCAGGTTGGCCCACCCACAGTGGGAGCAGCGGCTCAGGACTAACACCTGAACCCAATTTCATTGTACGGTTGTACAATGACAAATAAAGCACTTTCTTATGTTATGTATGTATTGCTATTCCTGTGGATGTCTTGTGACAGAGGGAATTATAGGCTTTAAGAAATGTTGTGTGCCTGGACAGCGAGAGAGGGGGGTGGGGGTTCAGGGTAGGGAGGGATGAGGGGGAGATTGTTTTGCTTTATGTTATTTTCAGGAACCCATTGTCGGGGGTACAGAGGGAGAGGAGTAAAAGTGTGGGGGGAAATGTGCTTGCACAAATAACTATGCTATACATTTGCACAATTGAAAAAAAAGCTGTTAAATGATCTCACCTCTCTTGTAATCCAGGCCAATTCATGTGTTAATGTCAAATCCCTGTGAAATAAAACACGTCTAAAACACGAGTAATATTTATTGATATTTATTGAACTATCACTTGAATTTGGTCAGTTTTTATTTATTATTATTTTTTTCAGAAATCCATTATTACTGGACTTTATAAAACTTTGTTTTTACCCAAGCACCAGAGTCAGATGGTCTGCAGCGAGGCGAAAGCAGTGAGAATGAGGCCACTATTGTCTGCACCTTATATAGCGCAGCACCATACAGTGCACGAGGGATTAGGGGGTAGAACTGAAATGAGACATACGGGCCAGTGCTGGTCAGGAGTTTAACTAGAGGGAACGATTAGTAAAAAAACTAAAAACTTTCCATTTCAGCGAACAGCTTGTTTATCTCCTCGATGGCACCGTGATGAAGATTTCAGCTTAGAACTGATCTAATGTTGTATTATAAGATTTAAAATAGAGGACAGTCTTGTGTTTTACATGTGATGCAAAATAACCAGGAAGTAAAGAGCACTTCAGCAGGAGAAGAACTGCATGAATGAAGGGAAATACTACTCCAGACAGGTTATGGCGAGAGAAGCTTTTTGCATTTTGCATGATATATTGTCTTTAAATAAAGTTAACGGTCGCATGTGTCAGAAAACCTAAAACCTGCAGGCCTATACAATTGTTCTATGGCACTGTTTGTCTCTAGAGTGTAGAGTTTGTAGTGTGTCACTACAGTGTAGAGACAAACAAAATCCTTTCCTAAATCAAGCTTGTTGCACAAGATAAAGGTCATATTGTCAAAAAAAGAAGTAACAGAAATGTTCAATTTGCTAATTTGGCTTCTTTATCCTATTGCATTTCACAAAGGCTGTGGAATTGGCTATGTTTAAAAGCAAAAATGAACTTGGCACTTGGTATGGATACACTTGAATTTTTTGGATCTTAGTAATTACTGTATTCCGCCAGAGAAAGACTACAGGGCAAACAAAGGCATGTGGCTCCAAGGGCTCAACTTGCACTTGATGAAAACCAATAGAAGTTTATTCGATCGTTTGTTAGCCGTGTAACAATGCATCTTTAACTTTGACATATGGGTATGTTTAGAACCCTCAAAACCTTTTTCTCATAAGTCATACTTACTGCGCATTGCAAGGACAGGGATTGTAAACAAACACATATTACTCAGTCAGATGTCCTGCCATTGCATTGCATGTTTACAGTATTCTGTAATCCTCCAGTCTCTCTTGGTTAAAAACTCTTCAGTCCGTGATCCACCGCTCTATCTTCTACATGAAAGTCCTGACCTGTAGTTCTCAAAGCCGCATGACTCCAGACCTGTGTTGTCGACCGGTGTTTCGTGTGAATGCGCTTTATTTGCAGGGCTCAAAATGCAACACAAGCCCCTTTACCTGGGGACGAACTTGGACCATTTCAAACAAAACATTTTCAGAAAGGTATAGCAAATACATAAGCCTCTACTAACACTACCATATCCCACATCTGAATGAGGCATTCTCAGCCTCATAAATACTGCTTTTAAGGTCCGACCAGAGACGGTTGCTCAGCCTCCCTCCGGCTCTAGGCCTACACGGGTTGCAGGATAAATTGATACAAGCTTTTTATTAGGCCTGGGTTGACTCATTAATAAGCATGGTGCTATGTGCTCGATTTTTCTGTAAAAGCAGATGCATTTGCGCAGTGTAAAAAGAAGAAAATTCACCCTCTACTATCTACAGGACTTCTAAAGTTCTCATGGGTCATTTCTATTATTGATTTAAGTACAGTTCCACTCACAGGCATGACACTCTATGAGACCAGCTAGACTCTTCATTCAGTCTAGAGGTTCATATGTTGTCCTATCATTCCAGCAAACAATGCCCTTCACGCTGCTAACTACAGTCTATTAACATTTACAAGACTTTTAATTAAATATTCAGGATGTGCTGCATTTAAATGTATTTTATTTCCCCCGGTCAGAGTGTGATTAGAATAATACACCAGAGGCAGCACAGCTATAGAGGTTGTGAAAGCCACATTAACTGCCACATATGGAGACAGTAGAGGGTGTCTGAAACACCAGTCAGTATGGTCCTAGACAGATAGAGCTGGGAAAACGCAAATACCAGTGCGAGTTACAGTATTTAGAGGGAAGAATAATGTGACAATTTATGACTGTCAAGGTAACCAACCGTTTGAACATGCTGGATTCAAGTAAGCGGTGCCATTCAATTCAATTGCACTTTTCTATTGATGTATTTTATCAGGTGAAATTTGAAGCTCAGTTTTCTGTTAAATTAGTATGCATTTGCCAAGTTTTAGCATACTGTAAAAAAAAATTACAAACTAATTATGGCCTCCGTCTTCCGGTTGAACCCGTATGGAATTGGCAGCAGGCTCTGAAAGTTTCTTGCTGTAATGGACTTGCCTTTCTTTGAGTCATTATTGAATATGCTTGTCATTCTGACCTCCATGTGTTTGTCTTAAGTGAGTAAGTAACTGCTTAGTTTGTCATTATACACAAATACATTGCGTAGATCAGATGTTGGGTTAGTCCTGAGCCACTGTGACTCTGCCCTATGTGGGCCAACCTGACCAGCATGTTTTTGGAATTAGGGAGAACCGGAGCACCTGGCGGAACTACTCTGAAATTATAAATCCCCTCCTGTGTTTGTCCCTGTTTCAAAGCGTGGTGTCCTGCACTGGTCAGCTCCTCCACCTCCTCCTTCCTGTTCCGTCCTGCGCAGCTCCCCCCTGCTCCCGCCGCCTCCTCTCGCTCCTTCTCATCTTCATCTTTGTCCTACTCCTTCTCCCCTGGCTCTGACGCCATTCTTCAGCCGAGGGTCACCGGTGAAACTCCGCCTTACAGTTAGGACATGACTCTGTGGATATTAAAACCACAACTTCTTCTGGGAAGAGCGTAGCAGACACATAATAATTCAGTTTATTCTCCAGTGAACGTACATTAGCCAGAACAAAGGGATAGAAGGCTTGTATGGCCCCTTTTTTTGTTTCCTGTAGCACCACTTTTGACCCCTCCACTTTGCTGCTGGTGTGCAGGGGTTTGGTGCCTCTCGTGTTTCAGAAAGAGAAATCCTCCACAGAAAAAGAAATTAAAACTCTAGTAGCTTTGTCCTATTTGTTTTTCCTCGTGCACATTTTCTTTTTAATTTCGCCCTATTCTAAATAGAGCTGCCTCCAGAAACCAGTTAGCCCGTGTTGAACACCATAGAGGAAGCCACCCTCACTGAGTCAGTCCATTTTTAATTTACAGTCTATGGCAGGCCTTAACAATCTGATCTGACCCACTGGCATTCCCATAAGAAATAAATGATAGCCTATTAGGCTTATCATGACACATCTGCTATTGCTACTGCAGCTAATGCTAACATCCACCGCAGCTTAAACTCTCACTTAGGAGGCTCTGCACTTACTAAAACCCAATATGTTACAGATATGTTAAATTATCTTTACAGTGCTTCCATTAAGAGTCAACACTATTCCAGAATCAAGTCCAAATGCTGTGATCGGCGCCAAGTTATGTTTACAATATTAAGCAGCCATGTGCTTTAGGTGTGTGCTTAGTGCCTTCAAAATAATACAATAGAGTTGGGAAGGCATTTAGATGTTAATAGAGATAAAATAACAAGTGGCCCAGTGGCCAATGACTAGGGCTGGGTATTGATTTGGATTTCCGAAATCGATTAAATTCGATTCCCTTCACATGGGCACAATTCAATTTGAGTGACTTTCGATTCCGTTAACATGCAGTACCAATTTTACTTGGATATGGAAGACATTCTCTGAGGAACTAATGCTGCAAATGATAGAAACTAACTCTAACTTGGTAAATTAGTAAAAATATTAATATTTACATGAAGAATTGAAGCGCCTCTTTGTTGCCATGTGTGTAATGATGCACTGGCCCAGCCAAACACGTTGGCCTTTGACAGTAAACAACATGGCTGCCCCCTACAACAGTCAGGGTGAAGCTGTCCATGGCAAGATTTTTGGAAATAAACTACAAAATCTTTGTTTGGAAGACATGCGGGACAAGGAAACGTGCGCAAATGCCGCTTTATATGCAGGGGGAGGAGCTATTTTGTCAGAGGGACGGGCTCGAGGGCTGTAGGTTTCTATCTCATTCAGTTCCGAAGTTATTGCTGATTGAAATAAGCATAGTTCATGCGATCAAACACAACCTTAGGATCGATTTAAGTTTTTTTGTTATTGTTATCGGGCTATTTAAAGGAAAATCCATTCAAGATCGACTAATCGCTTAATTAAACCCAACCCTACCAATGACCTCCAAAAACTCAACCAGTAAAATATATAATATATAATTGAACAATATTCGTATTGTTTCATAATATTTGGCGGGCACCTTATATAATTCTGAATTTAAACATGTAGTAAGGCAAATTGATTGGACACAAATTCAACTTGTATAAATAATTGGAATCGTAATTCCATTTAGACTTCCTGATTCTTCCTGTACTATACTAACTCCGGCTATTTTCCATCCATCCATTTTTCTTCCGCTGACCTGTTGCCAGGTGGCAGGGTCAGCAGTCCGCCTGTATCACATAACCGCAGCCCCATGGTTCGTCCTCCAGGTTGTGGATCCACGGAAGAACAGACCCACAATGCTCCTTCCGGCTCAGCACCAGGCACTACCAATCTGGGCAACGCAACCGGCCTTGCTGGTCTCTCATCATAACGGGCTTCTGAACAGCTCTTTGTCTGACCCGTCACCTGTGGGTCCTAAGGGATAATACACGTTTTACTAATGCTTTTATTTATTTATGTTTAACCTAATTTACATGAACACATGGAGTGGCCATTTCGACTATGTCTAAGCATAGTCTATTGAAAAATGTCCTCACCCAACATATTTCATGCACATTCTCCTCTAATTAATATCCAGCAAAGCAGCACTGGTCTCCACATCTGATGGAAACACAGGGTGGTTACCAATTAGTCTGCTGTTAATTATCTTCTGGGGCTTTGATCTTCACTATGACTGCTCGTCAGATGCACTCATTTATTCATCTCCTTTGCTGCTATGGATTTTTTTTTGGGGGGGGAGAAGATTTCACAGATTGACGCACATTAATGTTGGCTCCACATGCGAAATCTGGAGCTGCGTAAGACTGGCCCTTTTAAGTCCTTTCTTTATCCAGCTTCACACAGTTCTTTTTGTCTTTAATAGCGAGCACTGTTTATTTTATGGTCCAGTTTGAACCTACTAAAACCGTTGTTTCTCCAACTTTAATCGAGCTCGCCACAGACAGTTGTAGAATCTTTAAGAAGGGCTCCTGCTGACAAACACCATGGTATACCTTCATTTGTGTCAAAAGATAATATTCTTATTTCTGTCTCTGTACAGTGGACTGTAAGTTGAATTCATCTGACACCGAGGATTAGCATTAGCGTCAGCGCAAGAGACAAGCGCAACAACTGCCTCGAGATCTGGCACCGAAGGGAAAGCGAAGGTGAGCGCTTTGTGGTAACGTATAGCTCTATGGAGAGAAAAAAAAAAAATGCTGGCAGGTTTGAAGGAGCTTATTTTGAAATGCAAAATAATACCTCATCATCGCGGGTGATATACTTGCTTTCATTAACACCTTTATTCAGACATATTTGTGCTGTGAATTGGCAGGCGGCCGAGCTTTCCTCAATGGTAGTGGAACGAGTATGTAAATGAGATAGGGCCCGCACGTCTACAGCGCTTTGATTCAAGCAGAATAATGTATCTACTGTACAGCACTGCATCTGTGGGCTGCTTTTCAATTGTTAATGTAGGTGCAATATTGAGGTGCAATAGGCATACTTGTATGTCCACACCGCACTGGAATGAAGTCCATTGTGCGAAATTTCTCAGCAATGAAGCTAAATGATCTTTGTTTTTTTTGGTCCATTGTTGTTTGAGATTCAAGTTTCAGTATTTAAGGTTTTATTTATTATCTATTAAAAGGCGTTGTGTCAGTAGCATGTGTTACTAAAAGTTTCAGTAGCTCTTTAAGTAAGCTTGGCTTTTAAGTCATTGTGACACAAGCAAAAAGTGACAGGGGAAAGTAGCAGAAGCGTGCAGGAAACTAGATGGAAATCTTCTCTCAAGCTTTGAGTTCTTCCAGTGAAGAATCCCACTCAAGGATAAAGCATAATCTCCAAAAGGATAGTCTCGTTGCTTTGCTCAAGTCTTTGAAGGAATGTATGCTTAAAAGTGCATCTTGATCACAGCAAAAGATGTCCAAAACTGTCTGTCAAATATGCCCAAATAAGCTTATTAAAATAAACTCAAAAACATAAACATATGGGGAGAAAAGGGTTTAATTAAGAACATATTTCATTATGAGAGAAAATTAATGGAAACATAATCATTGTTGCTGGCTAGCTAATCTGCACCTCTTTTTCTGTTACGTGCTTACCCACTGGAACAATTAAGCATTTGATTACTTTTTACAATGTGCCATATCTCTGAGGTAAGCTTGTTTGTCAAAACCCATGACAATACTATAATTTCACTCAGCTAATCAATCAGCCATGGTCTTGCGATAACTTCTTTTACTTTCTTTGTTTAATGCAAAACAGAATTTAAAAACAATCATTAAGCAGCAATTTCACCCAGTTTTCCGGTATTGAGACCTGGATTTCATGCTAATTTGTGCTAATTATTTGAGCCCATTCCTGTCACTGTGGAGAAGGATGTGCATGTTTGAGCTGTCGGAGTGGAAGAGGGATGTCATTGCTAATGTATGGTCTGGAATAAGCAGACTCACAGCACTCGCTCTCCTGGGACAGGACTAATTACGTGTTGAGAATCTGCTGCATGCTTCTGTGGGCTTTTACGCCTCTGTCACTTCCTATCCACTCACAGACTAGCGATATCCCAAGAAGTGCGTACAGAATACCACGGAAACTGGTCAGTATGAGTTCACCTGGGGTGGAATGAGTTGCATTATTAGGCTGTAGATGGATATGTAATATGCAACACTGGAACATGCCCTTCACTTAGCATAATGTTCCCAGTCACATCGCCCTCTCCCCACTTACGCCAGTCAGTCAGACACGGGCTGTAGGCGACATACTCCCTCTAAGAAGATTGGGGATGTTAGAAACCCAGGCATCCGTGGGCTTTGGGATTAGGATTTCTGCTTGGATCAACTTGGATCAGCTGCATAATGTAATCTTATTGACAAGAGGAATCACTATGACGGTCTCAAACCCGAAATACAATAATCTGCATTAGGCCGAGTGAGGGGAAGTGCGGCGCTTTCACCAGAGACTGACTCCAGGCTTATCTTGTTAAAAGTTAGTCGCTCAATGAGACAAAGTGATCAGGGAGCTTTCATTCAATCATATGACTTTTTTTTTTTGTTGCAACATTTTGAGCTTTACTTTTTGTGCATGAGGCCAAAAGTGTATTAAATATATGTTAAGTTGTATATTGGTTGGGTTCTAAATCAAAATGGCTCTATCACAAAATGTAAAAAGTAAATGTTTGAAATGTTTTTAATGAGTACGTGAATCATTTGTTTATTCAATGGTATTCCAAGGTTTTAATTGCATTCAAAGAGTGTTTTGTCTGCAGATAAATACAGTGCCATAAGTGCCGTAGTTTAGGAACAACTGACTCTCAAATACAGACGTAAAGTTTTTTTTTTCTTCTTTCTAAATCTTCATTGTGTAACACCATACAACTTGTGACGTGCTACAATAGTAAACAGAAGTTGGCAAAATTCTTGTTGTCTTGTGTGCACTATTTGAGTGCTCTCTAATCTTGAAAAGTGAAGCTGCGTCCTGAAGGGTGCAAAACAAGCCCTCTGACAGCCTGGCCCAGCCCAGGGGATGCACTTGAACGCATGCTTGGCTTGTTGTATTCTCGTGTAGGCCCTTCCCAATTCCCCTGTCTGTGTGCGTCTCTGTCTTCTGTCTGAGGGGCAGCGGCTCAGAACCTCCCTGAACACGCAGTACACAGTTAGCAGGCCATTGTTCTAGAGCAACCACACAGCTGTCAGGGAGCCCGAGCCCTGCCAGATTTATCATAGTCTCTGCATTTCCTATTTCAGCCTTGTGAGGGGCAAAAGTTGATCCTGACGTTCTGAGTGACAAGCTGCTTTACCGTACGGAAATTCCAACCGGACCACCTCCATATTCATGACCTGATTTAAATTCCTGCACTGTACGCGGGCGCCCCACCACATATCGAGGAAGACAGAGAGAGTAACAGTGGATCCTTTTCTTGCCCTGTTGTCTGGGGTTGCAGGGTTGCAGGCTGCACATGAGCAGGAGCGCAAAGTTTGCGTTGTGCGAGTTTCAAAAGGTTACTTTACGGCTTTACCAAATGCATGTCTGATATTGTTAAAGGGCAAACGGAGAGGCTGCTATTTTTCTCAGATTCTAAAGATGATGAAAAATAAATGTATCCATAGCAATAAAAAAATATGTAATTTGGGTTTTCCCAACTGGGGTACAGGATCCCATAAGGCAGTGGTTCCTAACCTTTTTTGTTCCACATACCTCTTGAGGCATTAATTTATGTACCCCCTAACTCGAGGATCCTGCCAACATTTTTAACAAAGTGGTAACAAGTGGTCAGTAAGATGAAGGGGAGAAGGCATCACTTTATGCAATTTTCTGTCATATTAAAACATAGTCCTGATTCCTGACCACTAAAAACATGTACAATATAGGGTTCCATCTGGGGCAAAGATGCATGAGAGAGAATGTGAGTGTGAGTGCAGAATGGCAAATGGAAATGGGTATGGCTACAATCTGGTCGGGTGTGTGTACTGTACATGCTGCCTCATTTACTATACTAGTGTGTTATGTTCAAAATGTAGCTAAAATGCTTTCAAAGCCAAACCTTTTACTGAAAAACATCATTAAACATAACTTTTCTTTGAAAGTAATTCAAGCAATTCTACTCAGTTTCTCCATCTTTCTTTAATCTGAGGTTATTCCAAGTACCCCCTGCCAAGTGCACAAGTACCCCAGGGGTCCCTGTACCCCTGGTTGGGAAACACTGCCACGCAAGCATTTTATGAAGGAAAGATGAAAGTAAATGCTATTTGAATATTATGTTTGCAGTAAGTGGTGCGTTTGGGAGAATTCAAGCTATTTTGAAAACAGAGATTTTGTGTTTCAGTGGACCACTTTTTAAATGAATCAGCAGCATTGAGATAAGGGTGCACAGATTATCAGAGGTTATGTAGATGATGTCACAACATGGAAACAGCACGGTAACAGAAGACAAATGAGTGTTCATGTTGAGTTATGAAATTCAATATTTGTTTTCGGTATGTTGAAGGCTTTGTTTATAATACCCCCTACATTATAGCCGTAGAATATCATCTGAAACCGAACAGGCCCAAGACGTATGTGACACAATAAAGATTGATAATCTCTGAACTAGTTTTCAGCTTTGAGGGTTGAGTTATTTATTTCTAAAACAATGTGTTGATAACTAAATGTTTTGAATTTTAAGTTAGACCTGAAAATATGTCCTTGGATTTCTCACATACAATTTCTAGTCTCCCAAAAATGTTGGAGCTCAACATTTTCACACTTTGCCTGTTTCTATATTGACTGAAACTTCTGCTCAGCATGTTGCGCGGTGCACATTCTAAAGCCAGAGGTGAGGTGATCAGAGTGAGTTGTACTGGTTGTGTGTTTTATTGACTTGCTCTGGGGTCATCGAAGGAGTCCCTGCTGTCTGTAAATGCAATCCCAAGCTCATAATGTTACCACACAGAACTAGGTGCTAAAGAAATACACAGGTTCAAAGTGCGCACATTTATCTTGAAATGATATAGCCACTGCTCCTGTTAAACTTTGACATTTTTTAGCTTTTAACCATGTTATAACGTTCCCTTATATAAAAAAAAAAAAAAACATGTCTGGAGAAGGATTTCACTTCATTCACGCTGTTTTGAGCAATCTTTTGAGAAAAGAGAAACCTTGAGGAGAACAGCATTGAGGGAGAGATCCAACTCCCTTGAACAGACTTGCTGTGCATAGGCCCTGGGGTCATGGGAGTCCTTCTAGAGATGGGGCAGAAAACTGTGGAGCTAACATTCAGTCTTTGCTGGACCTTCATGACAGTGAGAGGGAGGGCAAGGCAGAAAGGTCTGACAGTCCACAGGTTCCTCAGACACTGATGGGATCAGTCAGTCATCATGGGGGAATTAAGCACCCAGCAACCAGATGTCTGAAATACGAGGAAGACACCATCAGATTGCTGATTAATCAAACATAGTAATGGGGGCAGCAAATTGAGGGAAGGGGAGAGTTTAGCTTCCTGACAGTCTGGTGGATAAGGCTGTTTTTCCAACCATCCATCCATTTTCTTCCACTTTATCCAGAGTCGGGTCGCAAAGGCAGCATTCTGAGCAGAGATGCCCAGACTTCCCTGTCCACACACACACTTCCTCCAGCTTTTCCGGGGGGATCTCAAAGAGTTCAAAGGCCAAAAGACAGAAATACTGCCTCCATAGTGTCCTAGGTCTTCCTCGGGGCCTCCTCCTAATGCGATGTGTCTAAAAGAACTCCTTAGGGAGTTGACCAGGAGGCATCCGAAACAGACGCCTTAGCCACCTCAGCTGGCTCGTCTCGATGTAAAGGAGCAGCATTTCTACTCTGAGCTCCTCCCGGATCTCTAAGAGTGCGCCCAGCCACTCTGCAGAGGACACTAATTTCGACCGATTGCATCCATGATCTTGTCCTTTCATTCATGACTTCAACTTACATAACACTCATTATCTTGTAACACATTTAGAACTAACCAATTTGGAACTCAGTTGACGATTACAAATTTACAGAGATGTTGAATATGTCTCTATTTCCACTTCACTACTCATAACAACAAGCAATCAGTGCCAAGAGAGAAACAGGTTAGAGCGTGGTTAGACACCATAACTACCGGTAAATCACTCAGTTTAACATATGTGTGTGAGCATGCATAATGTTGTCCTTGGAGACAATTTACTATCTGACAAGCAACAACAAATGCCCGCTGACTCGCCCCTGAAAAACAAACTTAATCAGTCTCCTTTGCCAATCCTCTGCCAGTGCATGTCTAGGCATATCTCTGTTGCGTTCTCGATGGTAATGGCAAACAGCAAATGAGACATTTAAGATTTATTATTGACATGTATCTGATGGCCTTTGCTAAATATATCACCGTATAACTTAAAAAAAAACAATCCCTTAGTCATTTTTAGTTTGACTTAATATTATTATTATTATTACATTTTGTTACTTTACTTTATTTGTTTATTTGGAGAGGACTGTGCACATTAATGAACACTCAGTACAGTTACTTTGTGTAAATGTGCCAGATTTAGCCATGGGCTACTTTCCATCCGTAGTCCTCGTACATTTAAGACTACAAATGTTTAAAACAAACTAACAAACAAACAAACATGGACATTACAATATTTACAGCACATTATAAAAAGTTTCCCAATCTATAACAGTAAATCTTACAAGTGATCACAAGATTGATTAGCTATTAACCACAGTTTAAGCTCTTTTTTGAACACTGTAAAGGTGGAGGACTCTCGACTAGTCATTGGAAGATTATTCCAGCTTGTGCCTTTCACAGATATGGTGTTTAGTCCAGTGGCAGTTCGTCTGAATGGAACCTCACAGTCACCTCTAGTGGCTGATCTGGTTCTAAGATTACCGTCTTTTTGTACAGCTGTTCAACAGGTTTTAGTGCAGTGATGCCATAAAATGACAATACAGTATGTGCGAGAAAATCATACAATGAAGATACGATTTAGCAGCAGTGGCGAGATAAAAGGCCTGATTTGTTTAAAGTTATGGAGATTGAATTTTACAGTGTTTATGTTTCTTGAAGGTGAAATTTGTGTCCAGTATGTTGTTTTCTAACTAACCACTGATATTGATCAATGCTGATCTTTGTCTGTTACCGTCACATAAGACATACCCATCACAACAATGCATATTTTGTGCTCATACAATCGTAAGATTAGCGACTTGCTGATCTCCTTTTCCCTGTGTTGGGCTGCTCCATTGTGACATACAGTACACAGTAGTGGTAATGGTAATTCCTATTAATTCTTTAATACAAGTAAATTTGAGTCAGTTTTATTTGCTGTTTCACACTGGCCTCTTGGATTACCTCAGTATGCAGAAGGCAATGCTGGCATCTAAATGTCTTCAATACAAGATTAACAATTGACAAAGGGTTGGGGATTGCAAGGTGATTATTGGCTGCAGGCAGAGATTAAAGCAGAGCAGTAGCACAGCTGACAGTTTGGTTATCTCTTTTGGACTAAATGAAAATCATGGCCTGAATCCATCAAAGGAGATTAGTAAAATGTGAGCCCATTACTGATGTCCTCTCTCAGGTTGTGTCTGTGTATACATCTTTTTTAGGTCTCAATAATAAACCAAATCTGTTGATTTGCCCTGACACAGTGAAATAAAAATCTCCAGCACCTGTGTCTCCTAACTTATTTACAGTGCCTCTCAAAAGTACTAATACACCTTGAACGTTTGCACATTTTGTCATGTTTACAAGCATAAATAAAATTTTATTTTTTATTGTTATTTTTTTTTACTGAAAGTTCACACACAAGTAACAGACAACTGTGAAGGGGAAGCAAAATGATACATGATTCTGTTATTTTTCAAAAAATAGAAAACCGAAAACTCGGGCATGCATAAGTATTCATACAGCATGACTTAATACTTTGTGGGACCCCCTTTTTCTGCAATAACAGCAGCAAGTCTTTCGGGGTATGACTCTACAAGATTTGCACATCTAGAGACTGACATTTTAGCCCATTCCTCTTTTACAAAACAACTCAAGCTCTGTCAAATTAGAAGGAGAGCCTTTGTGAACAGCAGTTTTCAGGTCTTTCCACAGATTTTCAATAGTATTTAGGTCAGGACTTTGACTGGGCCGTTCTAACACATTAATATGTTTGTTTATAAACCATTCCATTGTAGATTTAGCTTTGTGTTTAGGGTCATTGTCCTGCTGGAAGGTGAATCTCCGCCCCAGCCTCAATTCTCTTGCTGACTCCAGCAGGTTTTTCTCCAAAATGTCCCTCCATCCATCTTCCCAACTATTCTTACAATCTTCCCAGTCCTCGCTGAGGAAAAGCAGCCCCATAGCATGATGCTCCCCCCACCATATTTGACACTGGGGATGGTGCACTCAGGACGATGAGCAGTGTTAGGTTTGCTCCATACATAACGTTTTGCATTTGGGCCAAAAAGTTCAATTTTTGTCTCATCTGACCAAAGCACCTTCTTCCACATGGTAGCTGTGTCCTCCATATGACTTCTAGCAAACTTCAAACGGGATTTCTTATGGCCTCCTTTCAATAATGGCTTTCTTCTTGCCACTCGTCCATGTAGGCTAGATTTGTGTAGAGCACGGTTTATAGTTGTCCCATGTACAGATTCCCCCAGCTCAGCGGCAGTACGTCGCAGCTCCTCCAGAATTATCTTGGGGCACTTGGTTGCATTTCTGACCAGTATTCTCCTTGTTCGGTCTGTTAGTTTAGATGGACGTCCGTGTCTTGGTCAGTTCTCAGTGGTGCTATACTCTTTCCATTTCCGAATGATGGATTGAACAGTGCTCCGTGAGATGTTAAAATCTTGGGAAATCTTTGTATAACTTAACGCTGCTTTAAACTTCTCCACAACTTTATCCCTGACCTCTCTGGTGAGCTCCTTGGCCTTCATGATGTTGTTTAGTGACCAATACACTCCGACCATAGCTCTGAGGCCCTCACAGAACAGCTGTAATTATACTGAGAGTAGATTACACACACGTGGCTTCTATTTAATGGTTAGGGCAAGGTGTGATTCTGCAGTCATTAGGAATGTTATAAAGGCAATTTACTGCACTCCGAAAAATGGTGTATGAATACTTGTGCACGCCGCACTTTTCACTTTTCTATTTTTTGAAAAACAACAGAATCATGTATCATTTTGCTTTCACTTCACAATTGTCTGTTACTTGTGTGTGAACTTTCAGTAAAAAATTCAAAATAAAATCTTTACGTTTACGGTTGTAAACATGACAAAATGTGCAAAGGTTCAAGGTGTATTAGTACTTTCGCAAGGCACTGTATATTGGAATATATAGCTAATTTTCCCAAACAGACAGCTGTTTTAGGGAAGAGACACAGTTACTCGATGACCCTGGATTTGATGAACCTTGTGTGAATAAATATATATTTATTATTTCACTGCAAGAAACACATTTATGGATACTTTCATTGCAACACGCAATGGCATTTAAACACTGAAAAAACGGGTACGCTTTTACCATCAGAAATTCTAATAAAAGAAAAAAAATGTCCTTAAGTTATTTGAGTACAATTTGTGGTTATGTTGCTGAGAAATCAACACTAGCAAAACAAAGCCTTGTTAAGAGAAAGACAAATATAACCCGAATATCCAGAATACTTCTATAACTGAGGATATGGCCTCACCAGTCATTAGCAGCCGAGAGGTCTGTGGCTCCACAATGTACTGCTCCCACTGAGTGACAAAATCGCAGCTGACGTGGGGACTGTCAAGGGCGCACTTCTCTGGTCTGGAGGGGGGAACCACAGGGAATCGCCAGCAAGTATGTGTCAGGAAAAGCGACAGTGCTGCATGAATTTTTTGGCCGCTCTCATCTTTCAGCGGAGGTTAGCTCTTTGGCCAGGCGTTCGAAAGATGTGTGTTATATGGTAAATCCACAGTCTTACGGGCAGTGAATCTAAAAGCAAGCCTGTTGTCAAAAACAATTTTGTATACCGCGCCGGGGTGCCATGCATTATCATAACACTGGCTCAGCAAGTGTAGCTTTTGAATTCATAATCAGGTGTGTGCTGCACAGAGCATTCCAAGGTTGCCATCAGATTGTCCAATGTTCCTGAGTGTTAGAAGCAGTTTTGTGAATCTTTGAGGATCTGGAATTGCTCAATTTCCTTCCATTTGGTTCTTGTCAGCACTCAATATATTCTTTTACTACAAAAATATCTATTGAACCAACATTAATGTCATTATTCATTATGTTGCCGTTGTAACATACTAATATACAGTACTAACATACTAACAGCCATCACAATAAAATGAGTTGACAATGTGTATTTCAATTGGTAGATTTTATGTGATTCTTGCTGATTATCAGTGTTTCTGAACTATCTGACGCACTGTTTACTTAAAGGGGCTATGTGGAGTTTGTCAGTTTTATACTCGCGAAACTCGTGATTACGAAACATCCTACCTAAGAGTGATGCAGAAAAACGTATTCATGCATTTGTTTCATCAAGGCTGGACTACTGTAACTGCCTGCTAGCAGCGTGTCATAAAAGTTTCCTGAGAAGTTTTCAATTAGTTGAAAATGCAGCTGCAAGGTTGTTAACGCGTACAAAGAGAAGAGAACACATTACACCTGTTCCAAAGTCTCTCCATTGGCTCCTTGTTGAGTTTAGAATCAAATTTAAAATCCTGCTCCTCACATTTAAAGCCATATGGCTCCGCTCTATCTCTAAGATGCTATTGTTCCATATCAGCCAACCAGAGCACTCCGCTCTCAAACTCAGGGCTACTAGTGATTCCTCGGGTCTCCAAAATCACTGTAGGAGGAAGAGCCTTTAGCTACCAAGCTCCGTTTTGATGGAATAAACTCCCAGCTTACGTTAAAGAAGCAGAAACAGTCCCTGCATTTAAGACTAGGCTCAAAACGTACCTCTTCGATCAGGTCATCTAGGTAAAGCTCTAACCCACAGCCTGAAGTAAAGCTGCTTTAGGAGAAACACTGCTGTGGGAAGAACGGTACACTGAGCGCTATCCTCTTCTTCTTCCTACTGCAAACTTTGTCTTATTATGATACAATATTTATTTTATCTGTAGTCTGTTCATTACTATTCACATGGTGTCTCCTGTCCCACTCCCCCTCGGGAGTGCCTGTCTAGATCGAACGGAGGAACCCGGCTGAACGGAGGAACCCTGCCTACTGACAACAGGGACTGTTGTGATCTTGGCCCGTCTGCTGAGGGACTCCGATCGGCCCTGGGTCTCTATAGCCTGTTCGTCCATGGGAGTGGATCGCTCCTTCTGTGGTTCTCCCCAAGGTTTCTCGTTTCTCCCACCGGGTTTTTGAGTTTTTCCTTGCCGTGCTGGAGAGTCTAAGGACAAGAGAGACCCGCGCCGCTCGTCGCCACCTGCTGCCGACGCTTATTTGGATATTATGTTTGCCTGGATACTTCGCCTGAACTTTACATTGTCTTATTTACTGCTCTATTTTATTGCCTTAATGTTCGGTGCAGCCCTATAAGGCAACTCCTGTTGTGATATTGGGCTATACAAAACCATTAATTGATTGAGTGATTGATTTCCCCCTCAGGCCAAACGCGTAACTGCAGCCTCAGTAATGAGCTCGTGCATGAGGTGCACAGGCTGTACGAGCACCAGAAATAACAGTCCCGTCCTGGTCGATTTACAGATTTGCAGGCGTGACTTCAACTGCGGTAAGAAACGTTACTGTTTTGTAAGATATTTAGACCGAATCAATTTGAGTGTATATTTTAAAAGATGTGATACTTGAGAAAATGCATAGCAAAGTGAATCGAGTGAAGAAGCCAAAACAATCAATCAATCAATCAAACTTCATACCAAAAGGTATCACAAAGTGCTTTACAGATTACAACATTTAAAACAATACGCCCCGCATCATACGTCCATATATATACATATATATATATCCATATAAACACATACATACAGTTTAGTTTAGTTTAGTTTAGTTTATTTCCTTATTTGGTGTCTTGCACCTTAAAGGTCCCCAGCCCGCATGGGCTTATAAGACACAAGAATGCAGGCAAACAACAGAAAAACATTAAACAAAGAGTGTCCTCTTACATTGAAGAGGACACTTAACAAAAGCGCTTAACACAAACGTAGACAAATGAAATGGCTTATACTTGAACACATACTTAAGCCTTTCCTCATAGTTCAAACAAATGTACAGTAACATCAGACAGTTTACAAAATAATAACATTCTAAAAATCATGATATAAAGGACAATAAAACACAAAATGCAATTCGTTTTTAATATCATCTAACTGACACAAACAACATGTCCGCTCCTCCTCTGGAATCGACCAGTCTCCAGAGCCAGGGGCAGAGTCCCAGACCAGGCTAACTGACTTCTGACCTCTAGGCAGGTTCAGGGTCACATAGGGCTCAGGGCCAAAATTATCTTTTATCAAAATATAAGTTCTCAGCTTTGGCTTACACAAGACATCATTTAACCATTTATGTTTATCCTTTTTTAAGTAGACATTTGTAATTTCTCCAACATTACATCTCAACTTGTTTCTAAAAATAAACTGGAGATCAGCATCAACAAAAAATGTTCTCCATCTGTGCACTCCAGCCATATCTATTAGACAGATCCCATTTAAAGATCTATTTGGACAGTCTTGTGTCAGACATATTGATGAACCTATTCCATAACCGTACCCTGTCACAAACATGCCTCACTTCGCATGGTTCCCACCCCATGTCTCCATACAGAGCAAGCTTAGGGGTGTTTTTGTTTACACCTAAAAAATACCTTAGAGCTCTGCATTGAACTTTTTCACTGTGGGTTTGTTTACAGTAACCCCAGACCCCAGCACCATAATCCAACACAGGGCAAACACAAGATCTGTACAGCTCAGTGTAGGTTTTATAACCTAGATCACGACATGCCTTAAGTCTGTTTATAACGGCGCCGAGAGCTCAACCTGCGGATTCAGACAGTGATTTAATCCCTTCGTCAAATGTGAGATTTTCATCTACAGTAAATCCAAGGTATTTGTACTTTTTAGTAAAAGAAAGAACTATAGTGCCAAAACAGAATGTAACGTCTGATAATGCATGGGTACGTCTTCTAAAATTTATAACTTGAGTTTTATCACAATTTATCATCAGCCTCATTTTGTTGCACCAAGCATGAACAATATTCAACATTTTCTGAAGGTCTGATTCCTTGTCAGCTAATAGCACATACACATACATACACATAATATACAATATATCAATAGGACTAAATAAATAGATGTTAGTTAAAAGCTAAGCTAAAAAGGTGGGTCTTGAGCTCGCTCTTAAATACATGAACGTTCTCTGCGATCAGCGGCGTCGGAAGCGTTTGGAAAGTGGGGGGGACACATTTAAAAAATGGGGGGGTCGACTTCTTAACATTAAGAACTACAGTGGGACAAGGTCAGGACAATAACAGAGCAATGTTATTGCTTTAGCGGGACTACATCCAAATTGGGCGTTACTTCAAGAATACGTGACAGACTCGATCAGCTCAGCAGCGCCTCCTCCTGGCAGCTGGGTGGACATATAGGGCGGATAACCAAATACCTGTGGAGCCGCTGTTCTCCTGTCCAGCCCTGGCTTTATGACGTTTTGTGAAACAACTCAGTGAATTAGGCTCTTATGAGATGGCGCGCTCGTGTTTGCATCCACATTTATTCAGATTCAGCCACACCCGTTAACTCCTGCCATCGCAAAGAAACATCTCAACGCTTGTATCTTCACATTTCCCACAATTGCAGATAATATTGAGTCAAGGGGTAAAGGAAGCAAACATTTATCCATCAAATGAATAATTCTCATATTTTTTTTGGTTAAGTTGGAGTCCAGACAGTGAGGTTTAACGGCGTATTGACCGGGTTGAACACTCGTACTAGCCCGGTGCAGTTTCCCCAAACTCACGCTACATCAGTTTCATCACTCGCTTTACAAACACATCCAAAACTGATGTTCCTCACCTTAAAGTTACTGATCACGCCCTTTGTACGATGAAGACAGGGAAACACACTGTCCACCTGTCGAGGACCGCGAAAAGTCCTGCTCCTCCATGTGATAATCTGTAAAAAACTCCAAAAACATGATGCACTAATTTTAGCCTTTTTTCAGTGGTTTACAGAGCCATGTTTACATTTCAGCCGCTCTGAGGTGATGGTGCGATAATGCCAATACATATTTTTTTAAATGTATGGAAAATAAGCCGCGGGTCATATTTAATTGTTTGGCCTCGGGGAGCCTATTTAAAAGGTCCAGTCTAAACTAGTAAATGTAATGTCAATGGAAATTCCCGTTGTGAAAGTGGAGGGGACCAAACAACCACTTTTCAAAAGTGGGGGGGACACGTCCCCCTCACAATGAATGGTTCCGACGCCCATGTCTGCGATCCTGAGCTCCTACGGCAGGTCGTTTCAGAGGCGAGGGCCATAATATTGGAAAGACGTCTCGCCATGAGTCTTTCTGTTGACTTTAGGAATAACTAGGAGACGCCTGCCAGAGGAGCGAAGGGGCCGTGAAGGTTCATAAGGTAAAAGCAGTTCTGAAAGATAAAAAGGACCAAGACCATTAAGACATTTAAAAACCATTAAAAGAACTTTAACATCGATCCTGAAACACACGGGGAGCCAATGCAGCGACTCTAAAACCGGTGTAATGTAGTCCCGCCTCCTGGTCTTCGTCAGGACACGAGCTGCTGAATTTTGTAAAAGTTGTAAACCTGAGATACTCTTTTTGGGAAGACCAGAAAGTAGGGCATTACAGTAGTCGATACGACTGGTGATAAAAGCATGCATTAGCGTCTCCGTGTTGGCCCGAGAGAGAATGGGGCGGACTCTGGCTATGTTCTTTAGATGGTAAAAACCTATCTTTGTGATATTCTTAATGTGTGGAATTAAAGTCAACTCAGAGCCAAAAATAACACCCAGGTTCTTCACCTGTGATGAAGGATTAAAAGACAATGACTGTAGTTTGGGTAAAAGTTTCTCTCTCTCTGGGCCTTAGGACCGATGACTAAAACTTCAGTTTTGTCCTGGTTAAGCTGGAGAAAGTTTTCTGCCATCCAGGAATTGATATTTAAAATGCAGTTAAAAAATGCATCCATTGGCCTGGTGTCATCAGGAGACATGGAGATGTACAACTGTGTATCATCAGTGTAACTATGAAAGTTGACTCCATGTCTCCTGATGACATCACCAAGAGGGAGCATATACAGTTCAAAAAGCACTGGGTCTAAAACCGAACCCTGGGGCACACCACATGTAATTTCATGGACCTTAGAGGAGCATTAAGTTGGATAAAGACAAGTTTTTGCTTAAAAATGGTAAGTTGGTAAAGTTATTAAAATCATTACAGTCCAAATTTTCTTCAGCAGTGGCCTCACCACCGCCCCCTTAAAGGCAGCAGGGAAGACCCCCGTCTGAAGAGAGCAATTCATCATGTGTAATAGTTCGTCCTTCAAGGATCCATAGAATGATTTAAAAAATGGGGTTGGGACCGGGTCTAAAAGACATGTGGTGGGCCTCACTGAAGAGAAAACTTTATTAAGCATCTCAGCATTAACCTGGACAAAACTGTGCAGTGTTTCTTTTGGAACAAGTAGACAACCAGATGTATTTAAAGCCGTGTTATTTTGGTTAGATAAAATATTAAATCTAATAGTGCAGGGGTCGGCAAGTTGGCTTGGCTTCGGGACAATATTTTTTTACACCGGTCAATTGATAAGAAATAGATTTATTCATGCATGGATATTCAATACTAGATAACCCCAAACTATACATATTTGTTTAAAAATAAAATATTGTTTGAAACAATACTATCCCCGAGTTTGTCGGATGTTCGTGGGGTTTACACAGCACTAGCAAAAAATAAAGTTAGCATCACAAACATGTCGCTTTCCAAAGGACTAAAAACAGGAGTTTCAGGGAGGAAAGGCGACAAACATATGGTTTCATCCTACCTGATATGTGAATGCCAAACCTCTGCCTCATCTGCAACAAGGTCATCTCCGTTTGCAAAGACTATAATATTCGGCGACATCACGAAACGAAACATGGGTCATTCAGTGCGTCCTTTCCACTTCAATCTGAGTCAAGGTGTCTCAAAATCGATGCTCTTCATGACAGTTATATCCGGAGCAGCAGGGTCCTAGTTCGAGGCCTGACCACACAGGAAAAGGTATCCAGTGGCTCGCTTAAAGCGTCCTGGATTTTGGCCCGGTTACGCCGAAAACTGCATGACCGCCGAAAAATGCACCCCCTCTTACCGCGCACAGATGAAACAACGGCAGGAAGGTTTCTAGGACTGTCTCTTAACAATTATAGCCCATTTCTGTGTATTTATTTATGTAAGACTGACTAACCATAGCTCATTTAACCAGAAGAGATTGTTTTTTTAAAAATGTCTTTAAAAGTCAGGGATATTTTTGCGTGTGTAGGCTGCTTAGAGTTAAATTGCAACAGTGGAATGAAACACAAGCAAAGATCATCGGTAAAACATTTGTGGATAAAGAACAATTAAGTCTCTGTTAGGCTTCTATTTTTTTTATATCCTCTGGCGGGCCAAAAAATATTGGCAACGGGCCAAAATTGTCCCCCGGGCCGGACGTTGCCGACCACTGTAATAGTGTCTATCTTTCCCCTGAAGTGGTCTGCAAACGCCTCACAGAGAGCGTCTGTGGGGTTTAAAGGAGGTCTGTTAAAATCAGGATTTAAAACATTTTCTACTGTTGACAATAGGACTTTTGGGTTATTTTTGTGTTTGGTGATTATTGTGGAAAATAATTAATTTTTTGCATTTCTTTTTGCTGTATTGTAGGTCTTTTGTTGAGCACGGAATATTTGAAAATGTATTGTTATTTTGAATTTCCTCCATCTCCTCTCGGCCTTCCTGCAATTTCTCTTGAGTTGCTGCACCTCATTTCTCCTGGGGGGAATACTACAGATAAACGAATGAATGACGTTTATGGGGAAAAATACTTGTATATCTTGTATGCATAAATGTCGGCCTAATTGTAATAATAAAATAATTCCGCTGGTAGAAATGCTACTCGGAGAAGTCAAATCGTCTCTTCAATCCCTTGGGCCCAATAAAGTTAGCGTAGCATGAGCAACTTGTAAACTATGCTTGTGAACCACATGTATTGTCCAGTGTTTACTTTTTGGAGTCGTTTCACTACTTATAACCCCGTAAACAGTTATTCTTATTTTGCGGCCAAGAAAAGCTAACATTAGCAACATTATTTTTTCCATTGAAAATACAGCACCATTACCACTGTTACTACTCAAATGTTTTGTAGATACAGCGCAATTATTACTGACACTACTAGTCTGCTACTAATACTACACAAGTAGTATTGTTTCAGTGAAGTTTGTACAATACATGCACGGACACCGCTGTTTTGAAAGCATCAACAACACTTTTTCCCCATGTATTTAGTAATAATGTCAGCTGCAGGTCTTTTGTCCTACCCAGTGATTCTCCCAACATGAGAATGAACAAGAAACTAACAAGTGAAAACAGATGAAACAGGCTCCATAAGTGCTTCTGTTAGTGGTGAGACATACTGAAGCATATGGTTCTGTACATACAGTGTTTACATACTAAGAGCCCCACACTCTGACCTGTTATGCCGACTTTTACACTAGAGCAGAGCAACACTAATTAAGAACACCCAGCATTGGTTTGTGTAATTATCTTGCTGCTTGGAGCTTGCATTTTGGAGACGTGTGTGTCTAATGTGTAAGTGCCCACTTTGGGCCAGGCCTGTCATTAACAACATGAAGAAGCTACTGGTGTGAGACGAAGCGAGGTGGATTTATGTTCAGTCCTGAGAAAAGACAAACGAACAAGTCAAAGGCTTCAGAGGCACAACACAGCACTATGGCCCAGTGTATGTGAGCTCATTAGGAAAGCTTTCTTGATTGTGTGTCAGACATCTTGTTTCATCCTTTCTACAAACACATCTCACCCTAACATCTGTAAAGTAAAGACAATCTATACCACAATAGCTACATTTAGCTTTTGACCTAGGATACAACCATTTATTTCATGTGTTTGTATTTTGTATTTGTATTTATTTATTTAGAGAAACAGGGACAGTGTACAATAAACATTAACCCCAAGGGGAGAGATGCATCATACCAGGTTTTAGCTCAGAGCTAATTTCCACCCGTAGTCCCTGGGCAGGCTGATGTAATAGTAAAATACATAAAAAACATCATGCACACATGGATAATGGCATTTACATTGACCAAGTTCATAATAGTAAAAGCAAATCTTCACATGCACAACAATTAGATAAAAACTCTTATACACACCTTTCATTTACTCAGGTCTACTCTTCTAGACCTCAGAACATACACATGTAGCAAGTGCGTCGCCAAATAAAGACAACACCCAATAAAGGGATAATATAGGCTAGTGTCAGAAGATATAGACTCGGCTCTGGAAGGGAGAGGCAAGAGACTGCGGTTTAGTTCGGTTTTTGCTGGTACCATATATTTAAGAAAGTGCAATAGTAAAAGGACATACAAGGCTGCAGTGCACAATATTTACAGTGAATAGAACTAATGAATGAAGAGACATTCAATAAGATCAATGAGCTCAATTCGAAACAATACACACATGGAACAATTAGTCTGCAACACAAAACCCTCGCGAACCAAAACCCACCCCTTCCACAGTTCAATAGGAGAACCCACGTCTGGGTTTGAGGTATATTGTCCAGGGGGATTGTGTGAGAGTCTGGGATGGAGAGATTCGAGTGTATGTGGTGGGCAAGGGGAGAGAGAGAGTTCGTGGGGTGAGAGGTTTGCAGCTGCAGAGAGCCCCCTACCGGCCTGGCAGGAGAGGGTGACGATTCAGCACAAGTGGCAATCTTTAGGTTCGTTAGGCTAGGCCTCCTTCATAGCTCGCCATCAAGATCCTGGGAACCTGGCCAGTTCCGCGCTTATCTACCCAAAACGCTTCCCTCACGGTCACCAAAGGCACAGCGGAAGGCTCCTGCAGCTCTCTCTCGTGTGGCTTCCCCACGGCTCCTACTCGCACTGACTACAACGGCATATTAGAACGTACGCGACTGGTTGCGCTGACCCACGTGACCGTGTGACGTCACACGCATAAGCGAACCGTGATTGGTTTAGGGGAAAACTACAGAAATGGCCAGGTTTCTCACCTGATTGGTTTAGGGGAAAACTACAGAAATGGCCAGGTTTCTCACCTGGGTTACATCCTCCCCCCTTAAACCCATGCAACTCCGGTGCATGCCACTACATGGACGCAGGAACATAGAGGATATCGGACACAGGAGTGCGTAAAGTTTCACCACAAGCGTCGGCTAAACTATGAAAAAGTGTTTGCACAACAGATATTAAGGGTTTGCCCAACCCATAATACTGCAGACGCTTGGGAGGCTGTCGCTGTCGCGAAGAACGGCGGATCGATTGGTCAGGTTCAGTTGTGTCTAATGCAACCCCATCCTCAGAGTTGACAAGATCAGCAGGTGTTTCATGGGACAGCGGTGATGTAGCTGCCGCTTGAGTGGATGTCTCTACTGGGCCGACAAGCTCTGAGATTCCCTCCGGTATTGCCTCTGGAGCAATACAGGGACCTTGAGGTGACCATTCTCCATCTTCAGATTCTATAAAGATAACATCTTCTTCCAGACTAGACAAAGATGGATCTTCGACATCGGAAACCAGAGAGGACTCCCCAATCACAGGTAAGTTACTTGCAGGTGAATGAACTGGATCAGGAACTGTAGTGTGGCTAATCGAAGACTGAACAGGAAGAGTCCCCTCAACCGTGAATCTTACAGTTGGTGGAACTGAAACCCGAGTTGACGTCCACTCTTCCTCCTCCTCACTCAGACATTGTTCTGGGTCTACAACAGGCTTCTTCAAACTCCGTGTTTGAGGTCTGCGAACAGATGAGGGGGGTGATAATTCAGGCTCTTTGCTCGCAGGTAAGAAACCACATGGAAGTAAAAGGTCTCTATGCAGTGTTCGAGTTCGTCCAGTAAAACCCTTCTCGGGTTGCACCGTGTAGACAGGGAGGTCCCCAGCACGTTTAACAACGATGTAAATGTCCTTCTCCCATTTGTCCGCCAACTTATGCTTCCCTCGGAGTTTCACATTGCGAACCAGAACTCTGTCTCCCTCTTCCAAAATGGATGGTTTCACCCTCAGATCGAACCGTGTCTTGTTTCTTTCAGCGGACTTGGCTGCATTTTTGGAAGCAAGTCGGTAACTCTCTTCCAACCGAGCGCGAAGGTTCTGCACATATTGGGAATGCGACGTTGATGGTGCATGTCGGACAGGTAGCCCAAAGGCCAGATCGATAGGTAACCTTGGGGAACGACCGTACATGAGCTCGTATGGAGTGTGGCCTGTAACTTCATTCCTGGTACAGTTATAAGCGTGAACCAGAGGCTTCACATACTCCTTCCATCGTTGTTTCTGCTCGGGGTCCAAGGTACCCAACATGCCGAGCAAAGTTCGATTGAACCTTTCAACCGGGTTCCCACGAGGATGGTATGACGTGGTCCTGGTTTTCTTAATGCCAGCAATGTCGCAGAGTTCCTTGATCAGGTGGGACTCGATATCGGGCCCTTGGTCCGTGTGCAGTCGCTCAGGAATACCATAATGGACGATAAAATTCTCCCACAGGCATTTAGCGACCGTCTTCGCCTTTTGATTGGCAGTTGGTATAGCCACGGCGTATTTGGTAAAATGGTCTGTGAGAACCAATATGTCCTTGCAGTTGCTTCTATCGGCCTCAAGCGACAAATAGTCCATACACACCAACTCAAGTGGCCGGCTGGTCCTGATGTTTACCAGAGGTGCAGCTCGTTCTGGAAGGGCTTTCCGTCTGATGCAGCGATTACAAGTCTTGATTTTTGTTTCAACGTCCCCAGCCATCCGTGGCCAGAAGAACCGAGATCTAACCAGATCCAGTGTCCGCTCAACCCCCATATGGCCCATATCATCATGGAGGCTGGCAAGGACGACAGGCCGCAACTCTTCTGGCAACACGAGCTGGAATAACACGTGCTCTCCGTCCTGCCTTCTTCTGTACAGGATGTCATCTTGTAGTTCTAGACGGCTCCATTCCCCCAACAGAAGGGCAAGGGTCGGAAGCTCCTTTCTCACCGTGGGCGGAACTTTCTCCCCGGTCTCCAGTTGATGGATCACTTCTCCAAGACAGGAGTCCGCTCTCTGCTTTTCCCGAAGGTCAACATGGGATAACGCCGGCACTACTGGCAACCCTTGGTTAGACTCGCTGGCGTAGCAATCTGGAATGTCCGTGGCGGACATACTTAGCGTCTCAACCAAGGTAACACAGTTCTCAGGTGAATCTTCCCTTGCAGCTCTTACCAGACAGCTGTGGCAAATGGCAGCCACAATGTCCATATCGAGTTCAACAGCAGTGTCAGGATTATCAAGATGGTTGCGGGTGAACTGTTTCACCATGTCCCATTCTTGTTGACAGTGTGTGTCAGACTGCTGGGCATGGGGTCTTCGAGAAAGTGCATCAGCGTCTCTGTTCTGGCTGCCTGCTCTGTACTGTAGCTTGAAGTCGTAGGTCGAAAGTGCAGCCAGCCACCTATGACTAGCCGCATCGAGCTTGGCAGATGTTAAGATGTACGTCAAAGGGTTATTGTCTGTTACGACGATGAAACTTGACCCATACAGGTAGTCGTGGAATTTTTCTGTCACGCTCCATTTCAATGCCAAGAATTCCAGTTTATGCGCTGGATATCTGGACTCACTGACTGACAATCCTCGACTAGCGTACGCAATGACACGCAGCTTTCCCTCCTGCTCTTGATAAAGTGCAGCCCCGAGGCCCGTGGTGCTTGCGTCGGTGTGGAGGATATAAGGTTGTTTTGGGTTTGCAAATCCAAGAACTGGAGCTGTTGTCAATCGATGTATGAGTGATTCAAATGCATGTTGGCATTGCGACGTCCATCTCTCGTCAAATGGCTGTTTGGCATCGTAACTGGTCATAGACCGTTTGTTGTGCTGACGCCGGGTTGGTATGTAGCCTCTCGTCAGGTCGTTTAAAGGCTTTGCGATTTCAGCATACCCTTGCATGAACCTGCGGTAATACCCCGCAAATCCAAGGAAGGACCTTAGTTCTTTTAGCATTCGAGGAACTGGCCACGATTTGAGGGCACTTATCTTCTCCGGATCAGTCTCCACACCTTGTCGCGAGACGATATGGCCCAGATAGCGCACAGATGTTTGAAAGAATTTGCACTTCTCTGGTGACAACTTTAGACCATAGTCCCGAAGCCGATGCAGTACTCTCAACAGTCGTCGCTCGTGTTCTTCAAGGGTGTCAGAGAAGATAATTAAGTCGTCGAGAAAAACTAAGACCTCCTTCAGATGCAGGTCCCCCATGCACTTCGCCATTAGGCGCTGAAATGTGCTCGGTGCATTGGTCACACCTTGCGGCATTCTGTTAAACTCCCAAAACCCCAGAGGAGTAACAAATGCGGTTTTAGGTTTATCAGCTTCTGCCATCTCAATTTGGTAGTATCCTGACTTGAGGTCAAGGACACTGAACCACCGTGACCCAGTGAGTGCGGAGAAAGACTCTTCCAAATTTGGGAGCGCATAAGCATCCTTCACTGTTTGCAGATTAAGCTTACGGTAATCAATGCATAGTCTCACATCTCCATTCTTCTTTCTAACAACTACGATCGGGGAAGAGAAGGGTGATTCTGATTCCCTTATCACTCCTGCCTCCAACAAGTCCCGTAGATGGTTGCGTACTGCCTCGAGGTCCCGAGGATGGATGGGTCGAGCTCTGTGCTTAAACGGAGTCTCATCGTGAAGGCGAATATGATGTTGTACACGATTAGTGCATCCGAAATCAAGATCGTTGTGTGAGAATACTTCTGGGATCTTTTTGAGATTGGCGATGACTCGCTCCTTCCAGTCCGGAGGAATTGGAGAATCTCCAAAATCGAAATCCAGGTTGACTTCTGTTGCGCGCTGCTGTGTGTTGCAGACATTGTGTGACAGAATCTGTAGTGACATGGAGAGTTCAGCGATAACACTCAATGGTGGAAGCGTGATGGTTTGATCGGACTCATTGGTGAGCATGATTGGGATCTTGTGAGGTGCATGACTAGGCAGCATGACTAGACAGTTCTTTACACACAGACCTCCCGGCATTGGCGTGGATGGCGGTTCGATCAGGGCACACCTGCCAGCGGTCAGTGGGGTAGTTCGAACAGAGCCTTTGATGACTGTGGTGCAGCCCGCTGGAATTTCAACTGGAGCATGGCTAGCCAGTCTCACGACCCCATCACTGACCTCCTGGGCATGCTTGTGCCGCAGCTGGAGTAAGTGAAGGACTGCTCTATAGCCATGTTGAGGTGGTTGGTAAGTGGCCTTCTCACTGTCCATATGGTGTTCATAGAGGGGTTCCAGCGTGTTCATCCCCATCAGAATTTGAGACTGAAATCCTGGTCCTGCATTTGGGACCACCAGCGCCAGAGTGCACACGTCCAAGTCCTCACCCATGAATTCTTCCGGAAAGGTGACGGTCATCTCAATGTAGCCCAAATATGGGACTTCTTGTCCAGCAGCTCCCTCCACTTGCAACAATTCATTAAGTGACTTGACAGGCTGATGAGAGAAATACTGATTGTAAAGTGATACAGGTATTGTTGTCACTTGTGATCCTGTATCCAGTAAACATGAAAAATCTTGACCAGCTATTTTTACGTGTCCAGTACAACGTGATCCAATCAAGCCTTCTGGTAGTCGAGTGGTGTTGGTGCGAGTGGAGTGCATTCGACTGGTACACGCCACTGGTGTCTGCTTGGTAGGACATTGTCGATCCTCAGCAGTTCCTGTTCGCCCCTCAACAGGAACTCCTCCTAGTTTAAAGATGGAGTGCTGTGGGGGTTTGGCCTCTGCCATTTTCTTTGCTTTTCAGTGAACTGTTTTTTCTTTGTGGCTACGAGTGAGGGGTTTGGATCGTTGTCACAGTGGGTCTTAATGTGTCCGTCTTCTCCACAATTGTAGCAGTAGCCGGGCTTCAGGCCTGTAGCTGGGGCTTTGTGACTGAAGCGTGACGCTGGCTTACTGATCTTTTGACTTTCACTGAGCTTGCTGATGTGAGTGGACTGATCCTGACTGGACCTTGCAGTTAGCGCCGCCAGCTGCTTTTGAATGTCAGCAAGCTGGTGGGTGAGCTGCTGAGTGATGGTAGTCAGCGCATCCACCTTGTTCTCTTCTGGAGATGCATAAGCATATTGAGCATGCGCCCCAGCTCGGGCCTTTGAGCCGAGGTGCTGCTTCATACGTTGTGCTTTTGCAGTCTCTCGATCTTCTTCTGTTCGGAGCAACAGCAGTAACTCAGCGAAAGATGGTGGCCGGGACTTGCGCTGCTTCAGCTGGAGTTCTGAGATGAGTGTGTTGTCCCAGCAACCACGACAAAATTGATTTAACAGATGTCGGTCCAGATCAGTAGCTTTGACTCCTCCCCTCTTTTCAGCAGCACTAAGCGCGACTTGCAAGCGTTGCAAGTACTCCGAAGGCTTTTCACCAGCATCCTGGAACAGTTCCATGAATTTAGCATACAGTTCGTCCCCATCTTGAACAGTTCCATATGCAGAGTCAAGAATTTGGAGGTAGGTTGTAGGTGGTGTGTCTGGCTGGAGAATGATCGAAGTTTCTGAGAAGACAAATGTCCAGAATTATCGTCACTTTTCACAATGTGTTCCACCACATACCGTTGTATTCCTGGTGGGTTTAGATCAGGAAACGACATGGCAGGAAAAGAGGGTCTTCCTGTGTACTGGGCATTTGGATTTTGGAAAGCTGATTGCCACTCCTCTCTTGTATTCTGTGCCGCAGCCATGGCCGCGCTGGATCGAGCAGGGTTTGCACCACTGGCACCAGGTGACTCCATTTCCTCCTTTGCATCTGGAGTAGTCTCCACTTGAGGAGTGGGACTCTGTTCGGTAATGGACTGGCCCAGTAGAGACATTACACCCTTTAGAATCTCATTGTAGTCCTGTCCAGTGAGTTTTGCCAATTTTTTCAATTCGTCCACATACTTTTGAGTTTTTAAGTTCCCCTCCATTTCGGAACAACCCAGCGAAAGTTCGAAAATATCATACTTGACTGCATCACTACGACACTGATACACATGAGGCAATATTTTTCGTAATTCAACCCTAGCGATAGCCGAATCAAACTCCACAATAATTGTATTATCAAAAACACTATCCTCGGAAGTTATAATTTCCCGTTTTGATATTTTGCCATATTTTTCCAAAAATTCAACCACTTCATCATCTGTTTCACTATTGTTGACATATTTAATCAAAACGGAGTTTGGAATTTTTATGCCATGTTTCTCCAAAATGTCCATATTTGCAATGCAACGTCAAATTTACTATTACAATTTCAAACAAATACTCAGCTCTGTCCGTACTCCCTCCTGGCTGGCTCGCCAAGATTTATGTAGCAAGTGCGTCGCCAAATAAAGACAACACCCAATAAAGGGATAATATAGGCTAGTGTCAGAAGATATAGACTCGGCTCTGGAAGGGAGAGGCAAGAGACTGCGGTTTAGTTCGGTTTTTGCTGGTACCATATATTTAAGAAAGTGCAATAGTAAAAGGACATACAAGGCTGCAGTGCACAATATTTACAGTGAATAGAACTAATGAATGAAGAGACATTCAATAAGATCAATGAGCTCAATTCGAAACAATACACACATGGAACAATTAGTCTGCAACACAAAACCCTCGCGAACCAAAACCCACCCCTTCCACAGTTCAATAGGAGAACCCACGTCTGGGTTTGAGGTATATTGTCCAGGGGGATTGTGTGAGAGTCTGGGATGGAGAGATTCGAGTGTATGTGGTGGGCAAGGGGAGAGAGAGAGTTCGTGGGGTGAGAGGTTTGCAGCTGCAGAGAGCCCCCTACCGGCCTGGCAGGAGAGGGTGACGATTCAGCACAAGTGGCAATCTTTAGGTTCGTTAGGCTAGGCCTCCTTCATAGCTCGCCATCAAGATCCTGGGAACCTGGCCAGTTCCGCGCTTATCTACCCAAAACGCTTCCCTCACGGTCACCAAAGGCACAGCGGAAGGCTCCTGCAGCTCTCTCTCGTGTGGCTTCCCCACGGCTCCTACTCGCACTGACTACAACGGCATATTAGAACGTACGCGACTGGTTGCGCTGACCCACGTGACCGTGTGACGTCACACGCATAAGCGAACCGTGATTGGTTTAGGGGAAAACTACAGAAATGGCCAGGTTTCTCACCTGATTGGTTTAGGGGAAAACTACAGAAATGGCCAGGTTTCTCACCTGGGTTACACACACACATACATACATCCGGTTACATGTGGATGCAAGATTGATTTGACAGGAGCCATTTCTTTGCCAGGCGTGAGAACGTGTAAAAGTTTGTGCTTGTTATCAGCTCTGTAGGCAACATATTCCACTGACGAGCGGCCACACAAGAAAAAGCAGAGTTTCCAAATGCTGTCTTGCACTTTGGGATCCTACATTCGCCTCGCACTGTAGATCTAGTGGCTCGAGTTGTTGTTTCAGAGCCCAGAGAGATAAACGTTTTTAGTGGAGGAGCAGCGATGTCATGGAGGATCTTATACATCAGACACAGATTTGTATGATTTATCAGATTTTCAAAGCTGAGTAAGTTGTATTTTACAAGGATATGACAGTGATGGAATCGTCTGCCTTTTTTATCATGTATCTTTAGGGACGTTTTATATAATGACTCAAGTGGCCTGAGGGCAGATTTACAAGCCTGTGACCAACTTGTCATACAATAAAGAAAATGTGGAACAATCATTGCATTTAGATAGGCTCCTGAGGCCTCGATTGTAAGGGAATTTCGAATGTGTCTGAATTGTGCCATATTACATTTTATTGTATTTGATAACTTTTTTATGTGCTTTTTAAAGCCTAAATTTGGTTCCAGTATGACACCTAAATATTTTACCTGCTCTGAATTTGTAATGATTTGTCCATCAATTAAAATCTTAGGGCAATTTTGTATTTTATGACGATTTGTAAAAAACATCGAAACAGTCTTATCTAAATTTAAAGTAAGGCATGAGTTTTTCAGCCACAAAGAAACTTTCTTCATCTCATTGGTCAGTTTTTGAGCAACTTCTTCCGCAGTTTTGCCATGTGCATATAGCACTGTGTCATCAGCATACATAATAATTTTACTCTTAGAGACAGTTGGCAGGTCATTTATGTATAGTGTAAACAGCAGGGGGCCCAGAATGGAACCTTGTGGCACTCCCATGCTGCAAGGTTTTAAAGGTGATTTTATATTGTCGACTGCAACACATTGTTGTCTGTCATTAAGGTAAGATTGAATCCATGCTATTGTATTTTTGTCAAGAGAAAAATGAGATAGTTTGCCGATGAGAAGCTGGTGATTAACTGTATCAAAGGCTTTTCTCAAGTCCAGAAAGACCGCCCCTACCACACCACCAACATCAAGACTGGATTTGATGTCTTCTAGTAGGTAGCAACACGCGGACTCTGTGGAGTATCCTTTCCTGAACCCAAACTGGCAGGGATGTAATGCATCAGTGTGGTCGAGATGCTCCACTAGCTGCTCTGCCACCACCTTCTCAAAGACCTTGGAGATGGCTGGTAGGATACTAATAGGTCGATAGTTTGACACACAGAGCTTGTCTCCTGACTTAAAAATCGGGTTGACTACTGCTTTTTTCAGCGCCAAAGGAAAATTGTTTTCATTTATAGACTGATTCACAGCTACTGTTAGTACTGGAGTTTTGCTTTATATCCCTGACTATTGTGCAACAGCAAAATGTATTTTGTCTTATAAAACAAATGATACTCAAGAATTAATATCATTTGTTTTTTTTATTTCTTAATTTTATTTTGCATCATATCATGGATATGTTGACAATGTTCAGCTTTTTGTGTCTTTTTGTAAAGTTTTTCATGTTCTCCCTGATCCCTGTTGTGTCTGGGTTGGTTTTGCCGGGTCGGGAGGCAGCAGTCGAGCTGCTCTCGCTGCCCCCCGAGCTGCCCTTGACCACTCTGCGCCTCATGGAACCTCCCACAGGTGGTGGTCTCATGAAAGGAAGGCCCCGCGGCGCTTCTTCAGGGTCAGCACCGTAACCAGCCCCTCGTGTCTCATCACAAGGGGCTTCTGAGCCGCTCTTTGTTTGACCTGTTTGCCATGGGAGACCCTACTAGGGGCACAAAGCCCACTCGCCACTAAGCCCTCAACAACACAGCTCCGGTCCTGATGTTGTTCTGCGGTCTCTGACACTTCGGATGTGTCGAATCTCAGCTCCTGCAGGTGCAGACAATTGATGTGTCCTTACACTTTACCCACTTTGGCTATGATTGAATGTGATGAGAGAGTAAGCTGTGGTCAGAGGGGTTGATGGTGCAGATCGGCAGCCTACCCATAGGGCAATTGTGTCGTCACTGAGTGTGGAGTGAATAAATAATATAAGTCATATTTGGGAGTCTAGACGCAAACAATGAAAATCACCAACAGCATAACATGAAATGATCAACTCCAGTGTTAGAAATCTGTCGAGAAAAGCCCAGAAACCTCAACAGCTTTTGAATGAATATGAATATCACAACACAATGTGAACCACTATTTGTAAGCCATGTTCAGCTTATTCAAAGGAAAAAACAACTTGCAGACCTGATTCACACTCCACTTGTTGCAGATACTTGGTACATGATTTAGACATGCAGGGTGACTACAAATGGGTTAAAACTCACTTTATGCTAATGCTGGGAATAGATTGTTCTGAGGTGCAATTCCCCTGAACTGTGGGGGTCTGAAATAATGGCTCCTCGGTGGTGCCTGCTCTCCATCTCTGCTCTCCAGCTGATCCACACTGAAATGTCATTGGGCAGCACCGCACACTTATTATGCTCAAATGCTTTTGGAAATGGGACCCTGGCTGTGTTCTCAATTTAGAGCCTTAAGGCTGTGATTTAAACAGATAAAAGGCCTCAAACTCAAGCAAAGAGAGAAGAGCCATCCAGTGTCATTGGGTCGACCTTGACGTGTAGAGAAAGTCTAAGGGGCATGATGATACGAAGGCCGGTGCAACATCTTTCACAAGGCGGTCCTTCTGATAAACCATGTTAATGAGAGCACAGGAGGTTATGTGTCAAAGGAACAGCACAGCAATACCCAAGGATAAATGGATATACATGATGGGCCAGATCTTGTGCCTGGCGCACGAGGTGCGCAATTCTCTAGTGAACTGAGATCTTCCGAGAGGCGGATATGCGCTATATTTGCCTCCGCCATTTACGAGAGGGCGTCACAAGAGGAGGTGACTGCTCTGATGGGAGAACCACTGACATTCAGTTCCTCATTTACATTGCGCTGCCTTGTGTTCTTTCTTAAGCGTTAGGCTCTCACAAGTCAAACTAAAAACGTTATTAACCCCATTGTGAGCTAAACAATGTTGATGAGAGAGAGAGAGAGAGAAAGAGAAAGAGCTACAGCCGTCCGCTGTGGCGCAGACCGTCCCGTGCTTGGCGTAAACGCAAAACAAAACAAATGCACATGTTCACCCCCCACAACCCTCTCCCTCCCCCTTCCTGGCCGCGGAGTCGATCTGGTTGGAGGAAATAGGTGTCTCCACCCCACTACTTCCCATTTAAATGCGCTAAGTCTGGAGTGGCAAGATCACAAAGTGCGCTCCTACTCAACGCAAAATGTTACACTATGGTCTGCGCTGTGAGTCACAAGATCGGGCCTATGTCACTTAGCGATACAATAAGAGGAGATAAACGAGTCCTGCCACAGGTTGAATATTTACTATAAAACATATTTGGTTTGGAAGTTATAAGATGTATCAACTCCATTCATGATTAATTCTTGTTTTATGTAAGCATAATATGGAACGACCTCTGTCAAGTTGCTGGAGCTATAGTATCAGAATACAATTGAGGTATGTAGCCAAACACTAGCAAAGGATTTAAAGTGTATAAATGTGGCGAGGAAAAACACTGATTTTGCGGGTCATTTGTTCCAAAGTTAATTGTTTTTCATTTTTTTGTTCAAAACTATATATTTTTACATTATAATCACAATTTTCTTTTCATTTTACAGCAGTTTGAACCAAAGCAGTTTTCTCTGTGGACAATAAAAAAGAACTAAGATAGGCATTGTTTCAATTGTCCATCCATCCGTCCATTTTCCTCCACTTGTCCGTTGCCGGTTCGTGGGGGCAGCTGTTGGAGCTGCCCAAATCACATTGCACCAGCCCCTATGTCTCCTCCTGCAGGTAGTGGGTCCACAGAAGGACGGCCTCATGGTTCTAACCGGGCCTGTTGGTCTCTCATAAGGGGCTTCACCCATTCATACTCTCATTCATACACCAGTGTGCGCAGACACTGGTGTTTCAATTGTGCAATCTATAAAACAGAGCCTGTCATCCGCTCAGTTGTGGACAGCACAACAGGCGCAGAGGAGAACAGAACAGATGATGCTTGGTTTATTTAATCCATTGAGCTTCGGCTACCGATTCAACGGTCCCGGGTTCAATCCCCGTATGGGGCCTTGTTGTTCGTGAGTGAGAGTGCGTTTGAGAGTATGAGTGGACAACGGATGGGAATTAGCCCATGGCTACAATCCGGTGTGGTGTGTTTACTCACCACTGTACCAGTGAGTGAGTCTGGTCACCGCAGCGTCAGTTCCATTTCCCACAGCCGTACATATGCAAGCAAACAGGAGGCGGAGTAAACCAATCAGCGAAGGGCGAGCATTGATGCAGTGTCATTAGCAGTTTTGCGTTAATATTCGCGCAGGATTATGAATCAAGAAAATCACCTACTGTCGATGTGTTTTGGTCCTTTACCGCTGATTGAAGACACACTCTTTCCCTCTCTCGTGCACCGCTGGTTGATTGGTATTGGGGACTTACGCGTCCCATGAGTGACGCTGCTCGTGAACAACACGTGTCGCAAATAAACACATCTGATTGCACGGGCTCGTTTTGATTTTTCTGATGCCGCCAACGGGGGTTCCAGACTGATCCCCCTCTGTATAAAACAATATAGAGGGGAATTATTCTGGTCTCACCAGGCTATGCGTTCCATGCAATGGCCGGGAAAATCAGGACGTTTCCCAGTGTGTCGGGGTACTTTTGAGCTGTCAGAAAAAGTAAATAACAGACTCCCACAGTTGTGCTATTTCAGGCCTAAAGGCTTTAACTGGGCTGAAGCAGGAGCCTGGCCTTCTTTGAGATATAAATTAATTAAAGGACCTATATCATACAAAATCTACTTTTTGGAGCTTTTAACCATGTTGTTATGCTATTTCCTTATCAGAAACCCCCTCAGAGTGGTTTTTGACTTCATTCACGCATTCACTAAGTAATCCTCCTGAATCCTGCTCTCTGAGCAGCTGCTCCGCCCTCTCCTGGTAAACGACTAACTTGTTCCATTGTGTCGTCAACGGAAGTGCTCGACGTCTGTAATGTTATGCATTACGGCCTGATTTTAATTTGTAAAAAATACAAAATAAATTAAAAAAAGGAAGTGCCCGACGCGTCCGCGCTGCCCCCGCAGGGAAAACAAACGCACCCCCTGAGCGTCTGAACAGATGTCGTGTTTGCACCGAAAGTTGTGAAGAAGGTGCTCTTTCTCTGTGGGATTCAGCGACTGTCAGCCAAAATAGTGTTTGTCTGTGACTGTCTCTGATGCTTGGTGAACCTTGGCCAGAATCAAAGTGGATTAAGTTTTATAACCAACACGAGTCCCATAATGTAAACACCTGATGGAGCAGAGCGGTGAGTCAATCAAAACGTGTGTTAGCCATTTATGAAGCTGTGTTGTACATGTCAACTCCTTATAACTGTATCGTGAAGTAACTTCACATATAAATCCCACAGCAGTGGGATTTATATTTCTACTACTACTAAAGTTGTATGAGCGGAAAGAGGGGGCGGAGTTAACTGAATCCCAGCGTTTTGTCTTCCGGGTTTGAAAAATACCTCCATAAAACACAAAAAGTTGTGCTCTATAGTGGTAGTGGTACAATATATCATATAAACGCCTATAGTTTACTTTGAAATGGCTAAAATAGCATGATACAGATCCTTGAACACAAGCGTTTTGTGTCATGTAAATCATATAATGACTGAGGTATCAAAATCAGAAAGAACTTTTGCATCGCACTTTTCATTTATTGTGGCAGTAAGATACCATTTGACGTTGAACTAACTCAGAGGGGTGTTTAGGGTGGTTTGAGTTAAACACCCCTCCGCGTTAGTTCAAGTTGGTGCAGTCCAATCCAACGGTAACAGAGAAGTGTCTGCGTAAGTAAAGAAGGGAACAGATAAAAAGCAGGTGCGGTAAAAAAGACAGGCATTAGCGATCAATGTAGAAAAAGTGGATAAATAATATATTTGTCATCTACATAACTTGGTGCCGACTGTGGAGATGTTTCAGGCTCAGACTACAGTATGTGGCCCTTGTGAAGAGAGAAAGTGTCATCAACTGAGACCGATATCCTACAAACTTCATGAGCATGAATCATTAAAATGATCATCGAAATGGGCCCAAATGAAGTCCCCACACGGCCCTGGTTCCATGTGCGTTTATTAAAGAGGCAACCTTAGTCAAATTGAGATGAGCCAGACACGGCAGATTTAACCCCACAGAGGTGCTGGACATAACTTCTTGCAAATAAGTCGGCTAAAACAGATTTAACTGATCAGAACTGTCTCTTTGCTTGCGGAGTTAAGGAATAGTTGCAAAGTAAATTGTGGATTATTGGATTATTTGCGGGAAAGTTGACAGCTAATTTGACATTCTTTTCATATCCAATCAATAGATGATAGCGTTTTATTGAAATTGCTCACATTTTCTGTCCCTGTCACCTTTCCTTTGTGTAACAGAATCGGCCCCACAATGATCTGATCGGGCAGTGTGCGACCTGCAACCTCTGCAGCTTTCAGACAGGGGCATGTTATGGCCAAATTCTACCGTGCAGTGCAATTGAACTTAAAGATAACTTTGGAGGGATAGGAAAGTAAAGGTTTCTATTTTTAAGATGAGCCCTCCCGGTCTTCCAAGGCCTCCAGGTCAATCTGTGGCCTAAAGTGCTCCCTCCTCTTATAAAACTGCTGTGTGCACATAACACAATTGCCAATGCATTTCAAATTGTAACAGATAAAATCAGCCCCTTTTTCTTTTGCAAATAGGCATATAACTGGGCTTATGCAAGCATTGTTATAGCAGCACGTTTTTATACAACTTGAGCCAATTTCTCTTGCCATCACGATGTGTCCGTGTTCAAACTGCCTTCACATTGGAAAGAGACAACATAATGTACAGACTTCATATGGGTCCAGCATATGCCCTACATTCTGTTTGCTGATGAAAGACTCCTAACACTGTTGTGCATTGGCTCTGTTCATGACGGGGTGCACCATGCAAGTATACAGCTGTTACATTTCACTTTCTGACACATGCATCTAGAAACATAAAGATACACAGACAGAAGATAAAACAGTGGCATCTATTAGGCTGCCTCTCACAAACTACAATGTTTGGAATGGACAAACTACAAAGATTCAAGTTTTATGTTACATGCAATTAGTTTAGATAATGACCAAATTAAAAACAACAACAACGCCACATGGAGAGATGGCTCCAGGACCAAACAGTAACCGAGGATACAGCAGTACTATACCTCAACGCCTTGGTCAGTGCCTTAATGAAGCCCCCTATTGGTGAAAGAAGGGACAACAAAATACCCAGTTGGTACATTACCAGTCTCTTACTGGTGTCTGCTACACCGGCCATCACTCTGCCCCTGCCGGCGTGTGACGTCAGAGAGGAGAGGTCAGGAGGGCCGAGCATCAGAGAGGGAGCACCTTTTATAGGGTATGGGAGGAGGTACATAAGTAAAAAACTTTGACATAAATACAATTAAATCACAGGATAAAACATACATTAAAAGAGGATTAAAATGGAAGATGGCGTGTACGTCACAGTCACTGATTACTATGACAACGGACAGCGCCATTTTAGCGTGGTTTCCTGTTGCCTGACATAGCAATGAATTACCCTACATCTGGCATGGAAAACAACATTTGGCTGAAATCGGGTATGACATTGTGCAGTCTGACATAGCAACACGTAGCAACCAGTTAAGCGTGGTTTTGGCACAATAGAAAGCAACAGGCCGCAGCAGCGTCACTTGTAACTTCATGTTTGAGAGGAATTTCCATTTAAGCAGCGATAAAAACGAGAGAAGTGACAGTATTACCTCCTGAGCGGCAGGGACAGATCAGATCCACATCATGACACCATTTTCTTTCAGCCACAAGCTAAACTTTTCTAAACACACTGCGCTCTGACAAAGCAAAGGCACTTCACATGTCAAAGATCTTTACACAGTACGAGTCACTATGTCACTAATAAATTACCGAAACTTTACCAAAAATGTCTAATACAGAGTGAGCACTCACTCTTCCATAAACAATCTTTGATTTCCTCCTCCGGTGCAGCTGGAGTAAACTTAATAACAACAGGGTCTGTCGCCTGTTTCTTTCTTGTTGTCACGGCTGTGTTGTGCTTTTCTCTTTGTCTAAAAGCTCTAGTTTCTTATTCAGTCATGATTTAGCCCTGATTTTAACCAGTGTAGTCTACGTCCTGGTTTAGTCCTCAGATCGTGGCTGTGCCTAAGTTTCCATGCCATTTGTAAGGTATTTCATGATTTATCCATTGCTATGTCAGGCAACTGGAAACCACGCTAAAAATGGCGCTGTCCGTTGTCATAGTAATCAGTGACTGTGACGTACACGCCGTCTTCGAGAATGGGGGTATCATTGTCGTGGTAGTCCTTGCACTCCATTGTTGATGGCGGTAAGCTCCGTTTGTTGCCACAGCTGCTCTGGGGCGGACTGACAGAAACGAGGCTGGTAATCTGTGCCGTCAGTCCCACTGACCACCACCAACCACTCACTCACACACCATTCACCCATGCTGGCCAATTGTACATAAGACTAACACGTCACATCATCATCATCATCATCATCATCATCATCATCATATGGAGCCCTCATTAATCAAACAGTATATACAACAAAGTACCCTTGAAGTACGGTTTCAGAGAGATGGCCTTGGCAGTCGCGCTCTGTCCAGTGCAAAATAAAGAGAAAAAGAAAACAATCTGGCTTTTTGTGTGTGAAGGGAAAAATATTGCATTTATTCAGAGATGCGCTATGGCCTTGGTTTGTCGAGTTCTGCTCTTGATTTTCACCTAATATCACCTCCAAATAAGAATGCAAAAGTCCCCTCCTGGAGCCGCCACCTTAACGTGGTGGAGGGGTTTGAGCGCCCGAATGATCCTGGGAGCTCTGTTGACGGAGCTTCGTGCCCCTGGTAGGGTCTCCCATGGCAAACAGGTCCTAGGTGACGGGTCAGACAAAGAGTGGTTCAGAAGCCCCTTATGAGAGACCAACAGGCCCGGTTAGAATCGTGAGGCCGTTTTTCTGTGGACCCGCCACCTGCAGGAGGAGCCATAGGGGCTGGTGCTATGTAATTTGGGCAGCTCCAACGCCCCCGCGACCCGGCAACGGACAAGTGGAAGAAAATGGATGGATGGATGGAAGAATGCAGAAGATATGAAACACGTGAAATGTGGTTTAGTGAAAGTACAATACAATGCTATCTTATATTTTTAATTGATTTGGTTTATCTGGCACACAATAAACACATGGGATCCAATACACCACGCCGGATTGTCGCTAGTTTTGTCCATTGTCCCCCATTCGCGCTCTCGAAACACATTCTCACTCAACCTGGCCTGTTGTACATGTTTTTAGTGATAGGGGAGACCTCTTAATCATGGTGTGGGGATGTAGGCCTTCTTTTTGTTTAATGGGTCTTTACACTTTATTAGCAGGACTTTATATATGTATCGTTATTCTTATTGCGATCCAATAATTTGATTTACTGCATGTATTTTGGTTGGCTGCCGTGTTGCGCAGGACTTTTTGTGTGTGTGTGTTCAGGCCGCACCCACTACCTGCAGACTCGAGACGTGAGCGCACCTGCTGTAGGGAAAGTAGGGCACAGGCAAGCGTGTACAGCAGAGTGCGTTCAGAGGAGCAGAGACGGGCAAGGACTACAGGAAGACAAACGCGAGAGGCTAACCAGAGAGAGACTGATGCTATATGACATCCATGAGCCAGGAGGAGCGCAGATGAGAGGCCCAATCCGGCGATATAGATAGATAGATAGATAGATAGATTGATAGATACTTTATTAATCCCAGCAAGGGGAAATTCAGTTGTCCTTCAGTAGCAAACAGCGGATAAAAAGACAATACATATAAATATAGTAAAAAGTTAAAACCCCCATACATTTATATCAGCAATGACCGTTATAAAATCGAATTGCAGCAGGGATGAAGGATCTCCAGAAGCGCTCAGTCTTGCTGTATACGGAGAGGAAACGATCCAATCTATTGCTCCTCCGAGCAGACTTCCTGCTTGGTTGGCAGCTTGAGGAAACTCAAGCTGCCAACCAAGATGCTGGTGCAGTTCTACACGGCCATCATCGAGTCCATCCTCACCTCCTCCATCACCGTGTGGTTCCCCGGCGCTACAGAACGGGACAAGCACCGTCTGCAGCGCATTGTGCTGCTGCAGAGAAGGTGATTGGCTGTGAGCTCCCATCTCTCCAGGACCTGTTCACCTCCAGGACCCGGAGGCGTGTGGGTCGGATCACAGCTGACCCTTCTCACCCTGGACACGGACTATTCACCCCTCTCCCCTCAGGCAGGAGGCTATGGTCTATCCAGACCCATACCTCCACTTGAACAGTTTTTTCCCCTCCGCCATCAGACTCATGAACAATAACAAGTCTCTGTAGCTTAGTTACGAACTCATGGATGTATCTGCACTTGCACTGTGCGGTGTGTCCACACTTAGACCCGCTGCTATCACTTTATAACACTTAATCACTTTATACGCCTACACATCTGTAAATACAATCCCGCTGTTGTTCATTGTCAAATTGTAGTTGCCACACGTCACTTTCTTTTATCTTATTTATTTAATATTTTTTATGCATGCCCTTATAGCCTTATAGTTTAACATTCTTAACTTATTTTTTATCTTAATTCTGTGTTATATGTTCTATGTCGCACGTTTGCACCGAGACAAATTCCTAGTTTGTAAACCCTGTTCTCAAACCATGGCAATAAACCTATTCTGATTCTGATTCAGACAGAATCCCGTGCAGAGGGTGCCTGGAGTTACTGAAGATGGCCTGGACCTTTCTCCCCATGCACCTCTCAACCACTGCCTCAACAGAGTCCAGTGACCCCCCGCCCACAGACCCCGCCCTCTTAACCAGCTTGTCCAGCCTGTTACGGTTTTTGACAGATATATTGTTGCCCCAACAAATGGCAGCATAAAAAAGAACAGCAGCCACAACAGAATGATAAAACATAGACAACATTTTATTACACACATCAAAGGACTTCAGCCTCCTCAGAAAAAAAAGAGCCTGGTCTGACCACTTTTGTAGCAAAATAAGGCGCGTTGTGTGAGCACTGGACGGCTGAAGGAGAGCCGTTCAGGAAATTAGGGATAAGACGAAACTATAAAGCTACAATCCGGCATGGTGTGTTTACATGCACTATCCCAACCAAATAAAGAAATTAAATAGATAAATAAAATTGCAGGCCTAACTGTGCTAATGAAGACATTTGACAGAAAAGAGTGGAAAAACTCTTGCCATTATTTGGCATTTCTTATTGGAAGCAAGCTTTGGTGTAGCATGAATCAAGCATGGAAGTACGGAACCATTTGTTTTAAATGAGAACTGTTCAGTCCCCCACCATTTTGTCCACCGCCATTCATTTTCTTGTTTATTTCATCCATTTGGACAATTAGAAGCTCCTAAACTCAACTCCATCTTTTAATGAATTAAAAGAGGTGAGTGCGGTTTCAGGAAGCGACCGAGGGCACAGGGCGGCGGACACAGAGAAGACCCAGAGAAACAGGAGATGTGATTTACTTCTTTGATCAGCATCCGTTTTTAAATCATTCGACCTGTCCAGGTATCACAGAAAAGGCCAGTCTTGTGTTGCTTTTGTTCGTAATAATGAGAATTACGCCCATAAACAAGTATTTTAATATGGAAACATTAGCATCCTTGTTTTACACAAGTTTTAGATCCAACTGTAAGGTTATGTCAATCCACAGGAAAAATGTTCAAAGTAAGATATTATTTATGTTGAAGTTTCATGTGATATACAGCAAACACAGAGAACGCATGAATAAATAAAACACTTTCAAAGGGACGCTTGATGTTATTGCATCATGCTGCAAGGGAGTAAACTCATCAAGAGAAGAAAATATTTGATGTGTCAATCACAAAATGTGCTATGTCTGTTCTTTGTCACAAACATTTATTTTTATGTTAGACAAAGTCAACCATACGGGTTTGTTTTTTGTACATAATTTCCATTCTGATGTAACCTCGATAAGATACTTAGTTGCTCAATATTGTTTAAAAAAAAATGTTTTAAATAAAAATAGATCATTCGGCCATAGAGTAATTATAAGTTCATACGTGAAGGACATACATAATAAACTAGTATATCAACTGCAACATAAAGGTGTATTTAGACCAGATAAATATAAAATGTGATGGGGTAAAAGCCTAAAAAGAAGACCTGATCACATGCTGTAGGGCTCTCCGGCTGAACATGAAATCATTTCCCGGGATGTAACTTTTGTCACTATGCGAGTAATCACCGCACATCTGTGTGGTCAGACAGTCGGCTGACCTCGCGGCCTGTGAGCTTTATTAAAACCACAGCTAATTTCCTTCAGTGAACTTGAGATCAGGCGTGATGATGTGAACCGATAGCTTTGACACTAAAGTGCAAAAGAGGTCGGGGACGAGCTGCTCTGTGCCATCGTACTATAAATCACTATGTTAATGTCCTGTGAGGGCTCCTAATGTGAAAGATGTATAAGTCTGTCAATTTTTAATGCCAGTTTGAGCTTAATTCAGACAGTATCCTCATCATCATCAAGCACTTTCATTTTGGCCCATTAGGCTGCATGCAAGAACTCCTGGGTTATTTAAGTTGTGATGACATTTTGAATGTTCTTTATCTTACCTGACCTGCTTAGTTGCTTACTTGGGGACATATGTAGTGTAAAATGATTTAATTAAGTTTTGTAAAATATTTATTACACAATAGTATCCAAAGGGCAATACCAGTAACATGTCTGTGTAGGCTCGCAGTCACACAGGAGTTGTCCTTCTTCAATGAAGGTTGTTGAGTCATCTTCTGTAGTTGAAGTGTAGAATGTTTCGCCTGGCCACATTATATTGTATAACAATAATTCTTCAAAACAAGGAAATGTGAGGCAAGATGGAGCAGCAGTTATTGTTCTTGTGTAACAGCAAGAACATCCTGGGGGTCAATTCACAAGTTGGGTGGGGCCTCCTTCTGTGTACTTTGCCTGTTCTGTAGCAGGGTGGATTTTCTTAGGGTGCTCTGATGGTTTCCCGAACCCAAACCCAAAGTCTTCACAGTAGACTAAAACCTTGACCTTGTTCTCCAGTCCTGACCAAGATCCTGGCTCACGATCTGGGTCCCACAGACACACATTTAAGGTGTCTTTCCACATGCAGGCGCGTATCAGCCGAATGGCTTTTTCACCTGCTATGTCGAGCTTTTCCATAATGAAGGCCAGTGCTAAACCAGTCTGTCCAGTTATAGGTTTGGGACCGACCTCTAGCTGTGGCTAAAGCGCACTAACCTGTGTCTGATGTGATAAGACTGCTGGCATCTGGTTGGCAACGAGAAAGTGGACAGCCCTCACTATTGACACACAGGTCATATGGATTTAATATTTCACAACAGATTTTGCCGTTATTAGCATTTAGCTGCTGTTAGCGCAGCGTTAGCTGGTGTTAGCATATAATTTTTATGTAGCTTACCTTCCTAGTTGTATTTAGTGGTTTCTTTTCTGTTTTAATACAGCTCGGCACCTCTGAAAGACTCCATAACTCCCACCAGAAGGCAGCATTTGTCCACATTTGTTCTCATTGCGGCTTACAAAACTTTTAATGACGATCTGTACAGCGTGCTCCTCTGTATGAGCACCGCCCACAACAAATGCGGGTGTGTGTGTGGTGGAAACAGAAAGGTCTGCGGGGTAGTGTCGATACGTATCAAACGTTTTACTCAGGTCAATAAATAACCCTATTGCATATTTCTTGTTATCTACAGCATTAGTTATTTCTTCCGTTATATCAAAGAGCGCGTGTGAGGTTGAGTGATTGTTCCTGAAACCAAACTGATTGTCCGAGAGTAAATTACACTTTTCGATAAAGCTGTGTTAAAAACCTTTTCTAAGATTTTAGAGAATTGCGGTAAAAGGGAAACAGGCCTGTAGTTTGTAAAGAGATGTTTATTTCCTGCCTTGAACAGAGGAATCACTTTTGCTACTTTCATACTATCAGGAAATTGTCCAGTTTGCAACGATAAGTTACAGATGTATGTTAACGGCTTAGGGATACTTTCAATAACATTTTTTAAAGTTTTCATGGCCATGTCATGGTGATCTGTCGAGGTTTTATTTTTACACCCTCTAACAATGTCCAGTATCTCCTTTTCCTCCACAGGATTGAGGAACAAGGAAATAGCATTTGTGTCTATCAGTTCACAATTATATTTTTCAACGTTTGCAATTTTTGCAGCAAGGTTCGGTCCAACATCTACAAAGAATTTATTAAATGTATCGACTACTTAATTCATATTATTCAAAGTGTTATCCTCATCGTTGAAATATTTTGGATAATTAATTGTTCTTGGTTTATTTCTAATTATACTATTTAAGATATTCCATAAACCTTTAATATTATTATTATTGCGTATTACCCCTGTCTGTCATGTTTACATTTTCTAATGATACCTGTTAGTTTATTTTTATATTTCTTATATTTATAGTCAGCTTCTTTTGTTCGGTTATTTATAAAGTTTTTGTAAAGATATTTTTTTTTCTTGCAAGCATTTAGCAAACCCTTAGACATCCATGGTGTTTATTTACACTTTCTGTTTTTACAATATTTCTTCATTGGGCAATTTTTGTTATATACTTTTTGAAATACTCGTGTAAACTCATCATATGCCTTATTAGTGTCATTCTCTCTGTATACAATACTCCAGTCTTGAGCTAAAAGCTACTTTTTAAATGCATCAATAGTTTTCTCTGTTTTTACCCTTCTAAACCAATACTTGTTGTCCTCTTCATCTTTTAAATATCAATTTTTGTACAATACAAAAACTGGAAGGTGATCACTAATATCATTTATCATTAATCCACTGACTGTATCACTTTCTATTTCATTTGAGAAAATGTTATCAATCAAGGTGGCACTATGGGTTGTAATTCTACTCGGTTTAGTTATTAGAGGAAACAGACCTATACTAAATAAAGTATTTATGTTAAGGTCTCCCCCCACAAACATGACTATATGATTTGAGCCTGAAAAGTGCTCCTCCATCCAATTAGAAAAAAACATCTATATCAGAGCCAGGTGCTATAAATACAACTTACAATAATATTTTTCTTTTTTTGCCTTGTAATTTCTACAGTAAGGCCTTCAAGTGTATCATCCACCACCATAGTCTTATTTTCCATTACTTTGTAACTATAGTTGGAGTCTACAAACATAGCTACGCCCCCACCATGCTTGTTTCTTCTGTTCATAATTATACATTTATAACCATCAATAGAAAACTCAAATTCTCTGTCATTATTAATCCATATTTCTGTGATTAAAATTACACTGAATGGTTTGGAAAACTGTTTTAAGAAGCTTTTGATGTGGTCAAAGTTTGCATAGAGGCTTCGACTATTGAAGTGGATTACAGCGAATGCCTTAATGTTCTTAAGTTTACTATTGTAAAGATCCTCTGTATAGTATTGACAGTCATTGGTAGCTCTAGTAAAGAAGTTATTTTCAGGGTCGATGTCGATCTCAGTGTTCTGTAGGTCGTATTTTGAGAATGTAAAATCCTGAGTGTTTGCTTCAGCGATTCTCCTTATTGAAAAATCATCCAAGTCGATGCTTCCTATAGAACTATATGTATTACTGGACATGTGAAATTATGTGCTTTTACAAACCAAAATCCATACGTTTTCCCCGGTGTTTATAATGGATGTGGTGTACTGCTGTGCGGACGTATAATGAGTTTGTCATATCGTAAGAAGGCAATCTCTCCCCCCTTTCCCGTGCAGCTCTCAGCTCCGGCATCAGTTATTTTCACTTTCTTTTAATGGATTCCGTGTAGTCCTCATTTATGAAGATTTTTGTGCCTTTTTCAGTCGTTTAGCACGCTGCAAGATTTCTTCACGATCGTTCCACCGCAGTAGTTTGGTTTCCCTACGCGGTGAGCCCTCTCCACCTCGACCGCGTGCTGTAACTGTAGCTTCTCCTTCAGTAGTTCTTTTACTTTTTCCTCGGCGTCGGCCCAAGTCTCCCCGGGCGACTCCAACACTCCCTCAAATACCAGGTTGTTTCTGAGGCTCTGTCCCTCCAAGTACTCCAGTTGATCTGTGATGATGTGCAAATTGTCACATACTTTATAAAAAATCGTTTTGTAAAGTGTTTGTGCACTCCGTGAGTTTCAATTTCTGTTCTTTTAAAGTGTCCACCTCAGCTTGTGTAAACTGCAGGCTTGTTTTTAGCTCTTGAATGTCCTTTGTCTGTAAATCCATTCGGGTGTTTGTTGATTCCATGATGATTTTAATGAATCCTTTGAAGTTCTCCTGTTGTTGTTGTATTATTTCCCTGAACATGTCCCCCTGCTGCTCCATGAGTTCCGTAACTCGACTGAGCCTTATGTAGTCCTCCTCAGTCGCCGTCTCTACCGGCGGCTTTCTTGGCATTTTTTGCAAAACCAGTAGAAAAAAAAAAGGATTCACTTGTTCAGAGCTTATCGCTAACACAGCTAACGCTTGACCCGGAAGCCTCTGCAGATGGTTGGATGGTCAGTACGAGTCCTGTGACGAGGTCTGTGTGTCCAAGCAGGAGGTGGATGCACTCCACTTGAGTTTTATGAATCTACTACTGTGAGTTACACATTCTATAATACTAATATATAATATATATAATAATAGATTATTATATAAAATATATGACTAATAATAATGCAAAGTTTTAGGTGGCACATTTGTGAAGTATTTGTTGACTGCTGTGCTAACAATTTATAGTGTAAATTATGCCTAAAGAGAAGAGAGAGAAAAAAATCCAAATGTCTTAAGGTGATCAGTCTGTTTTCTGCAGATGATGCTCCAGGTCTGCTGTCTTGGGAAGAACTAATCATGTTTTATATTGCCCCCAAAGAAGCAATTCTCAACTCAAGATGTGGAAGGTCATTATCACACTCTGTATGTAACCACTTAAAATCAAACTAATGCATTTTGATGAAGTAGCTCTATTTCAATGTCAGCATCACGGCACAGAGGGTCCTCCTGGCTATTGAAAAATACACAAAGAATAAAAATGTGCCAAAAATATAAAACCATGGGGCTGCGCTCAACTTATTTTCAGTGACTTTATTTCAATTAATGAATTATTCAGATGAATTTGCACTGTGTTGCATCATAAATACAGTAGATTTCCTTAGAAGTTGGATATAAGCCAGCATAAATGTTTTACCGTTTTTCCGTGAATAACCAGGCCGTTGTAACCAGGGCATGCCTGGGCCTAATATCAAGCTCTAAAAAGATTTGAATAATGGAAGTAACAGAAGCCTCCGTTCATGCTGCCACTGGCTTTTTCCTGTCAGAGGGGCGACAGCGGAGAGACGGACAGAGAACTTTGGGCCAACATTCGTGCTGACGGGAGTGACATTTCTATTCTTGTTTGCTTGACAGAACCCTATTGTTGCTGTCTATTCACATTGTCTAATGCCCAGCGTGTCCATCAAAGCATGTTTGTATATCAGCCAAAACAATAGGCAGTACTAGAAATTGGCTGTCAGCAATTTGAAGGCGATTTATTAGTCATGGTTACCAGAAATCTGGAATCTGGGCAGCCACTCAATCATGTGGGGACAGTAATATCCAAAAATGTGTAGTTTTATTCCGACCATTGATGGAACGTACAAGGAAACAGGCAAAGTAGAGATAGACGTTATTATGCCCAGTGATCAAACCTCAAGAAGTTGGCAAAAGGAACGGGAACGAAGCCAAAAGTTTGCATTTAATCTGTTTGCAATTGTATCAGCAGAGAGCACCAGCAGGTTTATAGAGTGTGTGACCTGTATGGAGTATAACGTAATGAAATATATCTGGAATGGCCTTAAAATGATATAAAACGATGCTTATAGCTAGCAGTGGCTCATTAAAAGTTTAAACAAAGATGCTATTTAAGGATAAGTTGCCTTTTTGAACCCCTAAAAAGCCACGTACAATGTGCAACTTGCATTTTATGACTTTTCAACTTGAGCAACACTTCGCCTGAGTGCATGAGGTGCAAAAACAGGGTGGAAGGCCGACGCAATGGGGAACTAATGGAGGCCCCTGTTCTCTAACATATTCATTTTTAAAGAGGTAGATATGAAGGCGCGGTATCATGGGCTGGCCCTCTGAAAAGCCATTACAATTACACTCCACTTTGAAATATTATTTATTTATTCAACAAAGGCAAGGTGCAAGAAGCCACCTGAATGGGAAGATATATAGACACTGAGCTGCTTTAGTGCTATGTGGAGAGACCCTTTTCACCCTGTGCGGTCTCTCCGGAAATGTGGGTTTACTGCGAATCCTCATAGTTACTTTTGCTCCATGCGACCCTTAAAAGGTGCATTGTGCAACTTTTTATGTGGAAAAAAAAGTTGATATTTGTGCGTATCTGACCTTGTAGTGACCCAGCGGCTGTTTGAGTGGTCAGCGTGGACTCTTTACTTTCCATCACAGGATGCTCCAGGATCAATTGTTTGGAAGGTTTTCACTGCGGACGGACCCTCTCACCAGAAAACAATTGATCCTGGAGCGTTGTAGAGACCACTGTGATGGAGAGTAAAGGAGTCATGCTGACCACTTATACAACCGCTGGGTCACTACAAGGTCGAATAACTTTTTTTTTTTGCATAAAAACTTGCAAAATGCACCTTTAACGCAAATAAAATGCAATGGTTTTAATTTTTGTAACATAATGAACTCAAAAGAACCTAAATCCCTTATTGGACATAATTTATAAATGAAATAAATATACTACTTACATGGAACCTCTCATTGCCCCTCAGTCAATATCGAACCAGTGTGTCATTTAGTGCAGGATTACAAAGTAACAGGACATTTATTGACAAAGTGCCAGACCACAACAAATTAATTACTGTAACTGTGGCTGTTTTCAATATGATCTATTGATGTTAAACTCACACACATATTTAATTTTTTAAAAAAGTGCTACGCTTTAATTTTTTTTGACAATTATGGATTTATTTTATGATGCATCACATTCCCCAGACATTGACAGAAATGAAAGTGGCACAGAGAAGATATTTGTTTATCTCTATTCATTGCATGAATATAATACCTACATAGAAATACACCACTATTATTATTCATAAAAGTCTTTCCTCTCCTCTCATAGACAAATATTATATATTTTGCTTTAGGAATGAATGGGGTTCCGCTCTTGTCAGTGGCATAGCATCTGCCTGGTTTTGTCAGCTTGCAAGGGGTGGCTGAGACTGATTAAATTTGATAGAGGTTGAGAAGCAGGAACAATGTGTACACAGTCCATGCTGTGAAATTATCTATGGGGGCTCGTCCGCACCGAATCACCTCCAGTAATTTTATTTGGAGTAGCGTGAGGAAAAACAGTTTCGAGATATATTCATAGAAACATGGTGAAAATGCATTTTTGAATACAAGATGTCGGGCAATACGCTCTGACATTGACTTCATCACATTTGTTTTGTCACCTGAATGCTTGATCTGACTGCATTGCCAGCCAATCAGAGCTCACAAACACCTCCGATGAATAACAGCCCTCTATCATTGAACAAATTAGCTGTCAGCGCACTTCCGCCCCGCCCTCCCCGTGCCACGCGGAAAGCCTTCGGGGGGCCGCTGTTCTGGGCTAAGATGGGTTATAAAAATGAATCATAGATGAAGGCAGCTACAGGAGGAGTCTGGATGCATTAAACAGGAACAGTCGATATGTCCTCTTGCGATAATAGAGCATAGAGGAGCCTCAGCCAAGCTATTTAACGCTTGTCAATCTGAGGCGCTCTGGCTATCAGAGCAACCACAGACGGCCAGAAAATGTTTTAAAGGGAGCTGAAAACCACCATTTCTTTGGGGACATTTGTTAAAAAAGTGACATTTCTAGTTTCTGTACCAGCGATTGTTTCTGGTGACCGTGGCGTCAACTGCATTTCCACAGCGGTACATGCGCAAGCAACCAGGAAGTGGAGTCAACCAATCAGCGAAGGGCAGTGTTATTCTGCGTAATATTCTCACAGGATTATGAGTCACAAAACTCACCTACTGCCAATGTGTTTTTGGTCATTTACCACCAATTGGAAAAAAAATCCCTCTGTCTAAAAAAAACACAGAGGGATATCACTCTGGTCTCGCCAGGCTAGAAAGTTACAGCAATAGGAAAGCTGTATGTAGTTACAAGATTTAGAGACGGGACCTTTCCTTACCTGTTAATCGTGGCTGCATACCTGACCTCCTTCACACATGTGGAAGGCATTTTGTTAGTCATAAAGCCACTTTTCTTTTGTTCTCGACAAAGTCACAAATATCAGGGACAAAAGTTAAGACGTAGCACTTAAAGGTGTGTAGAGCCGCGTTGTGGAAATGTAATAGGCGTGGGGGGCTATGGAGGTGTTGGAGTTCGGAATGGATTGAACCGGAGAAATAATCTATTGTAAAAAAAGGGGGATGAGTGACCGAGTGAGAGCACACTGTGCTTACCAAGCAGGACCAAAGCGCGGCAGGTTACACAAAAAGTTACAGGAAGTTAAACAATAAAAACGTTATGCTAAAGGTCCATTAAAAACAAGGCGGGCTAAAAAGTGAGACACACGGAAGGCAGAGTCCTCCTCTGCCCCTGCGTGTATGTCTCCTCGCAGCACTTGCGGTCTCAGGCCCGGGCCACACCGCCGGCGTGCGAAGTGCTGCATTGCTGGTGTCAGCTGAGTTTTTACTTAGCTTTCATTGAAGCGGATTGGAAGTGGCCACGCGGTCTGCGCATACCACGCGCGAGGCACAGCGTGCTAGTGGCGCCACGCGTTTAGAAGATAGAATCAATCCTATTTTTGGGGGTGTGCGTCAAGCTTTGGTCTAGCGTCCCGAAAGAAAGACTTCTAGAATCAATCCACCTCTTTTAGAGACTTTTCACACAGTCTATGATGATAGTACGCATGTGGTCAATCTGTAAAAAAGGCGGATTTCCATGGCAACAGTAAACCAAATTCCCGAACTGTGTTGTAATTACATTTCGTTACTAAATCACTGTTCAATAGTTACTCAAACAATTTTAATTCAGGGAGAAAGCGAGCATTGCAATATTATATAAATTAGACACGCCATCTTTTATGAATTATGGCGCGGCGCTGCTGCTGGTGTGGCCACTCTTGTGTCATCACCCCACATCACAAACGCAAGCAATGCGTTGCTTCGCACGCAGGCAGGGTGGCCGTGGCCCCCGTGTCAGCGTGCTCGTGGTCCCCGATGCGTGTGCCGTCCTGCTCGTCACTCGTGGTGGTGCGCCGCGAGTTTCCTGCTCTGTGCGGCCTTGCTGATTCTCTCTGCCTTTTTCCTTCTGCCTCCTGCCTTCCTCTTCCTTGCCGTGCCCGCGGTGGCGCAGCGGGCCATGCGGCCGCGTGGTTCCTCTCCTCTTCGCCTTCCTTTCTCTCTGCTCTCTGCTCTCCTGCGGCGGCAGCGTGTGCCCTCTCCCTCTCCGGGTCTCCTGCTCTGTGCCTTCTTCTGTCTCTCGGTGCCCCTGGGCTCCTTTTTGTATGTTCCCGGTTCCGCCAGACACCGGTGCGCTGATTGTTGCTTAGGGGTTGGGGTAAAGTCATGTGATAAAAGCATGTGACTGGCAAATTCTTAAAACTATAAATAAAATTAAAATGCACTGCAACGATAAAACCAATATAAAACACACTAAAACCACAGCACACAGTAAAAACAAAATAATGCCATGTCACTTGCACATGGATCACATAATAACGGTTCAAAATGTTACAAAATATTTACTTTTTGTATAGGAAAACCACATTTTGTAATAATATGCCACATTTCTTTCTAATTTGCAATAACCAATTATATAATGCAATGAAATATGCGATAAGACTTTATGATGACTGCACACTATTAAAGCATTTGTAAATATGTATTTAATCTTTTCTAAAGATTAAATACATTGAGTTGCCTCAACGTGTACGCATTGAGTTGCCTTGTGTACGAAATGCGCGGTATAAATAAAGTTGCCTTGCCTTGCCTAAAACATTCACAAAACTTTCCTCATCATTTGTTACTCATTTCTAAGCAGCTAAATATAGATTACCTTCATTGTTCAATCAATTAATACGTTTAGACTCAATTAAACAACATACCCAAACCGTTTTCCTAAACTTAACCAATTCTGACTTGTCCCTAACCTTAACCAGTTTGATTACAAATGTTATTACATTTTGAACAGTTATTACAAAGTGTGGTTTAACGGGGTGTGATTGTAATCCTTAGGGGTTAAAGTGAAAAAAAAAATCCTGAGCCTGAACTTCTTACATTCAATTAACGGTGTCTAATAAGTGTTTTTATAAGCCCATTTATATGCGATAATGGGCTATTAAAAATAGCAATTCATAGAAAGGTCTGAAGGTGATAATACATTGTTTCCACCGACACCCCGGGTGACACTTTCAGTGTGTTATAGTGCAATCTGGAATAAAAGTCTGGAGTACGGCAGACCACCCCCGAGATTGCTAAGGATTCAGATGTGATTTCCTGCATTCTGGTGCATTTCAAATAACAAATATATATAAGTGATCTTTTTGCTGTTGTCGAAAATGGTTAACCTCTTCAAAAAGAGGAAGGGACCTCCGCAGAGTGTGATTAAAAACCAGAGGTGCTCTTCGGAGCATTCTCTCTGGTGAAGTTAAAATGCCTTTATTGTTATGGCATGTCATAACCGGTTCTAAAAAAAAAAAAAAAGTTCAATTAAATTAATTCAATCTGATTTTGAAAATGTTTCAAATTGTATTTGTATTCTTTAATAGAAGAAGAATAACTTTTATTTATATAGCGCCTTTCACAGCGCTTTACATTCACTCCATACTCCGTGGTGGTTAGCTACGTTAGTAGCTTCAGTTTCCCCTGGGGGAAGAGTCCCTCTGACCACCTCCATACATTCACATCATTCATCCTGGCCTATTGTACATGTTTTTGGTGGTAGGGGAAACCGGAGTACCCGGAGGAAACCTACACAGACACAGGGAGAACATGCAAACTCCACACGGAAAGGCCCCGGTCAGGTGGGAATCGAACCCTATGTAGAAGCTCTATATTTCTGTACCATGGGAATGAAGAGAATTGACCACAGAACCTAAACTTATGCAAATGTTCAAAGACAATTTGAGAGCATCAGAATGGCTCTGTCTAAATACAAATGTCACTATCACAAATGTGGGTTTCCCCCCCTCATGTTCTAACGTTTCACATTTCCAGCATAAATCTCTTACTGTAGGGTTAAGTGTAGAGTCGTATCATCCAATGTGTGTTATTTTAGAATGAGGCTGCTAAATGAAAACATAAATTATTGAGAGGTTTCAAACTGTCAGTATAGTATAGTAACTGTCAGTATAGTATAGTAACTGTCAGTATAGTATAGTAACTGTCAGTATAGTATGCTTTAATCAGGCTAAACCACAGAGAGTCACGTTTGACACCTGAAACAAATCCACATGCCTAAATCTTTCCACGAGACACACACTGCTCCTGTACAGCTCATGTTCAAATGAGAACTGCTCTGGTACGTCTTATTAGTTCTTCGCTTAGAGAGGTCTTAACTTTGAATGGTCAATAATAACATTTAATCTTCGACTGCCGCTTTAGAGGCACTTCAAGCACAATTGCATAACCAGACAAAGATAGACGGTATTAGAGCGTGTACTTGAAAATTATTGTAATAAACAATCAGCTCAGAGGTGTGTGTCACCTGCATCTCTCTGGAACAAAAAATGAGGTGATTAACTATGTTAGAACACTGTTTACCGTCTAATTGAATTGATATGACATCCTTAAGCTGCTTCCGCGCACTGCACCTTTGCATAACTGCAATATGGTGCTTATTTACATGACTTTATGTGACAAAAGAGAAGCCGCCAAAGAGAAGGCAAGGAATACAGGCAACTGATCCCTGTTACAGTTGACCTATGAACCAGATAATCATGAGTGTGTGAACCCCTCAACCCATCCACTCTGATGATTATTGGTAGACTCACTTCCAAAATGTTTTTCCATGAGACGCAAGAACAATTGAGCGATCAGATGAAAATGACATTAAGAGGACACCAAGCTTGAGAGATGATTTATATTTAACAAAAAGTGAGTGTATTTGAATAGCCCCGACTGAGACGACAGGTGTTATTTCTGAGAGAGATTTTGTGATTTACAGCTGTCTCTGTGTGATTGGGCTGTCTGCTCAGGTGGTACTTTAGCTTTGAGAGACACCGTTTCCTTTAGTGAAAGTGTTTACAGATTGGAAGTGAAAACAATGGCGTCTTGTGTTGTTAAATTTAAGAAACAAATTATCCTTGTCAGTGTTTGCAAGGACAATCAAGGTAGACAGAATTTTGCCTAAAATTTTGTTTTTTATTAACACATTTTAAACAGTAAGGTATATAAATAAAAGGAAGCTGTTTGTTTTCGTGCCCGTCTTATGTCTTTATAGAAATACAAGGAAGTACAATTCAACTAACAAGAGATTTGCCATGGAAAACATTGAAAGGCCAAGAGGTTCCAATAAACGTTCTATATTACATTTTGAAACAGGAAAGGAAGTAAACGGCTCAATGTAGAATACTACTGTGTTTTTTACTAAGTCAAATTTCTGTCAAAGAACTGTGAAAAGAAAGACTTATTCTTTTTAGAGGCCCAAAACCCGCTGTCAGCCCGCATATGTTGTAAGCCTCAGCCCGTTGAGGCTTACAACATAAAGTGCATTGTTATTCATAAATGCCACTCAAAGCACTCGTTGTCCAGTTTAATGGGGTAAATGTATCATTAGCATGTTTTGTTTTCTCGACAGTCGAGTTTAGATGTTGCCTGTAGCTCTTGTATGACATTAAACATCGCTCCAAATGCAGTGCCTAAGCTCATACTCGTCTGATGAAAGCAATGCAGCAACAACAAGGAGCAAGGAAATCAGCTACAGAATCAAGGCGAGGGAAGCTGAAGGGAGAGCAGCTTCACGCAGAGACAGGGAGGCTTCTCCTGGGCCGCTTTAGTTCCAAATTCAAGTTTAGTTTGCCAGAAAGACGATACAAAAAAAAAGAAGCCTTGTGATAGTTTCTGCTCCTCATTTCCTGATAAGTCCAAAAGCTATTTCAAATGTGTCCTCGCTGGCTCATTAACAAAACAAAACAAAACAACAAGTGCCATTTCTCTCCACAGTAAACACGCGATCACATGGGGTGCCCTCTTTGAGTCACGTAGCGTTGTTTTCGGGTCGGGTTGGCAGATTGAGACCCATTTAATAAGATCTAGTTTTATTTTTTCATCATAACAATATTGTTATAATGGCAATTATTTGATAGACAGTCGGTGTTGAAATTGTAATTGTTTCATTTCAACGTGTAAATCGTAACAGGTTCCCTATTGCCCGTACCGCCTGTATTGACTTGAGGATGATGATGATGACCACATGAGAAGTCTGACTGCTGAGGCACACACTTCATGAACTCTGGCCCTTCATATTCACTTGTGCTGATATATTTTGAAGCCTTCACACTCTTGTCAGTGAAAAGAAAAATCAATTTCTAAAGAAAAATCAATGTCAATTCCCTTCCCTGCAGGCTTATATCTGCTATATACAGTGTATAGAACTAGTGCGATGGAAATAATGATTGTACTTTTTTCTCACCATCTCCGAGTGCTCTTCAGGTCTACCATGGCAAAGGCAGCTAAGATTTCAGTTGGCTCAAATTAGAGTCAATTATCCCAGCTCTTGCCACTCACTGGCTCAGTTATGAGTCCCTCTTTATAGCGCACAAGTCCGTGACAAGGCAAAAGAATGAGGCTGGATCACGTAATCACTGTTGTCACTAATCATACAGTGTCAGGCATGGCTTTTAGAACTGAGTCATGTTTTAATGAAGGAATCAATGCTTGGATTTTTGCTGTTAAGGGAACTCTGTCTGCAATAGAAATGTGGAAATAGAAATGTTTGAGGGTGTGTGAAATGTAAATAATGCACTGCAATGTTGGTGTCAAATTTAATTGAGTATAGTAAAAATTGTAATTTATTGAAGCGTTGAGCATAGTTTGTGTTTAAAACCGCTGCATTATTGGTTTGTAGTGATAAAGTAAACAAATAAACCATGATGTACATAATATTTCCACTACACTTTACCATTTTAATGTGTTAATAAATAATATAATGAAATACGTTATTAAAAAATAAAATATTGCAACACAAAGAAACGCTACCTCATTTTATTGTATGCTAAATGTTGCATTTCAGAGCCAATTAATGAGACTGCACATATGTTTGTAACATGGCCGCCTGCCTCTGTCAAAGAGTGTTGATAAAACACAATCTTTCGGGAGTGGGCAGCTGTGAAAGCCACAGGGGGCAAATAAACACATTCATGAATACAATGCACACTCAAACAAATAGCCCCATCTCTGGAATACAAAAAACAGCAGCAACGACATGTAATGTGCTACCATTCGCCTTTAAAAAGCAGAGGAATATTGTAAAACCATTCAGTAAAAAAGCTTGTTTACAAATTAGTTTCTGTAGAGTTGGGATTATACAAAAATATCGAAGCATTTCAATTTTACAATTAATCAATTAATTACAGAGCACAATGAGAAATGATGTCACTTTAATTGTATTGGAGACCTAATAAATGACAGACCACATCTATGTGTTGATTCTATCTGGTTTGCCCTCCCAGTCAGCGTCTGCTGCTCACAGCTTTTATCACAAGGGGGCCACAGGCTGCTTCTGATGGGCTGTATGCCGCCGCTCCCCCTCTCTCCTCTGTGTTAGTGCCGAGCCACAGAGCCCAACCAAGGACACAACCCCTTCAGGCAACCACCTCCCAAATCTGAAGGGATGAAGCACATGTTGCCACAGATAAACCACTGTGATCAATCTCATGGATGCACGGCGAATCAGTGGAGCGAAAGGCTTTGAAAATCAAGCTCTGTCCCCGATGTGGCCAGCAATGATTATGTGGTCAGTGGTGCCAAAGGCAACAGCAAACATCAAGGAACTTGGAGCAGCGGGCCTGTCAGTTCTCAACACTAATTAAACATACACAAGTATCCCCGCGATGAGACGCCAACAGGGCAACAAGGCTGCTCTCCTTTGGATCAGAACATGTAGAACACACTGATTTGCCAAAAAGATGATTTTAATTTAAAGAGCACACAAATGTTCACAACAGGACGAGCGTGTTCATCATCATTACTTTGGCAAATGCGACTGTTTAGGATCCATTTTGAATGATTACTGTTCAGCTACTATTGCATGTATCTGTTATTTGTAATGTAATGTTTTAATACTGTGTGCACCTGCCAAGGGACTGCAGATGGAAATGAGCATAAGCTAAATCTGGTGCAAAGCATCTTTTCTTAAGATTAATGTATTTTGTACACATGTCCCTGTCAAATAAACTGACAAACTAAACTCAACTAGGAATCAATGGGTTTTGTGTGTGTGTTCTGAAGAAATATATGTTGTAATAAAGAAGTTTTATTCTCCTCTATTAAAGGTCGTACAACACAATGCTGGGAAATTATCTGACAGTATCTTCACAGTATGGTTTATTGTCAGTCCTGCCGCATATAAATTACATTACTCTCAAACCTTTGGTGCATGTAGTATATCATTATCTTTACCCATATGGCACCGCTGATTCAGCACTGTGTGAGGCTTTGCATGTAGAACCGCTCAGTGGCATGTAGAACCGCTCAGTGGCATGTAGAACCGCTCAGTGGCATGTAGAACCGCTAAGTGGCATGTAGAACCGCTCAGTGACATTTGGAACGGCTCAGTGGCATGTAGAACCGCTCAGTGGCATGTAGAACCGCTCAGTGGCATGTAGAACCGCTCAGTGGCATGTAGAACCCCACTCAGTGGCATGTAGAACCGCTCAGTGGCATGTAGAACCGCTCAGTGGCATGTAGAACCGCTCAGTGGCATGTAGAACCCCACTCAGTGGCATGTAGAACCCCACTCAGTGGCATGTAGAACCGCTCAGTGACATGTAGAACCGTTCAGTGGCATGTAGAACCGTTCAGTGGCATGTAGAACCGCTCAGTGGCATGTAGAACCGCTCAGTGGCATGTAGAACCGTTCAGTTGCATGTAGAACCCCACTCAGTGGCATGTAGAACCCCACTCAGTGGCATGTAGAACCGCTCAGTGGCATGTAGAACCGCTCAGTGGCATGTAGAACCGCTCAGTGGCATGTAGAACCGCTCAGTGGCATGTAGAACCGTTCAGTTGCATGTAGAACCCCACTCAGTGGCATGTAGAACGCCACTCAGTGGCATGTAGAACCGCTCAGTGACATGTAGAACCGCTCAGTGGCATGTAGAACCGCTCAGTGGCATGTAGAACCGCTCAGTGGCATGTAGAACCCCACTCAGCGGCATGTAGAACCGCTCAGTGGCATGTAGATCCGCTCAGTGGCATGTAGAACCGCTCAGTGGCATGTAGAACCGTTCAGTTGCATGTAGAACCCCACTCAGTGGCATGTAGAACCCCACTCAGTGGCATGTAGAACCCCACTCAGCGGCATGTAGAACCGCTCAGTGGCATGTAGAACCGGTCAGTGACATGTAGAACCGTTCAGTGGCATGTAGAACCGTTCAGTGGCATGTAGAACCGTTCAGTGGCATGTAGAACCGTTCAGTGGCATGTAGAACCGCTCAGTGGCATGTAGAACCGCTCAGTGGCATGTAGAACCGTTCAGTTGCATGTAGAACCCCACTCAGTGGCATGTAGAACCCCACTCAGTGGCATGTAGAACCGCTCAGTGGCATGTAGAACCGCTCAGTGGCATGTAGAACCGCTCAGTGGCATGTAGAACCGCTCAGTGACATGTAGAACCGCTCAGTGGCATGTAGAACCGCTCAGTGGCATGTAGAACCGCTCAGTGGCATGTAGAACCGTTCAGTTGCATGTAGAACCCCACTCAGTGGCATGTAGAACGCAACTCAGTGGCATGTAGAACCGCTCAGTGGCATGTAGAACCGCTCAGTGACATGTAGAACCGCTCAGTGGCATGTAGAACCGCTCAGTGGCATGTAGAACCGCTCAGTGGCATGTAGAACCCCACTCAGCGGCATGTAGAACCGCTCAGTGGCATGTAGAACCGCTCAGTGGCATGTAGAACCGGTCAGTGGCATGTAGAACCGCTCAGTAGAACCGCTCAGTGGCATGTAGAACCGCTCAGTGGCATGTAGAACCCCACTCAGCGGCATGTAGAACCGCTCAGTGGCATGTAGAACCGCTCAGTGGCATGTAGAACCGTTCAGTTGCATGTAGAACCCCACTCAGTGGCATGTAGAACCCCACTCAGTGGCATGTAGAACTGCTCAGTGGCATGTAGAACCGCTCAGTGGCATGTAGAACCGTTCAGTGGCATGTAGAACCGCTCAGTGGCATGTAGAACCGCTCAGTGGCATGTAGAACCGCTCAGTGGCATGTAGAACCGCTCAGTGGCATGTAGAACCGTTCAGTGGCATGTAGAACCGTTCAGTGGCATGTAGAACCGCTCAGTGGCATGTAGAACCGCTCAGTGGCATGTAGAACCGTTCAGTGACATTTGGAACCGCTCAGTAGCTGCATTTACATCACTGGATTTTAATGGGAAATTTTTGAAGTTTGGTTTTGTGGTTTTTGATTTGTGCGCATATGCGTAAATGCGCATTTTGGAAGATGGAAACCGTTTTTCCGCATAAAGTTTGATCTTGAAAATAAAAGGTTCATGTGCCTGTTGGCATAGCCTACCTGTGGACAGGAGTGGACAGAAGTGAAGTAGAAAAGTAATCCATCAGTAGCAGGTCGTCTATTTCCCAGATGCAGAGGCTCAAATATCGCTGTCTCTGCCACAGCATTTAAACTAACAGTGCACTGTCTGCAACTATGCACCAAGTTAGCCCACAAAAAACTTGAACCAGAGACGCAGACGCCGCCTGATTCTCATTAGAAAACGTAGTCAACTCACTCTGGGATCGTTTTTGTTTGTCCAGGTCATGCAAAACGTACAGTGCGCCCTCTGCTGGGTAAATGCTGCAATTGCGCCATGCAGCTGCCTGCTGTAACCATGGTAACCAAAGCCACGATTTGCAAAAACCCTTGGATGGAAACGTGTGAAATTTCGCTTTTGTTATACACTTTTATTATGCGCATTTTAGACAGATGCGCATTTTCTCTGATGGAAACACGATTAGTGACACATAGAACCGCTCAGGAACATATAGAACCGCTCAGTGACTGACTGAGAGTTATCCAATCCAATCCACTTTATTTATAAAGCACATTTTATAAACAAGCGTTTCCAAAGGGCTGCACATAGGAATCAAAAATAAAACCAATCAATCAATTGATAAAACTATATTGCACTATAGTTGTCCTGTGGGACTTGATTATCCATGATGGGATTATAGAGAAGTCCCTTACTGGCTCTGATCACTGCATGTTAGTTAGAAGACTTACCACATCATTGAGTCTAAATAGGAAGGCACCTGTTGCCATTGGTAACCATAGCATTACACTGAATGCATCCACGTTTCATCTAGAAATATATTTTACCTTTGAACTCCTAATGCAGTATGCAATTGATACTTTTTCACTATGGGCCTATAGTTTTCTTCTTTACTGATGTCAGGTTCTTGCATGAAATAGAAAGTATAGTATATGCTTTATAGACATGCTGTGCACCAATTCATTTTACAGTATTTGCTGCTGCTACTCTTTATAATCCAGTCAACTGAACACCTGCCTCTAAGATTCCATCCGGGAGAGAAACCTATCGACTTTTGACCAATGGACCTTAGTGTGCAGATGACACATGCCTTGAGATTGTTGCATTGTCACAGTGTGACAGTGCATTTTTGTCACAGGTTAGAGTTCTATGGGGAATTTGTCTTGGCCGAGTAAAAGACTTAAAATTGGCTATTAGCATTGGTGAAGTGAGAGCTAATAGAACCAAGGAGGATAGAAACATAAAAAGGTTAAAAACAAGATTTTAAAACAGTAACGTTGTGGAGTGTCCATTTGTCCTTTGTCCGTGTGTGTTTGTATTCGTGTCTGTCTAAGCTGCAGGCCTCAGAAGCCCCTGAGACCATGGGGAAGTCTCTCAGCCGTCCTGCGGCGTGCTATTGTCCCTGGAACCTATGAGTGCCTCTTCAGTCCTCCCACTGCTTCTTTCCTCTCAATGCGCAGCACATCAGGCGGCCCAGTTTCAGCATGCGCTCCCTGCACCTCCATATTTCCTCCCAACGCAGCACTGTGTTGGCGGCCACAGCCCTCTGCCGCCACCGTCGCTCCTCTCCACTCAGTCCATCCTGTGTCCCCCTTTCAATCTCTCCCGCCTTTGTGTTCATATTATTGCACAGGTGTGAGGAAATGGGAGCGCTGGGATTGGTCTAAAGTCATGTGGGTTTTGATTGTCAAGGGCATAGGGGAGTATCAAAATAGGCCAAACGAATACAAATAAGGTAATCAAACATGCAGTCAGAATAAGATATAATATTAAACACCCTTTACATGCACCTCATGACATTTTCACACCTGAATGTCTGCACCAAACTCTGGTGGCAACATCCGTAAGTTGCCCCTTTTCTCTTATTGTGTTCACCTGTGCATAGTTCACATCCTGGATTTAAGTCAGAACATTTTCTTTCTTACAGGAAGGGACCAGACTTGGCCAGGATTGGGACCATCTACTCATCCAGCTGGAGTGGTCACATTAGACATCTTAAAGAAATAAATGTAATAATAATAAATTTTTAAAATTACCTAATTTATTCTTGTAGACACTTTGTGGCTGAGGTATGTATATGTCCTACTTTGTAATTGTTCTTAATAGGTATTCTCACCTTATTCTAGCTAAACGCTAAAAACACTAAATCCATTAGCTATATAGTTCACATTTGTCTTAATCTTTTTGGAAAGAAATAAGGAGCATTATTTCATATTTGTCTCCCAACTAATTTTTCTGTTCCTGACACTGTACTGTACTTTATAACATATTCTTGGGAGGGCGTTGTGATTGTGGACACATTTCAAATAAAGTTGAACACACTTTAAAGTCTGACAAACTCCTTACAATTAACAAAGTGGGTATGGGCCCTCCAGACTTGTGAAAATCTTAAAACTGTTAATTTGCTTCTGTGTTCCTGTCAAAATGTCAGTTTAAGTGTTTAATTGCTTCTTTATGGTCTTGATCTGCTCTCTGTTCAATACAAACTTTATACTTTATACCATTTAATGTAAAATGCACTGGGTTGTTTCTGTCAGGACAGAGCATCAGACAAAACATATTTGCCGAAAACCTATGAAATATTTGCTCAGAGAAGAAGCACCGATGGCAGGTTTTGGCGAATGGAGGGACATTTTACTGCAGTGACCCCGCTGATGCAAAATCAAACGTTACAATGTCATTGCCTTCTTTGCTCCACACTGTTGCAGCGTTCCCATTGTTGTTCCTCCAATCACATAACTATGTATATGTGATATGTGCGTGAAGCTAATAAGCATGAATTAGGAGCTGTGCCATTTCCTATTTGGTATTGATATTCTTAATTGTTTGAATAGGTCAGTATCGTGGTTAATGATGCTACCATGACTTGTCATGAGATGACTCTTTGGACTGTCTAAAAGAAGCATGGGGTGAGAGAAGCACAACTAAATGTATCTTTTGTGTGACTTTATTCCCTCCAAACCTTACAATACCAAATGTCCTTGTACATTTCGATCAATACCAACTGCAGGATGAAAAAGAGTTGTAGTACAATCTCATCGATCATCCAAATTCATACATGGTCAGATCCACCCAAGATGTGCCATCCATCCATTTTCTTCCATTTTTCCGTTGCCGGGTCGCGGGGGCAGCCGTTGGAGCCGCCCAAATCACATTGCACCAGCCCCCTATGTCTCCTCCTGCAGGTGGTGGGTCCACAGAAGGACGGCCTCATGGTTCTAACCGGGCCTGTTGGTCTCTCATAAGGGGCTTGTGATCCGCTCTTTGTCTGACCCGTCACCTAGGACCTTTTTGCCATCCCAACAACAGAGCCCCCAGGATCATTCGGGCGCTCAAACCCCTCCACCACATTAAGGTGGCGGATCCAGGTGGGGTAGATGTTCCAAGGCTCTGCCTAAATATAAGGCCAACACCCTTTTTTCTCTGTAGCCTTGATTTGATGCAATGACAGCTCTTGTATGAAATGAAAGCCATGGCCCCTCAGCAGAGACCCACACTGCACTGGCAGCCCTCCAGCTCAATCACATTGATTTCCCATAACAATATGAAGAACACTGCTCACTGGCGAGGATTAATGAATTGCATCTTCATAGTCACTTTGGCATTCCTAACAAAGGTAGATGAATATCCCAAGCAGTCCAGCTGTGTTTGTGTTGGTCCCAACTGCCAGGGCTCTTGCCAATGAGGGAGATAAAAGTGAACAACACATTTTTTTCAAAGTGATAAATCTTGCTTTGGTCTGTCAGATAATTTTAGTAAAAACATATGATTCAAAGTGTGACATTTGTCATCATCAGGCAGGGGGCACTTCATCTTTTCCCTCTGGCTCTCTAGACTATACAGAGAAATCAATTCTGAAAGCGTTTTGACATTTGTACAGAGCTGCAGTGTCAGGTGTGTACCCCACATTTAGTTATGACTTTTAGCAGACCCACTTCCTGTGTCATCCCAAACTCCCAACGTCCTTTAAGTTATGGGTTACGAAGTTCACACCTCCTTCGTCTCCACTGTGGCTGTGGAATGGTCTTCAAACTTTACTGTATGAGTCGCCACGGCTTCTCATGCAAAACTCCAGTCTAATCCCTCCACTGCCTAGATGTTGGACCTCGCGTGGAGACAATGCTTTTAACACTCACAAAGGTGAGGTTTGGATAGTGGATAGTTTTAGAACAATCTTTATTTACAACAGTTAAAGTAAGTAAGTAACAACAAAATTGCATTCAGGTGTCCTGAGTCCTGAGTCGCTGTGACTGAGCGCACCGCCATTGTTGACCAACCTGACTAGCATTTTTTGGAGGTCGGGGAAACTGGTGCACCCAGTAGCATACTCCTCTGAAACGATGCATCTCCTCCTGGGTTTGTCCCTGTGTCAGAGCGTGGTGTCCCACCTTGGTCAGCTCATCCACCTCCTCCTTCTTCTTCCTCCTGCACAGCTCCCTGCACTCTACAACAGTCTTTCACCATCTTCTGCTCGTTTGTCTCTTTTTTGTTTGTTTGCTTGTGATGCCTCCACTGTGCTGCTGAATGTAGATTATATGGATAACCTAAATATAGCTGTAAAGTGGCGATTATCAGCCCTGCCTAGAGCAAGGGGGTACTTATGTGCCCTTTGTCTCACATCCATCCATCCATCCATCCATTTTCTTCCGGTTTATCCGGGGCAGCAGTCTCAGCAGAGATGCCCAGACTTCCCGATCCACGCACACCTCCTCTAGCTGTTCTGGGGGGACCCCGAGGCGACACCAGGCCAGCTTGGAGACATAGTCCCACCAGCGTGTCCTGGGCCTTCCACGAGGCCTCCTCCCAATAGAACATGCCTGGAACACCTCCCGAGGGAGGCGACCAGGAGGCATCCGGAACAGATGCCCGAGCCACCTCAGCTGGCTCCTTTCGACGTGGAGGAGCAGCGACTCGAGTCCGAGCTCCTACCGGGTAACTGAGCTCCTCACCCGATCTTGGAGGGTCCGCCCAGCCACCCTGTGAAGGAAGCTCATTTCGGCCACTTGTATCCGCAATCTTGTCCTTTCGGTCATTACCCAAATGTCATGACCATAGGTGAGGGTGGGAACGTAGATCGATCGGTAAACAGTCCGATACAGTGACCGCATCACTGCTGACGCCGCACCGATCCGTCTATCGATCTCACGCTCCATCCGTCCCTCACTCGTGAACACGACCCCGAGATACTTGAACTCCTCCACTTGAGGCAAGGACACCCCACCGACCTTTTGGAGGTGCTGATCCTCATCCCGGCCGCTTCACACTCGGCTGCAAACCGCCCCAGTGCGCGCTGAAGGTCCTGATTTGATGAAGCCAACAGAACAACATCGTCTGCAAACAGCAGAGATGAGATTCTGAGGTTCCCAAACCCCTGGCTGCGTCTAGAAATTCTGTCCATATAGGTAATGAACAGAACCGGTGACAAAGGGCAGCCCTGGCGGAGCCCAACACGCACCGGGAACAGGTCTGACTTACTGCCGGCAATGCGAACCAAGCTTCTGCTGCGATCATACAAGGAACAGACAGCCCTTAGCAGAAGGCCCCGGACCCCATACTCCCGGAGCACCCCCCACAGGGCACCACGAGGGACACGGTCGAACACTTTCTCCAGATCCACAAAGCACATGTGGACTGGTTGGCCGAACTCTCACAAACCCTCGAACACCCGATGTTGCTCAAACAACCCCACCACTTTAAGGTAGCAGTTCACGGGGTTTGACCTTTGTCTCCCTCAATCTTGAATTACAGTATTATTGCTACTTCCCATGTAAAATACTTTTTCAGGGGTCTTGATTTCTTATTGTACACCAGACAAAGGGTGTTTTGACAATGCAGAGCTTTTCATGCTCGCGTGTTAACCTTACACAGAAAGAAGTTTGTTTGAATTTGTATTTATCTATATTGTGCAAACAGAATCATATTTCAGTATGTTATAATATTACAATTTTACTGAAGTTTGTGGCTGTACCAAACAAAATCTGTCAAACTTTTCCAAATAATTTTAATAACTTTTTATTCCACACTTCTCTAGATAATTTTCACCAAGTTTTAACTCATTTGAATAAAGGCCCAGGGAGGAGATAGAAAAAGTGCAAGGCACTGAATTATGGGATTTCAAATTTTTTCCATTAAAATAAAATTGGTGTTCTTGTCATGGTTACGTAAACCAATTTTTTTTTTACTGTCCATATAAAAGTTTGCTCAATCCTGTAAAAGGTGCTATTGCACCAAATTAGAATTTTCCCAAATGGAAGTGTTTAGAAGACATCCAGGTGTTGGGTTAGCCACTGCGACTCAGTGTACCGCCATTGTGGGCAAACCTCACCAGCATGTTTCTATATAAAAAAAAAAATATATATATATATATATATATATATATATATATATATATATATATGAATTATATGAATATATAATATATAAATGAAGGCAGTTTGTGCTTTTACTTTCATTTAGAAGAAACTTAAGCCACATGGCTCATTTCCGTACATTGCGCAGCAGAGGAGCAGACCTCACTGTGTGTTAATGCGGCATCTTTCTGAAGATGAACCAAAGGACAGGATTTGGTGGAATATTTGACCAGAGCATTTTTTATTTCTGTGATAAAGCTGTAGCTGCGGAAGCTAAATCTGAAACAGCTTTTTATCATCGTCTGTTTTCTCTGTGGCTTCATATTGTAATTGTGGCTCATGTTTGGGTCATTAAAGTCAGTGTAGTGTTTTTTTGTAGTCCAATACTATATAGGGTATAGCTTGCACGCTCCCGTGCCAGCAGTTGGTCCAGTTCCTGTGTGCTGTGTAGAACAGGGGGTACTTGGACTAGTACTTAAGCTTAGTTGGACAATTTGTGCTTATTTCAGATTTAAAAGAAGGTGCAATATAATTGATTGATTGAAGGTAATTTTAATGACATGTAGCAGTGGAAGGACTGTATGTATATAATTGCCTCTACAAGGATGTTATTGGGTGACTCATGTTAACAAGAGCATGGCTCATTTTTACACATGAAGCAAAACCCCATGTTGTCTCTGAACGTGATGAATCGATTCCACCAATCATCTCTGGGCTGTGGCCTGCATCTGTGTAGTCACATAGAACATTCCAGTGGGCTGTTTCTTTGTGCCCCCGGCTTTGACATGTGTTCCCCACTGATTCTGATAACAATTAATTCAGGATCCGAGCCTGACATCTATTCCCGTTTCAGAGCAGTGGCTATGTGCACATCGACTCGGGGAATAATCATTTGTTGAACTTTCCCATCGCTTTTCTTGATAAGCAAACCTTGGAATTATTTTTCTGCTTGGCTGTCCCTGTGAAATCACTCTTGGCTAATATAAGGCTGTTTCAGATACAACGAGCTCAATTCATGTGTGGTGTTTTTTTTTTCTTCTCTTTTTTTTCTTTCAGCAAACATTGGCGGGATGGGGTGAAATTCCAATCTGACGCACTGAATTAAAATGTTTGCCTTTTATGGTTTACAGATACTGTTTGTTTTTGTTCTGGCTGTGATAAAAAATTACTTTTACTTTTCCAGTGCAGGACATGCTTCAGTAAAGAGCTACCAAACATGTAATCAACAATGAAAATACTATTCTGTGTACAAATTGTGGGTGGTCCTGTTCCAGCCCAGAGCACCCATGCTTTTCGGTGAGGTTAATGGGGAGCAGGACACCATTCCAGCTGAAATGACTTGGGATTGTACATCTCCCTGCACCTCTGATAATATGAAATCCCACAGTGCTGTGCGGTGTCTGGTCTTTCCACAAGTTGAAAGTTGCAATATGCAAGCCAATTTATCACAGCAGATGTTTGTGGGTATATTTTACATGGTCGTCAAAAAAGACAATTTAGGAAAAAGGTCAAGAAAGACTTAGGTAAAGTTTACTGTTGCAATGCATTTTCTGAAGTTTAGACTACCATTGTGTCTAATGCTTTACAGGCCGTTCTGCATTTCAAAGTGTATATTAGAAAGAGTAGCTTACTTGTTAGGTGCTGAGGAAGAAGAAGAAGAAGAAGAAGAAGAAGAAGAAGAAGAAGAAGAAGAAGAAGAAGAAGAAGAAGAAGAAGAAGGTGGTATGTAGCTTCAGTTTTCCCTGGGGGAGACTGACAGAAGCGCTGTCGTGACTGCACACATCTGCGCCAACGGTCCCTCTGAGCACCATCATTCATTCACGGGCACACATCATTCATACAGGCCTATTGTACATGTTTTTAGTGATAGGGGAAACCGGAGTACCTGGAGGAAACCTATGCGGACACGGGGAGAACACGCAAACGCTACACAGAAAGGCCCCGTCCAGGTGGGAATCGAAAACCGGGACCTTCTTGCGGTGATACACGAGTGCTAACCGCTGCGTTACCGTGCCGCCCAAATTACAAACACTTTTACCATCTATAACAGTGTGTGGAGTCTGTGTTCTCAGTTCAGTAATTTCCTCTTACACATACAATCTTCCCTGTGAAATTCCAGCCAGCAGGCCCGGTGAAAGCATTTGTTTTATATCAACATAAAATGCAGAGAGCTTTCTTAAACGGCAGAGTGCAGTCAAGTTGAACAGGGTGGCCTGCTTTTGGGCGTATGTGATTTTCCTCCTAACGGGCATGACATCACTCTGGAGTGGTAGAAAAAGAAAAAAAAAAGAGACCTGCTGCACAGTGGTTTAATCCCAAACTAACAGTAACCAGAGTGGAACATGGCTCACAGGCAACAAAACGAGGCATGGTTAAAGGAGGGGGCCAAACAAATCAGACTCTTCACACTTCACATGAAGCGTTTCTCTGGTATTCACGAGGATGCATCACTCGGCAAGAAGACCAGAGAACAAAAGAGTATGTCAGTCAGGGAAACTTGATAATACCACTAAAAAGGCCTTGTTGCTCTTTTCTATGTTAGCCTGGCCTTAGCCATCCATAAACTCCGGTCAATTATAATTTCTCTACATGTACGTTTGGACTTGATCACAGTGGCCGCGTTACATCGGTTGAATTTCAACCTACCATTCAGCGAGTGCGGGAGGCGGATGTTGAAGCCGCATTTGCTGGTTGTAGTTCGGCCATGGCGGCAGATACGAAAGTAATGGAAGCTCTTCAATCCGTTCTGGCTCGGCTCCCAAATATCCAGAAATTAAAGGGATATTTCAGGATTTTTGACATTGGGCCTCATTTCCTAGTCACCCAGAGTGTTGTTGATGTCTGGAGATATTTTATTCTTAAATTCATGCAGTTCTTATATTTTAAGAGCTTAGTAGCGCTACGCTAATGCTAGGCTAACACATTACTTTGGTATCAGCAGCCCTGCATTAAAAACAGTCTGACCCACTCCACAGTGCACCTGAGGCAAATCACTTATAACGCCAGACTAACGATATAAATGTCTGTGTCAATAGAATAATTATAAACATTTTGCATTTAAAATCACTTATATTTGTAAGTTATATTTCAAAAAATATTCTATTAACACAGCCAGACTGTTTTTAATGCAGGCTAGCTGATACCATAGAAATGGGTTAGCCTAGCATTAGCCTAGCGCCACTAGACTCGTCAAATATAAGAACTGCATGAAAATTAAGAAAAAACATATCTCCAGACATCAACAACACTCTGGATACCTAGGAAATTAGGCCCTATGTCAAAAATCCTGAAATATCCCTTTAAAATCGAAGCCTTGGATAGCAGCTTCACTCCCTCGGGCGTATAACATAGTACGTCACGACCAAACGCTAGCAAAAATCAGATCCAATCGTTTCAAAGGAGTTCACCCCTCCCACCTGATAACGGAGCTCAATTGTGAAGATCCAGACCCTTGTACGTACGGTAAAACCAGGCTATTTCTCTGTAGTTACCTCATGTAAATCTGCCCACATGATGCACTTTATTGTCGATCCATGATGTGGTCGTCAAAATCTCATCAACTTCTCACTCTATTTACAATAATAATAAATACGCATTAGCAAAAACTGGGTAAAGGTAAGTGTCAGAATTGTTCCCCCTTTAGAGCTCAATCATCGATGTATTATAGGCAGACTCCTCAACTACCCAGTTCAGTTGATGACTTTGAAAACCTTCAGTACAGCGGCTGAGCGTTTCAACAAACGTTTCAGCCCCTTACCACTTGTGCACGTGGTGATTGTTTGTGGCGGTGGATTGGATCTAGTGCACACGGTGGCGTACGTGTTCCAGATAGAGCAGTTTGGGATGGTGATGGGTTTAAGTGACCACGTCGGTTTGTGTGTGTGTGTGTGTGTGGGGGGGGGGGGGCATGTAGCTGGTGCTCGTGGTGATGGATGACCTGGCGTGTGCAGGGGCTGGTGTCCAGGTGACAGGGCCCCATTAATAAACAGACTGTGGGGCGTCTCTCCTGCATGCGCTGTCAACAAGAGCTGCTCTTCTTTATTATTTCCATGCCACAGATAATAAATACTCATAAACTTAATGACGCCTGATTACCACTGCAATCTCTGCCTCATTAGGCTGATTAGCTGCAATTGTGAAACTCAGTGGATGCCCGATGTTAAAAATACACTCCTGGTGGTTTGTGTGAGAGTGGCTTTTGGAGTTAAATGCAATACTGTCAAATCTGCGATTGCTGAATAAATTACTTATTATGCTAAACTGAATTCGCATTATTGGCCTAATTGATGTGTTTACAACTTGACTTGTGAAGAGTTCGGAGGCTATTTGAAAGGTAAGGACTGCACAGTGAGTTAATTTGCATTTTATATTTTATTCAGCCATCTTTAATTGAGTAACTTTTGCTATTTATTATTATTATTATTATTATTAGACTATTTTAGAGCTTGTTTTTGGTAGGCCAACACCTGCCTCATGCCTCACCTGTTTGGCTGACTTGATGTCTTAATTTCCAGTCTTTGGCATTGGGAAAATGTCCTTCAATGTCAGGGGGGAGCATTGTGTGTCCTCAGACAAATCAGCCGAGCGGGCGGAGTCGCTGACCCCAATAATTTAGTGTATTACTCTGGACGTTTTGTGATGCTGCTGAAAGTGCCCATTTTTCCTAAATCGGCTGGGGCCGCTCCTGTTTATTACAGGTTTGTGACCCACACGGAGCAGGTGTGTGCGTGTGTGTGTGTGTGTGTGTGTGTGTGTGCGTGCAACGTGTGTGTGTATTTGTGTGTGGTGGATTAGGAGGGGTGGAAGAAACAGGGGTCGCAGCAATGACACCATGCATCCACAAATCAAACACAACAGGCTGAAAGTCGGCATTCAGCAAAATGGTTCTAAACTTGTTTTGTAATAGATTCTATAAATAGGTCTGAATGGAACAAAGTCTGAACAATCTCTAAAAAATTGCATAATGTTAAAACTATTTGTTCAAAAGAAACTACATTTCCAAACCGAGTTCTATATTTTCATAGTGAATTTCTCCATTGTGAACCTGATACAATTCCATCTTATCTTACTGTATACTTCCCAGTTTCAGAGTGAAGCTGAAGTGAGATTATCGTTATGAACGTTTTTACATTCATTACCCTATACGGACCAGTTTATTTTAGTTTTGAGCTTTTGAAGTTATAGCAACCTTTACTTGTCAAAGTCATTACAATGTGTTACAGAAAGTATACATCAGAAAGTATTAATCTGCACCTGACTACACTGACTTTTTGATTGGTTTATGTGTTAGATGGATATGGCATTTCATGAAGTGTCAGGAAACTGTTAAAAGTGAAATTATTTCACTTTTTTAGATTTAAAACATACCTTATTGCACCATACAGCAAATAATGTATCCAAAATGGCTAATATACTGTACATAATAGTCATGTAATCCAATATTGTACCTTGAGAATACCAATATTTGTAATAGCAATTTTACAGATAAATAGTAATTCTACCTGACTTTCATTGCCCGTTTCTAGAAGGGCTTTTGATTCTGATTCTGACATTACAATAAGGCAGTGCTTTAGGCGCGGTTTACACAGCGACAAAGCAGCGGTACATTGGTTTCAGACGCACGTATCTTTTACACAACAACGCACATCTTATTGCCTGACACCCGGCCTCACTGAAAACTCCTGAGGAGGCAGTTCCATGTCTCAGTGGGAGGCTCTTCTCAGGTGCTCTGGCTCATATGAACGGGAGACAGAGAACAGTCACGTCACAGCCCTGTCTGGACAATGAGTCAAATAACTGCCTGTAAATAACTTGACTTAATGACTTATTTTACTTTAAAAAGCACCGGTTAAAAAGACTCAACATCCAAGGAAGTAGAAACTGTCTTCCTCTGTATACTAACGCTGTATATAAAAGTGTGTGTTAAGAAGACACACACTTTTGCTGTGTTGCACTTTCGTTGGTTTTGTTGACACCTCATTGTTTCCATATGAAAGCAGATTGAGCGAGGGCGTAACTGTTGTGTTTTTCTGGAGACTATTGCTGTGTAAATGTTGCCTTAGGTGCAGTATTCCTATGCTTATTTAAACATGAGTCGAGATAAAATCATGAAGAATACAATTTTCTTTATATGATACCATGTTTTAGCGAATAAGTAAAATTATTGATATTTCTCTGCATACAACCAATTTTTCATAGAGCAAAGAGATCTTGTGCAATAGGTTTGAATGAATCCGTCCAGTTGCTGTATATTTACAAGTCACAATTCTGTGTGTGTGTTTCATCCAGAGCAGGTACAGAATATTGACCTTTTTATGCTACTTTATTTTTTTTTATTATTTTTTTTGCAAACATCCCAACCCTGTGTAATTGTCACAATAATGTGTTCTATTGATTTCTATTGGAGTCACTTAAAGACCTTTGAGTGGCAACCCAATATCCTGGTGAACAAACAAACCTATATTCAGCCTTGTCGACTGGACTGGGTTGCCATGAGTGTAGGACATTTCGCTTATATACATATACAAGGCCGTGGGAACCCAGGGTGCTGAAGGTTCTGCAGCACCCCCTGGTGGATAGTTTGTGTATTGCACGTAATTTTAGTAAATCAGAAATAAGCACAGAAAAGGTGTTTTTGGGGCAATCTTGGCCCTCAGCACCCCCTAACCAAAATACATTCCCACGGCTCTGCATATATATTCTTCTCATTCTTGTAGTCAAATGCAAGAAAGGTTAAACACACCAGTTAGAGGTCGATTATGTAAAACCTTAAACCCCCGCCTCTCCAGTTTGGCATTGACAAAATCTTAGAGAGCTTGCCCAAACCTTAGAGAGCTTATAGCGGTACCGCCTCATTTGAAAGCTAAGACCTACAAAACAGATCTAAATGGACATTTTTCCATGTGTTGTTGCCGTGTTGTGGTCACTTTTTTTAAGTTCCTTGCCGTCTCATTTTGTCACTCAGGGAAGTGTCTATGTTGTCCATTTCTCTACAGTGAGATGACATTCCCGACTGATGGTAATCGTACTGTTTTGGTCATAGTGGAGGAGGAGAGTGAATAAAGCGCGGCTACATTGATCTCGCACCGCAAGGCTTCATTTTCCCGTGGAGACAGCATGGCTAATTAGGCTAGCATGTCGCCTGTTCCAGCACAGCTGCACTGAGAGATTAGACGGGCACAGGCTGCCAGCTGTTACTCAGATGCAGCAGGCCTATCACTAACTAATTGAGACCAGTGAACATCATGGAGCAGGGCCCGCGCCTCTTGTTCACAGCCTGTTGTTCACAATGGTCCTCAGTATATCTTCCAATGATAGGGTTAATCAACGGGGCTGCAGTGGAACACCAGCCTGATTAAAAAGGAAATGTCCCAAATCAAAACAACTCAATTCAATCAGAGCAAACTAGGTGTCCTCTTGAGTTCATCATGGTCATCAAGGTCAGACAATTAGATACGAGAAATGTAAAATGTTTTTGAAATAAGAAATAAATTATATCCAGCCCTTTTCCATTACTTTTCAAGTTTTATTTGAACAAAAGTGAAGATCAAGAACGGAGAGGGTGCCCTTGACGTTATTACCTCACTTATCTGCTTTTAAAAGCACACGCAAATTATTTGATTTGATAATTTAAAGTTCGGGAGAAAACACATGCTTCCTAATATATTTTACAAATAACAAAATATATACTGCAAAGACCATATGGTACAGGTTTCATCTTTGGTAAAAAAGAAAAAAAAAGAAAAGAAGAAACACACGCTGAATGCCGTGGCAGACATACTTTATTTTTCCTAAACTTAACCTTCTGGCAGACTCTAAAAAGCAGTTTGCTGTGGTGAGGCCCCATAGGTTAAACTTTCCTCCTTCGTTATTTCCATTGCCGAGAACAGTAGCAAGCACATACTCAGAGTCACACACAGAAGTCTAGCTATGCACCGCTCTCCTCCTGACAAACCATCAAGTACAATCCTGCCACTGTAGCACTGTCAGGAGCAGCCAAAATAATCTCCTTCGCAGAAGAATTTCACTCCACACCTTCTGGCACCATGCACAGATAGAATTTACTGCCTCCTGTGATAACTAATGGAAGAAACTCCAAAAACTTCAGAGCTTATAATAAGCTTGTCAGCTTATCATATTAGGCATGTGAGCTTATAACATTAGCATTTAAATGTCCCCCGAATAACGCAATGTGATTGGACGGCTTCGGCTTTTTGACTTTGTCATTGAGGAGCAAAGAGCCGGCACAAAGAGAACAGGAGATGACACTGGAGAAATGGTTTCAGTTCCTTTTTCTACAATATGTAGGGAATAGTGAGTAATTTGTGAATTAGTAAACAACAACAATATTATTATTATAATTATTATTATTATTATGTTTCGCAAAAAAACTTACAAAAACTCAATAGTTTCTCAATAGTTCAATACGCTCCTGATTTTTTAGCCAATTAATAATTCACTGAGGTCACATTAAATATTGTAATTTTAAGAAAACAAAACCCTAATGTTTGTTTTTACAGGAAACAGGAGATAACGTTTGGTTTGTTTCATTCTTATGAAAGTGTTATGGAAATATCACAGCGTAGGTTTTAATGAATTCTAGATCTATAAATTACAATCGGTCAGACGTTATAGTACATGCAACACTATTGCTTTGAATTTAACAATTGAGATTTTAAGTTCTTTCTCTCCTCTGGTACTGCACTTAAATACCTCAACAAATTGGGGAGACATTTTGTGGGTCATGGTCATTTGGTATGTTTTCTTATGGCAAATATGAAAGAACAAACAATATTTTAACTTGGCTTGATAAAAAACGGAGTTTCAGATGTTTTTACTATAAAATATAATGGCTAAACCACTGGACTTTAGGAACAATGTAAAACGAATGAACCAAGTGGGGTCAAGCAGAGCACAGAATATTGAGATTTTCTGAGATTAATAAACACAACTAATTAGAGTCATTGGTACAGAACAATAATATCCTGCATATTAATGTATTAATGTGGGAGATTAAAATAGCCGTATCCATTAAACGACATAATCTTTCATTCTTTCGCGGCTCAGGAAATAAAGTCTAATAGGCCTTTTATCAGTGAGGAAATGGGCAGCAGGAGTAGATCCGTTAATAATTGAAAATGCCTCTCATCAGATGAACGTTGCCTGTGTATACCTCCAACTGCTTTGAGCCAGTACAGCTCACCATAAGACACAATGCAACACATTAAACATCACAAAAACGGCTAATACGAAGGATGGAAGAAGACCTTTTGAAATTGTGTGTATAGTAAAAGCGCCAAATATATGATATGTTTATAGAGAACGCTGCATAAGTAAAATGTGTGTACTCGTGTACTATTGTGCATGTGTGCAAACGCTTGATAAATTGCTGTGACTATGTGCTACTGCTACAAGATCGGTGCTTTTATAAAAAATATATATATTACACTGTCGAATGACAAAAACACTGCTTTATTAAATAAAGATACATTTTAAGATGAATAAAAGTTAGTCCATAAGTGAAAGTTTATTATGGGACAGGTCTAAAATCAGCTATTACAAACCAGAGCGGCTTTTATCTTGATTATATACATTTGAACGCAGCGTGATGCCTCATGGACCCTGCATCGCCAATGCATCTGAACAATTGTACTAAAATGACTTTCACAACAAACAAAAAAGTATGTTTAAGTGAGTGTGCAACTGAATACTCATTAGGCTGCAGTAATTTGTGACCTAATTGGTACTTACGACACAATAGTGGCAGAAAATGACTTTTGGATTGAACAGGGAGTATTAAATGAACACTTTAAAGAAACACGAGGGATTAGAGAACTTCAACAATGCCGCATTTAAAATCATATTAAGAAGCGATTTTTCATCTTAATTGTGCACTCATGTTATTAATGAGGATGACCTACATAGAGGAGTGAGAGTTTTTGATTTTCCTAATTTCACATAATGAGAGGAGTCACTTTAAATACATACATATCTACACACTCCTCAAAGACTTCCTCACTCAAAGGTTTAAAACATTAATTCACTTAAAATAAGGAGATTTAGAGCTGAACATTAAATTTCCCAATTCAATGTTTTGTATGTTATTCTGAGCAAAGCTAAATACATACAGAAGGTTTAGGGTCAGATTGTCATGTCAGCATTATGCATGTGTTTGTTAAATATGTGAATCTAAGTCTATCTTAATATTTCTTTGTGAATGAAACTGCAAACTACGGCCCGGAGGCTACATGTGACCAATTTACCTTTTGTATTCGACGTGTCTGGCCAGTTTATATCACTTCTGCGTATAATCACCACTAAACTGACACTTCTATGATCAGGGGTCAAAGTGGGCCTAACACTCTTTCCACCACCTTGGGTAGTGATGGGGGGAAAAAAGGGTCTGACTGACTCTGGCAGCAATACCAAATAAAAAAGAGGAGCACATTGAGCTTGTTGTTAATTTGCTGACGCTTCGCTGGACAAGTATATTTTACAGAGAGAGACTGAGGAATCATAGATGGTTACATCTCTTAACCACCTCCTTTAGTTAACATTCTGAAGACCTTTCATTTGCCAGACATTTCAGCTCCTTGTTTCTGTGGCCTTCACTGTGACCTACAGTATGCAATGCATGGCATTTTTAGAAGAAAATACATTTGAATAGATATGAATTCATCCTTGAATTGCTGAATAGTTTAGATAAAGTTTAAAATGATGACACCAATCTGTGCCCACTTTTGATTTGAAAAGAATCAGCCTTACATTTGCGGTTATACCGATTTTTACAGAATTTAGGATGCAAAGAGAAAAGTATCATAGCGACCAGACACACGCCGCAGGGTTACAGCCTTTTTCACACAATATTTCATCTGATCTGATCCTTTGAATCTATCTGTTATAAAAGCAACACAAAAGTCAGAAATCCTGGCTTAAGTTTAGTCTTTAGTGTAGTCTGGAGCCAGTGTCCTCTCCTCTCTGAGGAGGTGCAGCTCACAGACGGAGCAGGAACAGGGGTGGAGCTGACACCGGCAGTAGAGGAACTGGGGCCCCACAGCAGAGTGGCTGAGGGGGCCCCACTGGGGATCACAGGATTTTGGCAGTACATAAAATAAATAGAACAAATAATAAAAGTAATTGGATGGATGGATGTAGGGCTGGATGTAGGGCTGTGCAATTATTTAAAATTCGATTATGATTATTACACTAAACGTTTACAAAAATAGCATAATAAAATGTATATTTATATTTTATATTTTTTTCTTTTTTATTATTCAAAAAGACAAACAAACAATAGGCAACACTTTCAACAGTTATACATTTGACAAACTAACACCAATCCAGGATTACAAAACAACACCAAATACAGTAGACAGACAACACAGCACAATGCATTCCAAAAAATAAACAAAATAGTAGTAGCTTTAGTAAATGATGAGGATGTTCATCCTTTAAATATATTATAAAAAAAACTAATTAAGGATCCCTCCTGCTTGTCCATCCGAAGCGATCACACGAAGCAAAGCAAACTTGCATTATTTCATACCGCTGGGATTATTATCCCTTCACATTTCACGTGCCATGGCTCATGCTTTTGCCTGACATAAAAACAAACAGCACTGTGTGATGATGTAATGAGGCTGCGCTGCTCAGTTTACTTGCGCAGGTGTGAGGGCTGGCCAGCAGGGGGCAGGTGTAAAACAGAGACCTCTCCTCAATCGAGGCATACTTGAAATCATTTGTTCTTATATGACTGTTCAGATAATAAATAAATACAAATTATTTAAAGGAAACAAATAATCATTTGAATAATCATGATTTCAATCATGAATTGTGATTATATTTTTTTCAATAATCGAGCAGCCCTAGATGGATGTACATAATATATGTACATATATATATATATATATATATATATATATATATATATATATATGTGTGTGTGTGTGAGTGTGTGTGTGTGTGTGTGTGTGCGTGTTGTTGTTTTTTTTACAAATAGCAAAAAGAACCTTTGAGATGATTAAATTCAGATCTCTTAAAAACTAACAAGCATTTCTGAAGAACAGGCAAAATGATGGCTGTTGCATGAGTGATTAAAAGTGTCCTGTCAGAAGTGGTCACATCTGCCTCACCTCTGGTCTGTAAGACTCGCTTGAGTGGCCCTTGAAAAGAGCATTAGCGCTAAATATTAATGTCTAACTATCAGAGCAGGCCTGATTAAATTATACATGGATCAATGGGGTGAGTGAGTGGATCATCAATACTTAAAGCAGGACTAAACATGCCTCTTCCTGCACAAGGTTTCTAAATGGAGCCTCATCGCATAACGAGCCACTTAGTAACTTCTGCCGACCACTCCCGCTCTGTCTCCTGCATGTCTCATGACCCATGACATGACAAATAACACAACACCATTATAATCAATTAGTAATATGCATATTAAGCAGTGGAGTCCTACTGCACGCACTATGAGAAATAAAACAATAACAGCATAAAAGAGCAGATTCAACTGTCCTACATTGTCCTCCAATGGAAACTGGCACATTACACTGTAATTTTATTTAAATGATTAATAATATTCAACAGGAAACACCAAAGAAAAAGGCTAAAAGCCCTTGAGAGGTAATAGTATTGGCTTATTGTAAGATAAAACTTGGTACCGACAGTTTTATTTTTTTTAAATACGTTATTTTAAGAGGCCCCAAGTTTTGTGTCTGGTATAAACTCACCCTGAGGACCCCAGCTAACATTAGACCAACCTAAAAGCCATTTTTAATGGCGTTCCTAATTGTTCTTGTCTCTTGACCCAACCAATACGTTGCTAATTAAATATATTTAAAATTTAAGGCACGGCATGAAAAATACAAAGTAACTAGTGATTCAACCTCTAGGGATTTTTTTGATGCTGGGCCTTAGGCACCCAAGCATATTCCAAGTTTAATTACAATTACCATCCATATGTTAATATTGTAAATCCTGACATGTTCTTTAGGTACAAAACAGTACGGGGGGGAGAGATAAGGGGGGGGGGGGCTTTTGAGAAATTAAGGCAGTGCTCTTTGTTTAGTCAGGTGTGGAGCCCCGTAGTGATTAGGTACCCTTATGGCAGCCATGGTTTTTGCCGGAAGCCATGCAGAACTAACAATAAGCCCGATCTCCATGGGCCAATTAGCCTTTGGGGTTCCCATGTAAAACCTTTCATGAAGAGGCTGTGAATGGGGGCCATTACAGACGCCCAGAGTTGCCAGAAGATGTCTCCAGTGGATATCTTCCTCAGTGTCCAGTCGAGCCTGCACTCGTGACAAGCAGCCCCTGTCCTTCCCCACTGCTGGGGAATAGAAAACTGACAGTGTGCGCGGCAAAAGCAATTACAGGCTTAAATCAGAGTCTCATCGGTCTTTAGGACACAGAGATAGCTTTGACTGAGCCAACCTCAAATCACCATTTAAGGAAAGGAGGCCCGGTCATCATCAACTGTTACATTTCCACAGAGGAGGGGTTTTCTGTTTGAATGACAGGCAGAAGGAACACATAAAACATTTTTTTTTATCTGAGTGCAGCCTTTGCACCCCTCCTGGAACCGCCACCTTAACGTGGTGGAGGGGTTTGAACGCCCGATTGATCCTGGAGCTCTGTTGTCGGGGGCTTCGTGCCCCTGGTAGGGTCTCCCATGGCAAACAGGTCCTAGGTGACGGGTCAGACAAAGAGCGGTTCGGAAGCCCCTTATGAGAGACCAACAGGCCCGGTTAGAACCATGAGGCCGTCCTTATGTGGACCCACCACCTGCAGGAGGAGCCATAGGGGCTGGTGCAATGAGATTTGGGCAGCTCCAACAGCGGCCCCCACGACCCGAAGTGGAAGAAAATGGATGGATGGGGTTTGCTCAAAGGAAGAAAGGTTAGGTATAGGTATTCTGGCAATTAAAAATCAATTCAAAACAGTGAAAGAAGAATTATTTCACTGTTTGAAAGAACAGAATAATTCATATTTCTTCAGCCCGTTCTTTCTGTGGCCTTCACTGTGACATACAGTTTGCAATGCATGGCATTTTTAGAACAAAACACATTTGAATAGATATGAATTCATCCTTGAATTGCTGAATAGTTTAGATAAAGTTTAGAATGATGACTTTGTGGATTATGCATAACTTCAACTCGGGAAACTAGACTTGTTCCTAGATATTAGTTAGGATAATAAGTCTCTTTGCTTTCCAGAGGGTAGTAACGCACTGGTTCTTCTAAAAATGTGAGCGTATACCATGAACTTCTTTGAAGAACATGCAACAAGCGCATGAATGCTTCAATATTACGGTACTGGGACATTCTTGGTCAAAATACTGTTAATAATTTAAATATTTATATTTGTTCATTTTTAGTCGGACAATCATCGAGTGCACGTTTGTCGAGCTCCATTGTTGTAACGCACGCAGCCATACTGTCGATGTGCGTTCAAAACTCTCTTATTGCTGAGATTACTGCATTTCTCACCGGCGGCATGTCTCCATCCTTTGGAACGTGTGAATGAATAAAGACACCTGCATGAATGTACATCCGTGGGAGTGTGAATAGGTTTACAGCTTACCCACAATGCACATCTCCCCCAATCACAACAGCTGCTCGGCGTCCTGTTCACTGTGGATTCTGCTCACACTCCAGCTGTGCGCTCAAGTTACATCGTACAACATACAACCAGGAATACAAGTTTGGCTTTCCAAGAACTTGAGCTCAATTTTGTCCACAAATAAAAAATTGTTTTAATATATATATATTTTTTTTATGGCGCGTCTCAAAGAAACTACATTTAAATTTGCTGAGTTTGTCAAAATAAACACTGGCTCAAACCGCTGCATAAAAATATAAACGATTACATCCACCATTCACATTGTGGTGTTCTTTTCACGCTTGGAATTGTTGGGGTAACACCCTCAATGCGGGGCTTTTCCGGAGAAGATTAAATACCTGAAATTTAAAGCTGCTAAAATGAAAAGCCGCCTTCCTCCAGCATCAAAGAACAAGCCTGTCATTATTAGCTGCAGCGAAGGGAAATATTCAGCTTGACAGAAGGGAATATTGTTTAGTGCCTTTCTTCTTTCAAGGTGTCTTCTCTCTCTGGCAAACTGCATACATTTGACCAGCTTTGAAGAGAATTAATATTAACAGTTTAATTAAGATTTCTAAGATGCAGAGTGTCGTTAGCTCCGTAGGAGACAGTTTGTGATCAATGTTTCACAAGGTTCAGACATATTAGTTCAAACAAGGACACAAATGGCTTATTTAAACCATTACAGTATTTCACCAGAATATACTGATACACACATCTAGTTTAGTTTATTATGAGGATTAGCTGTTCTTAACAGCCAGCTAGTTTTCCTGAGGTCCTTCTTAGAAAGAATATATTTCCAAAATATTGTTAATATGACAGATGACATATATAAAATTGTATATATTGAAAATGTAATTTCCATAAAATAAAAAACTTAACTTGAAAAAAGGCTCCAGCACACTGTCTCACTCTTTAACTTGGCTTTTATTTGATGATGGTCAGAGTGACCGAAACGTTGCTGCAATAAAAGCCAAGTTAAAGAGTGAGACAGTGTGCTGGAGCCTTTTTTCAAGTTAAGTACTTTATTCTTCTACGCACCTGTTGCCTACTCAGGTGTGCAGAGCTTCCACTTATCAATAAAATAAAAAATAAAATAATTGGGCTAAATAACAATGGCAATTCATATTAAAATATAGGATATCTTTCAGCATCATATATTTCACGTACAGATGGTCAACTCCAATGTGTCAGTTGTCCTTTAAAGATTGACCAGCTCTGTAGGTAAAAGTGCTTTTGGAAAAGTTCATGTTTGCTTTTCGAGTTAGAAACCGTCCTTCTGGCGCATGCATAACCATGTGAATTACTGTTGCTTTTAAATCGACTGAATAAAAACTGTGATTTTTGTTTTTCAGTATTTTCCAAGTGCAAAATAACAGGGATGCTAATGCTCGATCTTCAACCTTAGCGAGCCAGATTGGAGTGCATCATTTTTATACTGGTTAATTGGTATTTTACCCACATTCGAATTAGGTATAATAATTATCCAAATATTTGTATGGATGTGTTTATAACAGAGCAGAGTCACAATTATGTGAGTGTTTATGTTTCACAGAATATGTATATTATATCTTGGTCCAGAGGCACTTATCCAATGAACGGTAGTGCAGCTTTGGCCAGCGCATATACTGTCACTCTGGGCAAGACATTATACTGTGATGTATGAGAGTGTGTTTCTGATGGCTATAATAAACCATTAGCTGTGGCGTGTTTACATCAGTCTCATGTCAGTCTCGTATGTCCAACAGCATGTACTGTCCCACTCAAATAATAAACCATGTCTGTGAACGAAAACACCTTTTACCCCCATAGTTATTCATACTGTGTGCGTGTGTGCAAATGAAGACAAGCTGCCTATACCTGCAGCGATTCCCTTTGTCCAGACTAGAGTGCAGTGAGACGGAGAAAAATTGCCCCCCTTTTCAAAAAAGACAGCGTTTGATAGATCTCACTGTAATATATTTTGCTTTATAAATGAAAATTGCAGTCATTCAACTCAAGCGATATGTGAGGCGGTATGATTTGCTGTGTGGATACAGGGCCACCTCTGCAATTCCGTCAGTCCCCAGTAGCTGACAGCAATGGATAGGCTCTATTAAGGGAGATATAGGGGGCCTAGGGCCGTGTTGTAACTAGTGCTATTAATCCATATAGTTGGTCTATCAAGGTGCTGCCCTGTATGTGATCAAAAGAAGTGGCCCGCTGTCAAGGGAACCCCTCCTGAATGTAAAGCGATTGTTTCAACTTAAGGGAAGCGTCTGGACCATATATTTTCAAGATAGGAACAGTTACGAACATTTCTAGAGTAACTGCGCAACCAAAATCGTCAATCCACCAAGCACGCGAGTTTTGTTTGTTTGTGTGGCTCAATATTTGATGAGAAACATAACAGGCCTCATGCCGTTTCATTTGGGCCCACTACCGCAATTGTATGATTGCGTTTTTTGTGTTGCAAATGTACAATTAGACTTTAATCTTGTCAATATAGACCGTCAACTGTTACTTGGGAGCTACAATTTCAGCAAAGCTCACTTAAGACAACAACTGAATCCTTCAAAACGTTTACAATTACAGATCCAGGTAGATTTCATGAAGAGAGTGAAGATAATAAGTTGAAGGTTTGTAATCAGAAAGAATAAATGTGAGCAGTTTACATATAGTTTACAAACTGCCGCACGTATTACATATCTCAAATAGATATTTGAGCTGTTCGTTTTCCAAAAACCCTTGCTCCTTTTGCCGTTGACACGGTCGGAAGTTGCCGGCTATTACGGAACAGTAAACAGAAACACGTGTCCTGTGTGGTGTGTGGCAGGTGCAAGAGTGCCTGTCCCCGGAGACAGTTCCAACACGGTCGCCCCCCTTTGATCACCAGCAGCACATCAGGTTCACGTCTCCGACATATCTCATCTTGAAAGAGATCCACTGGCCTGATAGAGTGGACATTAGCAATTTAGATCTGACATGAAGAATGTTGCTCGGACATTTGCATCTCAAAGGCCCAATTTTAATTTTTGAAATCGCTCCAGTCCTACTTTTGCATTCGACGGAGGGAAGAAGTGAACTCTGTACATAATACACATATAAAAATACACCCAAACCCCCTTGTACATTAGATCTTTTGTCTGAAGGTGTAGCTTTGGTGTAATTTATTAAACAGGTTCCAGTGATATTCCCATTGATGATAAACAAAGGTATGGTAATGTAATTTCAGTTTATTGATGTCGCTGCCATCAGAATATAAAATCCCCTTTCTCTTTGTTTGTGGAGCAAAAAAACAATGGAAATAATACAACTTTATAGAAACGCACCAGAGGGAACGGCGCTTTGTGACTATATCATTCTTTATCTATTTTAATTCCATGCAGATTTTTTTTTTTCAAAAGCACGATAACATTGGAGGCGTCACTGCAAGCAATGTGGACCTCATGTAGACCGGACCCCAAATAGAGTTCAAATACCTGTGAAAGTATGAGTGTAACACCGATTACCAATTAAAAGTAATTAAATCGATTAGTTTAAAATTCTCAATTTGAGCAGAACATTCCAAATGTGAGTTGTTTTGGTGAGTTAAGATGTAGTTGGGTCAGTGTGTGGATGCAAAACAACTTTCTCCAACTAAACTCAGACAAAACTGAGATAATTGTTTTTGGCCCACAGACACAAAGACAAAGTGTTATCAGTCACCTTGAGTCTCTCTCTCTAAAACCAAAAAAATCAGGTTAGAAATCTAGGAGTAATCATGGACTCAGACCTGAACTTAAACAGCCACATCAAAGCAATAACATCATCAGCTTTTTACCATCTGAAAAACATTGCTAAGATCAGAGGAATAGTGTCAAAACCAGACTTGGAGAGACTCATCCATGCATTTGTCTCCAGCAGGTTAGACTACTGTAACGGCTGCTCACTGGCCTTTCTAAACGAGCTGTTAGAGCTGCAGTACATCCAGAACGCTGCTGCTCGAGTCCTGACAAGAACCAGGAAATACGACCATATTAGTCCAGTGCTCCGGTCTCTGCACTGGCTTCCTGTCACTCAGAGAATAGAATTTAAAACAGCTCTGCTTGTGTACAAGTCGTTTCATGGTTTAGCACCAAAGTCCATCTCTGACATGTTAGAGCCGTATGAACCATCTCGGGCCCTGAGAACTTCAGGGAGGGGTCTCCTGGTGGTTCCCAGAGTCAATAATAAACACGGTGAGGCTGTGTTTCAGTTTCATGCAGCTAAAATCTGGAACAGTCTTCATGAGGATGTGAGACAGGCCTCAACTCTGACAATGTTCAAATCCAGGCTGAAAACAGCTCTTTTTCCCGGAGCATATGAAAACTGAAAGTATTTTATCTGCACTCTTGCCTTTTACTGTAATTGATTAACTTTATGTTGATGTTTTAATGATTGATTTTATCTTTTGTAATTTTATGAAACTGTGAAGCACTTTGAATTGCCTTGTGTATGAATTGGGCTCCACAAATAAACTTGCCTTGCCTCGGGATTTTGACTTAGATCATTGAGATTATTGATTATTGACAATTCCTTTGTTCTGGTATGTTTCTGACTCATTTCCATACATTTAGTCTTTATTTCAAGTAATTGTATCTGTCAATGGGGTAAGAACATTGGTCTTATCCCATTGACAGTTCTACTTTCTTATTTAAATTGAGATTTACCTTAGAACTAGTCTGAAATGTCTTCAAACTCCATGGTCACATCAGGAAAAAAGTCAGTGATTAGATTAGATTGGTTTATTTGAAAGGGGACAGTGCAATTTCATATAACACATGAACAAAAATGGTTAAAAAAGCCAGAATTAGCCGGAAGGCTGTTTTTCATCTGTAGTCCCCTGGCCAAGATGTAAAAAGGCATTAAAATACAAGCATGACAATACATTTACAAGTCTTTGACAAATCAATAACAACAATACAAATGACACTGTAAAATAGCTAAATGCACACAGTACCTGTTACAATATTAAAACACACAAAAAACACTTGGTCAAAAGGATACTATATACAATACAGCATAACATGCTCAGCTTTTAATGTTGGCAGACGTACATGTTAATGAGCCAAATTTTCATTTTTTTCGTAAAGGCCATGTAAGTGGTGAGATGTTTAACCTCCTCAGGTATTGAGTTCCACTCAGCGACGCCCATCACTGACCAGGCCGAGCGACTGAAAGCACTCCTGTGCAGAGGGATCGCACAGTCGCCTCTTACAGAGCCTCGAGTGACGCGCTCAGAGCTGTTTCTTTGGCTGATGAACTCTGCCAGTGGAGCTCGGGCTAAATCATGTGTTACTATGTATATGAGACTCAGATCTGCAAATCTATGGAGACTGTCCCAGTTTAAAAGGCTATACTTTTTTAGAATTGCACAGTGATGATAGTCCCTTGGTTTTTTGTCCACGACTCAATTTAAGTGACGCTACTTTTTGTAGTGTATCTGTCTCTTGTCAGAACGTCCCACTCGGTCATATTTAATGTAATGTATTGGCATTTGCAGAAAATGGTTCTTTACTTTGAGCAACACTGAGGTTCAGCCTTTGGCGTTTAGGCGATGATAAAACTCGTCCCTCCACATCGCAAACTTGCCTACCCCTGTCCTAGATGCTAAAATGATATGAGGCCATTTCCTCATCAGAATCAGAATAGTTTTTATAGTCATTGTTTGAGAACAGGTTCACAAACTAGCAATTTTTCTTGGTGCAGACGTGCAACATAAACCATATAACACAGACTTTAGATCAAAATGAGCTATAAAACTTTAAACTATAAGGCTTTAGGGAAAATGCATAAAAAAATATAAAATAAATAAAATGCAAAATAAAAAGTAAATAAGACGACAACAATTGAAATAGAACAGCAGCGGGATTATATTTCATTCTGCATATCCATGGATTTTGATCATTCTAAAGTGTGTGTAATTTTAGAACCATAGTGAAGGCTCTTCTTCTCAACAGGACAAAAACGAAACTGCTTACTTTAATGAAACTTGTCTTTATTTTATGAATATTTGATTAAGGGGAGACACTTTTCCCATTTTCAGGTTTTGGGCCAGTTTGTTCTTTTAATATGTTAAAAGAACTTTCACCTGGAAAAAATACCAAATCTTACAATGTTTAATTATTCTCAATGTGTATCCATAGGTTTATATGGAAAATTGTGATTTCAAGAGCCATATTCAAATTGTTCTCTCATTGTGGCCACAGTATCTCCTCATAGCACCTACAGACTTCAAACTTTCCAATATTTTGAAGGATTTTTCTGAGGAATTTTTTTAATATCTAATTTCTACCCTGAAAATACAATGTGGAATTTTGGGCATTTTTATGCATTAAAGGCCTTATTTTATATGAAAACATAAAAAGACAAAAAACTTGCAATATATTTGTTTCTCATATTTATGTCAGTAATCACAGCAAAAGTTTCAAATCAATATCTCTAAATAAAAAAAATAAAAATCCCTATTCACATGCTGTGTTTCGCCTTAATGTATGGTCTTACGTTGTCAAACAATTACAGTGTTGCCATTTTTTGTATATTTGCCTGTTGTTTTTTTCCATGTATTTTAGTGGGAATTCTGTGCACGCGGGGGTGCATAATGCTGCTTGTAAATTGTGCTACTTTTATTGATTCTTCTAAATGTTAATATCTTTCGGTATGAGACATCTTGATAGTTCACCATTAAAGCCACGATAAACAATGTAATATCTGAATGATATTTGCCAACAGCTGGTCACAAGGTAGTCCCTGGGGAGGTAGGGGGGCCGCGGCGAGGCATTTAATGTTGCGGGCATACTTTTCTTTATTGATTTATGGAAAGGGGAAAACCGAAATGTCACGTGTATATATATTCAGCCTGTTTGAAGGGTACAGAGCCATACAGATAATCGTTCTATTTTCCAATGCACGCCACTTCAGATCCATAGCAAATGTCAGCATTATCTTTTAAACAGTCATTAGTTTTTTATTGAGAGGAAATTGAGAAATTAGGCCATATTCAAATGACTTGAGTTCTCTGGAGCCAAAACAAACCTTTGATTTTAAAAATTATGCTGGATTTTCTGTCACAGCTTAAGACATGAAAAAGAATGATAACTTTGTACCCAAAAGTAGCGTGGGGCACAAGAAATCGCTGGTGGGGAATGGTCCGAAAGCTGTTCCGTAATTGCTTCGTTAAAAAACAGTTGCTTTGTGTGTCCTGGAGTAATTAAGCAGTTGGAATTTTACATTACACTAGTGAAAATTAACAAAGAGCACATCTGGGTGTCCCATAGGTTTAGTCATTAAAAAGCCCATTATTTTTCAAATTACTTTTTCAATCTTTCAGCCCCCCTAATCCGGAGGTATTTCCCAATAGACAAGTTCCCGTTCTTGTTTCCAATGACTCCTTCAGGAAAGTTAAACAGTTAGCGGATGGTGTGGCCCAAACTCTATTTTCTAAGACACACGCGGTTCAGGGACTGGGGAGGACACCGTAGTGATAACACGGCCAAATCTATTTAAGCGTGTAAAGAGGGCCGTTAATGGCATCACACTGGGAAAATCAGGAAATAAAGAAGTTGAGAAGTGAAAAGCCACATGTTGTCGAGTCACCGCGTATTACGTTTATGTAGTGACATTGGGTCCCTGGTGTAGGAGCTGAGCATTTAATAACGATACCGTTTACTTGGTCTCTTAAAATTAATCATATTTGAAAACTGTCTTTAGGGAAGGTGCAATGCAAATTCAAATGTATTACCCCAAAACATCTTAAGTCCAAAATCAGATGAACATCCTGAATGACCAAGTTATTCCACCAATGGATTTCTTTTTCCCTGATGGCACGGGCATTTTCCAAGATTGAGAGTCCAGATCTTAACCCCATTGAAAATATGTGCTAGAGAAAGCTTTGCATAGTGATCACACTCTCCCAACATCAATACAAAATCTTAGTGAAAAAAATGATGCAACACTGGATCTTCTGGCATTGCAGAAGCTTATTGAAAGAATGCCACAGGGAATATGCACTGAAATCAACACTAAAGGCCAAAAAACACAAACAACAACAAATATGAGTGGATTGTTCTATGTCAGCAGCAATGTATGCATTACATTTGGCAATTTGCTAAAACACTAAAACTATGCTGTAGATTTTGGGAAATATTACACACTGACTTGTTCACCTTGAACAGCTTCAATCGTCATATTCCAAGAATCACAACTCACTGCTGTGAGCTCCCAAGCAGCCAGTTCCACAGACAAGTACATCCAACCCTGGCTGGAAGAAAAGTCTCACCAAGAAATGATTGAATTTCATGGCTGGTAAGTCAACAATGTTTTCCTCTGAATGGGCCAGAGGCACTCACACTTGAAGATGTGCCCATGTAACTGAACCAAGTTAAAAAGTAAAGCTCTGCCTCAGACGTCCTAGAATTCTGGGAAGGTTTGTTAATTTCAAAATTATACTGAACATAGAGTCCGTTTGTGAATGTTGACTTAGAAGGACCAGATGACAACAATGTTGAATAAACAAATAATATCGCATAAGAAAGGTTCAGCTGGTCAGGTCCCAAAAAACAGATAACTATTTCTGGATGTTCCATTATTGGAAGACCAGAGAAAAAGAATTCTTAAGTACACAATATTCACAGTTTGTGTTTGTTGTTTTCATAAAGGGGCCATCAGTTTACTCGATTTGCTCATACACCATTTTTAATGTCTTACAAATAAACTGCCCTATACGACTCCAGCTAATGTACCAGTCTGTCTGACCTTTTCATTCGCACATTTCTTATACATCAACAGCAAAGCTTAATCTCCTCAAAAATTCTCAAGGAGTACAAAATGTGAACAATGAATTATTTACTGGTGTCAGAATATTTCTAGAGCCAGGCAGCTGTGGTGTGGAGAGGTCTTTCATCCATGTGAGATGTCTGACAGTCTTTAGGACTGGGGAAAAAAGGCAGTGCAGTGGAGATAAGAGAGCACTCTGACCAGTCTTGCTTTCCAATGATAAATCTTTATCATTTTAGGTGATGGCCTGACCTCTAAGATGAGTGCTGGCCAATGGGGGTCCTCATTAATACGGCTTGAAATCTGTGCAATTCAGTCTTTTTCCCTGATGCCTGTGACCTTTGGAGAATTGCGGCTTCAAAAGAAAACTCCACTTTTGCAGCTAAAAGAAAATGTGAGCGGTTTGGTTTGTACTAAAAGAGAAACCATATTGAGTTTGTTTCCTATCAGATGAGTGGACAAATAGAATAAGAACGATTTAATTAATGTGTAAAATGTGATGTGCAACAAGGCAGACACAACGACTGGTTTGAATCAGTCTAAAGCTAAACTGCTGCTAGTCAAATAGTGCTGCTCAAACGGCTCTACGGTAATTGGAGCACATTAGTTAGTCCAAAGGAGAGAAGAGTGGAGACTAATTGATCTTAAAAGACACAGACTGGTGCAGACTGCCCCTTAGACATTGCTGTAGTCGTCATGTTGGCCCCTCACGCAGCACCTGTAATTTCTCCCATATGGCGCATAACTGATATGGATTAAACAATTAAGACTATTTTCTCTGCGTGACTTCTGGCTGCGCTCCCTCCGCCGCCAACTACAGCGCTTCAAATTAAATTGCCTCAAAATATGAGTCTGCTTTACTTCCAACAAACAATGAAACGTGACAGGTTTATTATTGTCTTCAATTAGACAACAGGGGAAGTATTAGCATTGCAGATTAAGTTCACACAGTGGCTTTCTTAGATGCGCTTTTTTGACATTATTTTACAGTGTATCACAAACAAAAAAAACAGCATATATTGACACTATCAAAAGCAAGTGAGTAACACGTGTCTTCATTCACCTCTAAATAGGAGGTGAATGCTTCAAACAATTAAAACTGCTCCAGTGATGTGTTGTGCAGACAATATATGCAGTAGCAAAAAAAGGAAAATAAATGCACACTTTCTTTGTATTTTGAATTGAAAACCAAGGGGGTCGCAACTAAAGAGAACATCAGGATCTTGGCATCACACTATGACTGGAGCCAGGGGCATGCTCAGCCCGGGAGTTTAATGATTTAGACCAGCCCACATGCCCACGGAGTTTTAGCTCTACTCATAGGGCGCTATAAGTCCAAGGTTGTAGGATCGGTCCCACCTGATGACATTTTCTCTTTTCACATAGGCCGCTGTGCACACTGTCTGAGCCTGATACATCTGCACAGAAAAAATTATTATTTATCCACTTTTTTCCACATTAATCATTAGTGCCTTTTGGCCACACCTGTTCCCTCCCTTACTCACGCGGACACTTCCCTGTCGCCGCTGGATTGGACTGCACCAACTTGGACTAACGCGGAGGGGTGTTCAACTCACCCCTCTGAGTTAGTTCAACGTCACATGGTATCTCCCTGCCACAATGAAGGAAAAGTGCTATGTGAAACCTCTTTCTGATTTTGATACCTCAGGCCTTATTTGATAGATTTACATGACAAAACAACGCTTGTGCCCCTGCGGCAGCCCAGTTAAAGCATTTAGGCCTGTAATAGCATCTGTGGGAGTCTGTTATTAATATATTTCTTCTGACGGCCCAAAAGCACCGCGGCCCATAGGGAAATGTCCCGATTCTCCCGATTAACCAGCACAGCTTTGAATGGGGCCCAAATTTCAATCGTATTTAATGCAGTCGCTTCAGTAACACATGCAACTACACAGACGTAATTGTCCCTGACATGTGCAAAGCAATGGAGCATTGTGCTATCATAATGCAGTGACAAAACTGACAAAACACGGTATGCAAATGAGACGTTAAGTAATTAATATGAACTTGTGTCCTCTGGTCGGCAGCAGTGTATTGTCTTAACACTTGAACGCCTTTCACAGTATGACAATAGGCCCGCACACAAAGTCAACAACTGCACGTGCATCAGCGCTGATTGAAGACAGCTCAACTAATTAAGCTTCTCAAAGACAGTGAGGACAGGTGTAGCGGCTCCTAAAGATTTAAAGATTTGTGACAATAGCTCAGAGCAAAAGACTGCAAGTGCACAAAGAACACCCGAGTGTGACGGGGTTAATTGGATGACCCAATCCTTGTAAACGAAAGATTTTAAGGTCCAAATCACTGTGTGTCGGGAAATTAAAATCACATACCGCCAGGCTGTCCTGCTGCTGTGTCCCACCGCAGGCACATGCTGGAATGGAAGTTCGCCTCGGTCCAGGGTTGGCTGGAAGAGCAGGTTCATATGATGACAGAATATATAATTCTCACAAATAATTTATTTTCTTTCTCTCATTTTGATAAGTGTGCTTAAGGCTGCGCTGTATGTCTTATTCTTTTCAAAAACAATTAAGCAATCGCTTACACCAAAAATGCCCCTTCATTACATCATGACTTAAATTGCTCTGTTTCTAACGATATACATATTTTCCTTTGTTTAAAAACAATAAAAAAAGCTCAAAAACATATTAGTGAACATTAGTGCAGTCGCATATGTTTTGTGTATGAATTTTTTATGGGAGTCATCTGACACGTTTTCTGTCAGGTATTGGCACTTTTCAATGCAGACATTACTGTAATAATGCTTTTTTAGGGCTCTGTTTCACTGCCCTCCAATAGATCTTCAATGGTAAGCCATCATGAGCCATTCAAACATGATTAGTATAGACGACGCTATTTAATTACCTTGGCTTAAATGAACTTTATTGCTGCGGAGCTGGAACATGTTCTATCGATGTCTGTGCCGTTTTGTCTGTTTTCTGCCTTCCACTGAATCCCAACAGAGAATTATGATTGATTGCTTGAAAGCATTGATGCTACTTAAGTTAATCATCATCATTATCGCAGTGCGAGAATAAAAGGCTATTCTTGTCTATAAAATGTGTAATCAGTGGACGCGAGACACTACCCGCGAACTGATCTGCCAATGTAGCTCAAGATGGTGCCCTATGGAAGAGACCTTTTTATTATACAGCTAAAAGTGCATCATACTAATTCCACATATCGCAGATAAAAGCACGTGTAAAACACATCGGAGCAAGCTATTTAAGAGTGATTATTGTTGATCTAATCTATGTTGCAATGAGAGCATACTGTATATGTATTTATTTATTCATTTATTTGTAATAGTAGCTATGTGAAATCAGGAATTCTTGTTTATGAGTAACATTTAAAGAAAAACTAAATCTAACATAATGCAAAAGCCAACATGAACCATATCCTTTTATGCAGTGAAAACTTAAGATTAAGCTGTACTTTACTGACCTTGTAAGGAAATGTGTCCTCTGCATTTGACCCATCCTTCGATGCCGCTGAGGCCACCTGTGGCCGACCACTGTGTAGCGTCTGGGGACCCATCTCCAGATGTCGAGCCAGGCTGATGGTCAGAATCACCTGGATTAATCTTAGTCTTAATGCAGTATTTATCTAAGATGTAATGTCGGGAACATAAACACACAGAAACCCTTTATGCGGCTCCATTCTCAAAAATATATTTTTTTCTTTAGTTCAAATCAGTAACTGACTATTATTGCGGGAGTTGTCTCACCAATAAAAAAAACATCCTAATAAATAGATACAATTCTTGGCAGATAAATGTATATGGGAACGATGTTATTTAAGTACAGAACACAATGCAAGACCATTTACAGAATATAAGTCTTGGATGTTCCCCCACACGTTGGCAATCTTCATTGCTGATGTTGACACCTATGGAATTGATTTCCCATGGCAGCGCAGTCCATCTACTGCCACAAACATTGGCATGGCTGCACTCACATCATGTTGACACAGAGCGCAATCACTGCTGTTTGTCAGCCATTGTTGGTGTGGAATAAGGAGAGAGCAACAACAACAACCTGTGAAAGCTTGTCCAGGGGATCCACGTCACTGTCATCAAGGTGCAATGTTCACCTCATAGAATTGTCTAATTTAGTTACGCAAAAACAAAACGAAGAATCAAATCTGTGTTTGACAAGTCAATTACCTTCCTTTATCAAAGTTGTGCACAGAATGATGTGTATTTGGGTGTATGATTGTTAGCTGGAGGGCTTGTGGCTTTTAAGAAATGCCCCAACACCAATAATAATTAGATTGAATGTTACAAATGGTCTCATGCTTGAAAAAATATGTGCGGTTTGGTGATTATTTCAAATCAGTGTACAATGTACGTTACCTTTTGACCTGGTGATGGATTTGAGTGCCCCGTATGCCCACGTTCAGATTGACAAATGCAGAACCGTGTAGTGTTTGTATACGAACACTACACATCTGCTGTGATTTGTCTTACGCAACTTTGATAAATGAGGTTCATTTTGTGTGTTTAAATGAGCTTTAACTTTGACACATAATTATTAGATTATTGTAGAAACTATAGATACAGAAAGAATACTCAAGGGGTAAATTGTCCCAGAGAAGTGCACATTAGTGATGATGATGTCATTACACTGGAACACCTTCATATTCAGCTCTGTCTTTGGGTTCAAGCCATGACTAGTTTCGTAGAACAAGCAGCTAAAAAAACAGCTTTGTGTTTTGGTAACACTTTATTTGACACATTGTACCTATTTAAATTTAGTACAATGTAATGTGCTCTGTAACAATGTGTAATAACTTGTACCTATGGGTTGGATACACAATGGAATAATATGCATTAGTAGTTTGTAGTTACATAATGTAATAAGACATAACCCTAACTTTAAGCCCTAACCCTAAGGGTCTCATGTCCTATTACATTATGTACCTACAAAGTACTAATACAAGTTATTGCATTGTGTATCTCACCCATAGGTACAGGTTATTACAGATTGTTACAGTACATTACATTGTACTACATTTTGTTAGGTACAATGTATCAAGGTACTGTAAAATAAAGTGATACCTGTGTTGGTATTTTTTTTTTACAATTCTCATAGCAATGTGGCGACAGTGGCACAGATGGTAGGGCAGGTTGTCTCATGATCGGAAGATCGGGAGTTCAAATCCCAGCTCCTGCAGGTGCACACTGTCGTTGTGTCCTTGGGCGAGACACTTCACCCTCCTTGCCTCCGGTGTCTGCGTTCATTGGTGTGTGAATGACGGTGTGAATGGGTGACTGGTTCCTTGCTGTAAATCGCGCTGGGTCTATTGAAGGTAGAAAAATGCATTTCCCATTTCTATATTTGAATGAAGCAAAATACTTACCAAGATTTGATTTTTACAAGGCAATGTGTAACATGGTTAAAAGCTCCAAAAGCGTTATTTTGCATGATACATGTTTCATGTATATATGTTCAAAAGCAATTTTTCATGTTGCATCCCGTGAATTCTATATTGTCTCAAATATAAATAGTAGAAACATGAAAATGCTGTTGCCTTTACAAAAGGTGTCTCCTCTCTCCTCCTCTCCTTTTTTTTCTAAATGACAAGAACAACATCAAATACATTTGGGTGTTTGCCCTGAAGACCAAGGCCTCATCAATGATGCAGTGACACGGAATCAATTTAACTCTGAGGAAAGGTTATAGAATTAATTCCAAAGGAGAAAGATTATTAATAGAGCTCCAACGTGTCTGCTGCTAATTGTCTGGGTGCTTAAGTAAACAGTACATTTTCATTTTTTGAAATATATTTCTGGACTGTGATATCAAGTTCATAATTAGTGGCGGTTAATTGTTGTCTACATACTGTATGTCTGTGTGTCCTCAGTGCTTTCGTTATGGAATATATTTTTATGTACTTCTTTGTTTTGGAATATGTATTACTTTTTTAAGTAGCAGGATCGTTTCTATCTCACAGATTGTGGCAACAGTGCAGTTTTCATTATTAGTTAATTAATCATCAATCCTCAATAGCCAAATTAACATGTGCCCACCTTGCAATATCAGGAGATGTTCCAATAATCCTGACATTACCAGGAGAATGTCCTGAGTATTTGTGAATTTGGTTATAATCAGGTTTTAATAAATTGTAAATAACAGGAATTGGGAACGTAGGAGAAGAGTGAAAATCATCCCCGGCTTTCGAGATTAGATCATACCGGGCGGACATTGTCAAAGTGGTGCGAGAAAGGCCTCTGTTTTTGCCATTGAATTATTTAAATATTCAAAAATGTTCATTGCAAATTCTTGAAGTCCTGCACTGCTCCTTTGTCTGTCTGCCATTGATATTCCGGAGCAAGCCTGTGTTTTGTAATGATGGATAAAAATAAAAAAGCCTAAACTTGCAACTGAACGAGCAACCGCCCTGAGTAGGCAGTGAGGAGTAAATAGGTTTATAGATTTGTTGTATGTAGATTTACAAATACCAAAATGCACCAGCCACAGTGGAAGTGATCTAATATTGGGATTCCATTAAGTTTAGAGGTGTACTGTATTGATGTTTCCCTCTCAGACAAGATGCAGCAATTATTAATGAAGATGTGTGTCTCAGGTAATTACTGCACTAATTTAGTTATGCTAGAGTAGGCTGCTATCTGATTTTGTACCATTGAACCTATTAGTTTGACTAAACACTGAGCTAATTACTGCCTGAGCTCATAGTGTGTAACATACATATGAGGAACAACTTCTCAGTGCCACTTGTATACAGGACTTTGGATGACAACATTGTTTAACTCTAATGAATGAATAAAGAAGTATTACCGTCTTTATAGGGTCTACTTTTATGTGGTTGCCAATGGAAATAATCTGCTGTGTAGATACGCACCCTTCTATGTGAAGCCATATACAAGTTTATCCTTTACTGGCATTGAATGTATTACATTATGAGGTTGGTCTGTTTACCCCACCTGCCTGGATGCGTCCCTCACCCTTTCCCCCACTGTCCCGAAGCTCCACCAAGGACTGGACGTTAGCACCACAGCCTTTCAGCCCTACGTATCTTCATAGGGACTCCCATCAGACCTGGGCCATCTATATCCGGTTCGTCTGTATAAGTAGATCTCACCTTCAATGTGGTTCTTCTCAGTGTTTTTCTTCTCCCAGCGGGTTTTACAGCTTTTTTGTGTGTTTGTTTTGCCCTAAAGAAGGAAACTGCAACTTTACATCTACTGCTTCACTGCTGACTGTTCAATTGACCTTTCACAAAAGCCCCGCCCACTTAGTTACTGTTGCTACTTCCGTCAAACTTGCTGATGCCGCTGCTAGAGTGACTCGTGTTAGTGACTCTAATTGGAGCAATACATGCGCAATATCCTCCTGATCGAGGAGGGGTTGCAATATGAGGTAGAGGGATATATTCAAGATATTACACTATCCAACGAAGGATAAAGGACAACTATTGACACTACAGACAGGTCTCAAGCAAAAGCAGAAAAACCTCATCTCTTCGTGTTTTTGCTTTGGGAAGGAACATAACTGGACTACCCCAGACACACTCCTGTGGTACCTAGTGTTCAATTTAAATACTCCATAGGCAGATCGCTTCACCATTTTGCTTCTTCTTCTTTGTCTGGTAGGGTTTCTGGTGTTTAGCAGTAAAAAAAAAAAGTGCATCTGCTCAGTGCTCATTGCTGGTATGTCCCATTGTTTTCAATTAGGTCTGCGGCTAGACGGACCTAGCTTCATAGTAACGGTTGCTAGGATGCATGATTGAACAATTACTGTTTTGGGGCGGGGTTTTGGGAAAGGTCAGTTGGGCAATACATTTGTTGGTCTGTTTCAGTGTTTGATGTCTATGGCATTGCTGATTTCCAAACTGTTCTTGGTTCTTGAGCTGTGATACTCAGCTGAAAATTATGTTATTTGATCTGTATCCACTGTTTGCAGCAACATTTTAATAATACATTTTTATATCGCGTTCTCAACCCATTTAGTTATGTGACAACCATCTTTTTAACCTTCAAGTCGTTTAAAAAATGTATTTGGCATAATCATTGCTAAGTGGAAAACGTTCATAAATTTAACGTGCTGAAAAACATGGAATGTAATGAGATGAAGAAATGTTTATACCAGTAGTTATGAATTCCAGTCAGGTTATTGCCAATATTGAAGCACTGATTTGTGCTGAATGAACACATGTCCTAATTGATTGGATGGTTTACTTTCACCCCATGCTCCAAACAAGGTCAGTGAACTCAAAATATCCCTCCATCCTCTGAAAAGACAGCAATGTGATTGCAATATTTAATATAGGTCTTAGGTTGAAGTAACTTTAAGTAGATTTGTTTTTTGTTTTTTTAACCATTAATTGGTGAAAAGTTCTTTACAACACATTAATAGAAAACAGAGAAATGTATTTCAAAGACAGAGATTTATATTGAAAGACTCTAACTTTCTTTTCAAGCCGGAAAAGAAATGTAATGCGAAGATCATGCAAAATTGACTATTTTGAGCTTTAAATTGTGGTAATTGTATTCTCATAAAAAAACCATACCTGGAGTGATGTTTCATTTCATTAATGTGTGTTTCAGTGATTATGTTAAATCAATCTGTATATGAAAGGTATATGAATCTTCTTTGTGCGTGTATCTTTCATCTAAGATCTCATTTTGGACTGCTGCCCTGGTTACTGAGGCACGAGAGGAAGAAGTGTTATACTTAAAAAAATCCAAGGCTATAAGGTGTCTCAAGTAGGAACAGCCCCAAAAATAATATATTTTAATAGTACCCTGTGTGTGGAAGAATACAGGTGAAACTCGGAAAATTAAAAGTCTATTTATTTCTGTAATTCAACTTAAAATGCGAAACTAACATATGATATAGACTCATTACATGCAAAGTGACATATGTAAAGCCTTTGTTTAATTTCAATAATTTTCACTTACAGCTTCTAAAAACCCCAAAATCAAAATCTCAAAAGATTTGAATATTACATGAAATCGATTTAAAAAAAATTGGACACATTGAACCGACAATATAGTCCCTTTAAACAATATTCTGATCTTCTGAGATTTAGAATTTGTGGTATAAGCCAAAATCATCATGCAAAGTGGGATATATCAAGCCTTTGTTTGTTATGTTTTTTTTTATAATTATGCCTCACAGCTTGTAAAACCCCCAAATAAAACATCTCAGAAAATTTGAATATTTTGAAAATGGACTGTAAGCCACAATCATCAAAATTAAAACAAACAAAGGCTTGACATATGTCACTTGCATGTCATGAGTCTATATCATATATTTCACAAGTTGAATTACAGAAATAAATGAACTTTTTCACGATATTCTTATTTTCTGGAGTTTCACCTGTATTTGTCTTAAAATTAAATAATGAAATACAAAAAAACATTGACCAGTGCAAAGGTTGTGCTCTGCAACAAGATCAAGTAGCACTATACAACATTGGAAAATACATTTCAGCAGTGAAGTTTGACGTAGGGTGAGCACTGTTTTAGCGCCCCGCCAACACTCACACTCCAGCTCTCAGATGCCACTTTCTGAATGCCTACATCCTAATTAAGCTTGTTCGCACTGTTTTGGCTCCAGAAAGAACTGCCAGGTCCATTTCCTTTAAAGCCGCCAAATATGATATGTTACTACTACAATCTCCGCTCCCATGCTTTCACCTGCGTGTCTGACATCTCGCATCGTCAGATACAAGCTGTCTTGGCAGCAAAAAGTTTGTTACCCTTTAACAAGATATACAAAGGCACCAAATCAAAGCTCGGCTCTAACACTGTTTTTGAGGTTCTGTGTGCTCATATACAAAATCATCTACAGCAGTCTGCCTCAAAAGTGAACTACAGTGAATTATTGGAAGGACAGCATATTTAAGATATCAGTGTCCCAGGTATTTTTGCAATGTATCTTTATTCAATCATATTTAAATTTTGACAAATACAGGAGATTTATTACTTACTCGTGGCAAATCATGGCCGGCCTGTCTTTCGACCAAAGTGAACCAAGACAAGCCTCTGAAGCATACATAATAACAATATTTATTATCTGTCTTAAGTTTTCACTTTGAGGGTATGAGAATCAATCTTGGGCATTAGTTACTAAGTTCATCTCATACATTGGGCTTTATCGTCTGCCTGGCACAAAACAGCGTTGGTCCAGAGGAGGCTGGTATCTTGCGTGCACAGATACACACCAGCGGCATCAGTGCTTGCGGCCAGTGGCTCGAGGGCATCGCTTACAAAAAAAGAAGCTGACTGAGACGTGTTGTGCTGCAAGAACTTCGGATTCGCAGCTTCCTCTCAGCGCTTCCTTTACATCGCGCCTCATGTACTTCATTCAGCATTTAGGCTATCCTCATCAAGCTCTCACGGGAGAGACCATATACTTTATTTATTCAACTATGAGTTAAACACTGTCTGTGTCCTGAGAGAAAGAGAGTATACCAATGGTCCCGCTCTGGCGCTGGTATCAAAAAGCAATGCACTCTCCACATATTGTTATTGTGTTTGCTATGTATGTGTCAAACGTGGACAGCAGTGAGTTCATCTGATGAGGAAACTGAACTCTTTTAATGTATCTACAAATATTTTAAGTAATTTTTATCATTCTTTTATTGTGTCTTAATCTTTTATTTTATTTGCTGGTTTGAGGGCCTGTCTCGGAAAGATAAAAAAACAGTCTGAACCACATTGTCAAAGAGTGTAGTAAGATTACTGGTGTGTGTGTTGAAGACCTTTGTCTCACTCTGTAAGGAAAGAGTCGTCCAAAAGACTCCATTGGGCGCACTTTACTCTAATGCCCTCCGGGAGGCAATATGTCACCCCCCAACAGAAGAAAAAACGCTATTCAAATTCTTTCATTCCGACTGTTGTCAGGATTTTAAATGACACTAGCTAGGAAGTTAGTGTTTATTTTTATTCTTTTTTCCTCATCTTTGCTGGTCCACTTGTGCCCTGATGCAGTTACAGTTCATGACGTCTGTACTGAATGTGGCTGTATGACTAGAGAACAGCGAACAGCTGGGATAAATAAAGTTGTTTTGATTGATTGATCGAAACGTGATAAAGTTTGGGGACAACTGCTCTACATAACATTGCCATTTGCCACGGGTGTCTGGCTAGCCCAGGTTCAAGCCACTTACTGCGTCAGGTCTGAAGCTGAAGATTTCACAGAGCACCCCCTCATAAGCGTTTAGAAACACAAGGTAGGGCCCATGGTCTTTTTGCAGCTTGTCTCTTTGACTTGATACTCGTGGGTTACTACATTGAATCCCCAAAAGCAGTATTATGTCTTCCCTTGATAAAGAGAATCTATTAAAACTCAATTCCTGTTGTTTGTTGCTCTGTGTTTTGGATTGTAGCATGTGGACCCTGCCAACCGTTTTTTGTAATGAAAACCACAGGAGCCCAGTGCAGGAGACATGGCTACATGCCTCTAGAGCTGTGTGGGACCAAGTAGGTTCTAGGCCAAATTGTCGATTGTAAGGGCATAACACAAACCCACCATGACACCTTCAAAATGATCAAAAATAAATGATGAATATTTTTGTGTTAAGTCCACATGTGTCCACCCCAGCCTGTGTACTTGAATGTGCATGAGCCGTGTAATCAGGGGCGCTTTGGAACTTTTAACAAGAAGTCATTAACAGTCAAGACTATTGTGCAGACAGCATGATTTCAAAGGTGCTCCACAACAGCTTGTGCAGCGAGGCTTGATTGAACCCGAGCACTTGAAAGGAGGCACAGAGACGCACGGTTCGCATCCTGTCGCGGCCCATCTGCCTCTCTCCTCGCTCCTGCCGTCATTCTTCTTTGTGAGGAGGAAAGGGTTGAACATCAAAGAACAGCCATGCTACCTTGGAGACAGAAACAATTAGTAATGGATCTACTGAAAGGTGGCGTAAAGGCGAGGCTGGCTCGATGAAACCTAAAATGTTACGTCTGGGCTTAACTGAAAAAGACGGCCAAGTATTGTAACCGCTGTCTCTATCTCGGTCCATAGCACATTTAACTATAGAACCCATTAGACAAGCGACACACTGGAGTCCATTTAAACACCTACAGAATAACCATCATCTCCATGAAAACATACTCTCTGCCGTTCCAAATGTCTAATTTCAAAAACAAAAGTCATAGCTTGTAGGTTAAAGGGACTAGATACAAGTTGGTCATTTGTATACTCACTACTGCCACCTCAGGTCTTACGTGTAACTGCAGTCTCTGTATTAAGCTTGTTCGGACCCAAATTAACAACTTTATGAGTGACAGTGTAGGATTTTAGAGGCAGTTGTGGTGAACAGGTCTGAGCTCATTCTACACATTAGGACATGGCTGGAACATGTAGAGGGATTGAAAATACATAATATTAAACGTTAATGTAATGTTGGACAAGAGTCATGGTGATATTATATTTGCCTTTCAAAATATATGCATATTGGGAGAAATGTGTTTCCCACAATCACCCAGTTCATGTTGTTTTGAAATTCAATGAGTGACAATGTAACATGTTGTGTAACCGTCTGAATGTAGACCGGACCACACAACAAACTGATCACACCTCTGGCTGCGATAAGTACTTTCTCATTAACACTTCTATCCAGCAATATCTCCACAGTGGCCCCGCGTGAGTCCGGAGCAAATCTCAGAGGGAAGCTGCCTCATATAGAATACCCTTGAGCTCTTTCACAGCTATCTAAAATATCCTACTTTTCTTTGCAGGCTGCTGTGCAACTCCACCTATTTCACCTCTGTGAGCATTTCATAATGAATACTCGAAGTGAGAAGTTTGACATGGCTTAGCTGTTGTTTAATAATGCATTTGTCATCTGTGACCAGGACAAAGGAGGGGTGAGGCCAAACAAATATGAAATTAGGTCAATATCACAAGGTCACCACTATTGAGGTCGAACAATGTAAGACATGAAAGAAAGACCAATACAAAGAGCCAGGAGCATGTTATTCCTGTGTGCCACGGGGGCTATGTCATTGAGTGGGCAATTTGGTATGGCATACCTGCAAGTTAAATTAGGAGATTTGTTTAACAGATTTTTCAAGTTTGTCGCCTGTGGGTTATTGTACAAATAAATTAAAGCTAAAGAGCATATGAAAGGCATGCAATGAAAAGACATGTCATGCCTCGCATTTGAGTTCATTCACGATGTGAAGTAAAAAAGTATTTAAAAAAAACAGCTTGAATAATTAAAATAAATTATCAGCTGAAGCAGGAAAAAGTTATAGCAGACCAGAGAGCAATAACTGCAGTGTTCTTGGTAAGGTTCTTCATGCATTTTGCTCACGTACTAATTTATTAGCTCGTAATGTTAAATACTGCAGTCCCGTTAGACACGTGGTACCTGCTGCTGGTGGATGTAAGTGTTACAATGCTCATCAGTGCATATGGTGTGATATCAATCATCCAGAGGGGCGCCATGACGAGAGGGCACAGCTCTGAGAGGGGCAGGTGTGCAGGCCTAGGCATTACACCATAGATGGATACACACCATTACCCAATAACTGCTCCCTGGATTCCTTGTGGCTGTACTTAGACATGTTCACAACTCTTTTTTCTTTTCTTTTTTACCAAAACTACTGACTACTTTGCAAATAGCAAAAACAACAATATTGTGAAGAGGCTGAACGGTAGACTATAGTGAACTCAAGACTGACTGTAAGCCAACAAAGTTGGAAAATTATATATTTTTTTTTGGTGTTGTTGTTTCAATGTTTTCCTTCCCCCTTGTTCAGATAGAACCAGAATGCAGTGCTGTCAAAGTCAAGAGTGAAGGTTGTAGCCTGGAGTGGGTAAAAGCACATTTAATGATGGCGACCAGTCAAGAGGCAGACTCCAGCCGACCATGGATCTGTCCAGCCCTGGGTATGTGAGCTCCAACGGCAGTATCAGCGCTGGAATAGAGCCGATGACTGATTCCAATTGAGGGCCACATCAAAGAGTGAGAATGCTGCAGCTCTGGCAGGGGGGCTGGGGGTCAGGGACACTGGCGGAGGGATTTAGTCATTTCAGGGCTTATGTGAAGCACCATGGAGAGGAGCCATAAAAGCACAATGTCACTTTGTGACCTGCAGTTAAAGGCAGACCAACATGGAGCCGAGTGAGTTGCTGGGAACGCACCACAGCTGCACTCAGACATGCACCGTGCTGCTCTGTGGTGCGCACTCTCATCCCTCTTAGACGTAAGCATGGGCACGCTAACACGGCTGTATAACACCATCAATTCACTCTGATTTTTCAGGCTAATAATACTAAATGGTAATGCTAATTTTGATAGTACCAAAGTCCAGTAAATTAGCTTCCATCTTCGCATAAATGAAGCTCCACATGGCAGCCATACTTTATGCAACTCTCTGACATTTAGTGGGACCAATGACACTCGTAGGACCATTCAAATGTGTCTTGTTGGCATGCAGCCTCCAGAGAAGCCTAGTGGGAATGGTCCTGCAGCTTTTAGGGCCAATAAAGCTGCTCAGTTTCTACTGCTTTGACAGGACTTGGAGTTATTATTATTATCTCTGGTCAGTAAATTTCTGTATACCCCAAGTTTACTGTTAAAAAAAACAAACAACTTTACTACATTAACTTTACACTAAACATCAAAACCTCTTCTAGTCTATGAGCATTTATTAAAAGGCCCCAGTTTTCTCTCACATGCACTCATTAACAGTAGTTGAAGGGAAGAGCTGTCAGAAAAGTGAACTCATATTTCTTTTTGCCTCTCGTCTTTGTGAATGCGCTGTTCACATCAGCCTTAATGAGTGCCTTTAACTGTTAGTAGATCTCATGTTTCCCTGCACTTGTAATGAATCAAAGTCTCTGATGAGAACAGTGTCGTATGCTGAGGAGGGACTGGGGAGGCACAACAGCTGGGTGGATCACTATATGTCAACCATACCTTCACATCAATAAGACACACATTTACAGTCTGTTAGATGCATTTTGTTCAATTTGTTCAAACTATTTCAGGGCCAACTTGCTCCAAATAACAACAGTGCCCTCCAGTGTAGCCAACAGACACATAATACATATGAATAATAATCACCACCTGCCAGTGGGATGTGAAAATATAACCACGAGAACCGGAAAAGTATGCTACTTTGCATTGCTGTTTTGACTTTATGTCAAGCATAAATCAGGTTGTATTTGCACTATATGAATACATTTACAAAGACGCTTCAGTTGTTGAATGAACCATAGCTTTTCGTCTAAAAATGTGGTTGCAAGTTGCCTAAAACTGGCAACAAGATGCAAATCTCCAAGAGGCAACAATAAGGTGTAATAAGGAGTGGTTTTATTCATTCAGAAATGATCTCGACTGGCGTGTCTCATGCCGCTCTCTCTCCCTCAGAGACACACCATGAAACAGGAGACAGCGTAGCTGCAAAACGCTGCTTGTTTTATGAAAATCCACCTCATATTTACAGTATGTCAAAGACCTGTTATAAAGATGTTTCAATTAGACATGACTACAATGAACCCATGTACGACGGCGATGAGCGGGGGCAACTTCCTCAACCCGCCCCGCGATCGAAGAAATCCCCCGCCCAACCCGATCCGCAGGGAACCTGCGAGGTTTGCGGCTTAACCCTCAACCTGCGCATCACTATTCACATGGCGACGCAGGGACTCATTTTTTTATTTTACTATATACACTGGAACTGTGGCACTATAAATACTGCTTAGTGTAATCTTTACAAGTTACATGCATGATCAGAACTCCTGAAACACTTGAAGCTGAATAGCCATAAATGCACTTTGCACCAATCTGTTTGTTCAATAGCTTAACAGACAAACAACAATAAATGTATTTGTTGTTGAGCTCATGTGCTTATCTATTTATTCAATCATTTAGACCAAAATGTTTTTGTTTAAAATGTGATTAATTGCAATTAATCAATTACCTACCATGTAATCAATATATATATATATATATATATATTGATTGTTTTCTATAAGTAAAACAGGCCAGTTTTCTTGATAAATCTGGAATGCAGCTGGCCTGAATCCAAGAGCATACAATCCATTCCATTCTTGTAAGTGCGTTTACAATATGGATACTCTTAGCAAGACAATCTTCCTGGTGCATATAGGGCTGAAGCGCCTCTCAGACTGATGATGCTTACAATGGCATCGAAGAGTGATACTGGCCTTGTTTACTGATGGGTATTACAGTTGTTTTAAACACACAACTATTGCATGTATTCCTGGTTACCATACAAAAGGCTATGATGAATCGGCGACTGCAGCTACTCAACAGATGGTATGCATGGCTGCCTTTATTACCTTGCCCGCCGAAGGCCTGTCTGTACTGAGCCTATTACTGTATTAGTAGTATTTTGACCATATCAAAAGAGCTAGGTGCCACTAACATCTGCAAGGACTTTCTGTAAATGGTAAATTGGCATTACCTAGGTATTTCTCTAACCAATGCATTTTATATTGCAATGAAGGCTGACACACCGAGTTACAAATGTGGTTACTAAGCCCATAAAACTATAAATTGAATATTTGCGATTGTATTTACAACTTTTTGTTCTCCCAGGATTTATCAAACCCAATCCACCCTCAAGGCTCATGGCTTGGTCTGCCAGAGAATCCACAAATTAATGTGTTGAAATTACCTATCGGGTTTGCGTGACTGGGAAGAGCCCCTGGAGCAGTTCATTTACTCAGCAGGTTAGAGGTGTGAATATGAGTGTGAGGTAAGGTGTTGATTCTAAAGAAGCCATGGCGAACTTTCAATACCTTTCTTCTGTGGCAGAACATTACCTTTTCACCACGCGCACACATAAATGGTTTTATATTTGCACTCGATGTACCAGTCATGTGAAAAGCACCGGCCTTTTTCGGATATGTGGTTTTTGCTTCATGAGGTGCGCTGCTATCGTAATATAGCGTCCCTAAGTGTCGGCTTTAGATCCAAGACAATAAGCAACAGTATAAACACTCCCACACACTTCTCACGGCTGGGAGGTCTGCGCCGTAAAATGCCCAGATTGATAGAGCCTGCTGGACTCCTCCCCTGAGTTGGAAGGCCAGACTCCCACAGCGTGCCTTCCCTTTGACTCAACACTGGAGATAAAGTTTCTCAAGCAACAATGCATCTGCAATAGGTTCTTTTATTGGTCGGTGTTGTGCAATTAAGCGCACACCATGTTAAACGACATAAATATATGGCAAGGCCTATAACATTGGTCATTCTTTTTATTCTCATCACATTTTATCTGCTATTTTAACCGCTTTCATCTGTTTTATTCAGTAATATATTATTAATTATTCAGTGATATATTAATGTTGTGCTATGAGTGCCTTGATTGACCTTGCTTTAATATTTTTTTTTAACATGCAGCTTTAAATAAAAGATGTCAATTCTGCAAATCAAAACTTTATGTAAATTAAAGTGGACATAGTTGAGTTGTTTATGCAGTAGTCTCAAGTGATGTCAATTTAGGACTGTTGCCATTAGAATCCATAATAAAAAATAAAATATATATATATATATATACATACATGGGTTGCAGTCAGGTGAATCCTCCGGCCTGATGATGATCATTAGCCTGTCTTGACATCTGGATATGGGTCCTTGGGCGCTGCCCCCTGCTCCGGACAGGTTGCCTCAGCAGCATTGAAGGCTGCAAAGGACTCATTTTGGACACAGAACAGCGACATGAACACATTTACAAAGGCTTAAAGACAAACTAAACATCAGACCAACATTTTTTTTTTCTGCTGTAAAAAACGTAATATAAGGAGTTTTATTACTGTTCCCAGTAGTCTTTTCTCATTTAGTGTAATTTGCACTTTTTTTGTCTGGTTTTGCCCCTCAAACGGTGAACTGCTATGTGTTTTTTGCCGTGGAAGTTAATGTAGAAATCCATATCAGGACTAGACGACGATCTTGTAAGCGGATCATTACTGATCATGTCCCAACCACACACAGTGGAGGAGGAAGCAAAGACTTTCACTAAGGAGTTAGCTGAACCACCGCGTGGCATGACAACGGTCTCTGTTCCGCATTCATTTTCAAACGAATACGCGCGGTGTTTGGCGCTTAGTGGAGACTTCACTAAATAGTTGTGGTGAAAAAACGCTAACCTTCGCTTCTCACCTTTTTGCTTGGGCTGTGAAATTATCAATCTCTTCCGCTCTTAAGCACAGATTTGTAATAATCACATCTGCTTTCTTCATGATCATACATCCAGGTAAAAGCATGCTATTTAGTGATCAAGAGGATTCAGACACAGCCACTGTTTACATTTTTCCTCTTTTCTTGGGCTACAAATGAATGACATCATAGAAGAGTGACTGATTTAGATCGTCTAAAAACCAACCAGTCCCTCCCCCTGCTTCCCCCCAGCTCAGGCTCCCAGGATTAGCATGTGCATCTGTTCTTATAAATGGCCGGGAGCGCGGGACAGGCAGATACAAATAAAGGTGATTTAGCCCAAAGAGATGCTGAAGGATGGCTCTCATTAGGGCCACAGTGCAGACCAGAGTCGGGTTTAACTGAGAGGGATACCAGGCCATTAGTGCCCTGGCAGCTCTGGTATTGATAGGTTTTTAATAAGACGCTACATTAATGGTTATCATGACTGAGTAGCTTTATGCTAATGAGAGGAGGAGCGGACTCTATCCATGTCCAAGTGGAATAGGGATGAGTGGAGTAAAAGTAAAGATGTGAGTCTATGCCTACTTTTACTTGAATTATTCATTAGTTTGCAGTGAATGCTACACCACCTGTTTTCTCCCATTAACAAATAAAGAAAGTCAGAGGTAACCATAAACTGTTAGTTTCTGCCCCCAACTTAAACATATAAGTACAGACCTTTCACAATGGCTAAAACACACACAAAAACATTCTGAATTGTTAACATTTAGAAAAGCGTGCTCTGGGTGGGCTGGTCCAAACCAAAAAATGCCCAGGCTGAATTATTGTCCCAGTCCGCCCCTGTACTTTACTCTCATCACTAGTACCCTCTAACCCACTTTAAAACTTATCCATAAACAAAATAGCCTGGCTAACGCCAGACTAAAATCACTAATGATATTTAGTCTTGTGTCATCGTCTTACCGTTAGGTTAGGTTTGTTTATGTTGTGACCCTGGGAAGTTCCGCAGTGAGGCTTTAAGTTATGCACAGCTGTCAATGGTCGGGGATTTTTATAATGTGAAGAGGCAGCAGAGACTCCAGAGTGCAGTTCCACATGTGTTTTCTGTCAAATCCAAGCCCAACGACGTCCCTATATTTTGACAACAGCTTTGGTTCGCAGTCTGACACGTGTAACTCTCGCAGGTCCACATAAAACAGGGGCAGATGAAAGTGGCCGATCGCGCTGTGATTTGAGTGACAGTTGTGTGCGAGGGGGGCCGCGGTAGTGATGTACGACGCCAGAGGGATGTCTCCTGTCGCCGATCTAGATTTCATTTCCTCTCGTTAATCAGTCGGACTAATTCTCCACTCGTTCCATTTTTAACCCTACAGTGTCAGTGCCTCCAGTCTCTCTAATTGAAATATTAGCCAGTTAAGTAAATGAAGACAATTTAATCAGACCCCTCCTCCTCGACTTCCTTTTCCGTCCGTCTGTGTCTCTCTCCCTCCTCCTCTGACATTTTCCCATGTGACGCAGTGATCTTTCTATTAAAAGAAATAGTTGAGAGATCAATTCAAACTGGAATCCTTTTTTTAAACCAAACTGACAGCTCTATTGTTTCACTGCCAACTGAAGTTTGGTTCAATCCCTCTTCTTTTTTTTCTTCCTAGATTGAACTATGCCAAAAAGTGTCACCTTGTTTAATAGAAAATACACTTCGGGAGTCACAGAAAGATGCAACTTTTAATTGTCTGTATTTTTAAAATGATTCTAAATGTCCTTATGTGATGACGGTATACTCTAATATTATGTATCCATCATTACCAGGAGACATGAACACTCATATACATTGTGATATTCTCATATTATTGCAGGTTATGATCATATTTCTGTCTTCCTATAACTGTGTAGGGAACTGAAAATGTGTTACTTTTATGATTTTAAAGCCATTACTACACCAATATTACCACCGTCAAATACCCCTTTGCCCAAGATACATAATAATAATACAAATCAGTAGTTTCGCTAGGGATAATTTATCTCCTTTTTTTATCCGTCATGTATTGATCTCTCATTATAAGCCTTTTTTAAATACATTTTATATACATTCTATACAGTATACAGTCTGCATATTATTTAGGTTAGGTGAATGGATCTAAACTAAACACGAATTTTGCAACAGAAATGTGTATAAACTCGTGGGTAAAAGTCTCAGATGACGACTTATTCAGAGCATCATCTGCTCCTCAATATCAAGACAAATATTAAACTAATACAAATGTAAGTTGGAGCTTATTATTTGAATTTTATATACATTTGAATGTAATGTTTAATTAAAAAACAGTGGGTGAACGGGACAATATTTAGCAGTTGGCGTCGCACCTCCACACACCACTCCTCTTCCGGTCCTTCGCATATAGTATTTATCCAAATCCATGTGCTCTCAGTTAACTCTGATGTAAGACCCATCTAAATGCTGGCACGTGGACAGATAGAGCCCAGGTGGTGCTCGAGCATCTGCCCCTTTGCCCTGTGCCCTGTAAGTGCCCTTCTCACGACCAGTTTTTTTTTCTACTAAAAAATAACGTATTTGTTTTATTGTTCTTAGTTATTTGCCCTACTAAGCCAACGTGTGCTGAAAATACAGTTTTAATGCTCAACAACTTCAAATCGCGCTTTATTCCTCCTCTGCCTCTCGAGCCGCAGCAGCGCTGATGAGCTCCTGATCACGGAAGGGCAACTGCACTGTTTCCCCCGTGTGAGAAGATGGTACAGCCCATCTAAGACGCGGGAGTAAAGTAAACTGAGTAAATTAGATAACTTTTATGTACGAACCATCGCGACATGACTGGATTATTAAGGGGAATGGAAACGAAAGGGCCGAGAGGGCGAGGACGTCAGCGCCGCGTGTCGAGACCGTCCGGACTAAGTCAGCGGTAAGAAGTCAGTAACTTCAGCGGTTCTGTTTGTCGCTCTATAAAATGGTCTTAAAATGAACTCTATTACGCAGACTAAGTCATGGCTGGGCGTAGACCAGGGCCAGAGCAGTGTGAGCTGAGCTAAGGGAGACAGAAGGGTGAGGAGGAGAGAGAAGGGTGAGGAGGACAGTTGCCTGGGTTCTGGACACAGTACAGTACCTCTGTGGGAGGCGCACGGGAACATGGACAGCCCAGTGGATTATTGTTATTTAAGATATTTTAGATATGGACTAAGCAATGACTTGGACAAACTAGATGTTTTAAGTGTAGATTAGCACCTTTGCATTATTTATTTGTATTTGTGCAGAGCCTTGTGATAGACTTAAGAGGACGATGTAGGACAATCTAGTTTATTATTAGGTCCACATCATTGTCATTTTTATTTTATGTTGCTGTATTAATCAGTGGTCTGTTAGTGGTACTAGTTACAGAAATTAATTAATTCATTTATTTATTTTTCCTGGGGGTTGCCCTTTTATCCTGGTTGGGCACCTGTCCCTCAAAATGTCTGTGCACGCCACTGACTAAATGTTACTGAAAGCTGTCCAGTTGCGAAAAGCAAAGCGAAACCATGTGGTGTTAAATAGTGAAGCTTCTTTTAGAGAGAGAGAGAGAGAGAGAGCCCCACGCGTCAGAAAATAAGCAGTGCTGTGTCTTCATTTTAATTATGGCTTGATTTTTGATGGATGGCCTTCCAAATTTTCCGTAAAAGCTAAACATATCCAGTAAATGATGGGGAATTTTCGGTTAACGTAACCTCTGATACAAATAGATGTTTTTTTTTAATTTTCTGTCCTTATCTTGACTTGATAAACATGGCCTGCGGTCACTCATTGATGATCCTCATCAAACTCAAACACCACCCAACACGTACTTTTCAGTGTTTTGTTATAAATCTCACGAAGAAAGTGGAACAAAAAATGTTTTGAGGCAATCAGTTGATAAATCTTCCTCTCTTTTTTTTTTTCATTACCCTATCAGACGTGAATGCCCGATAACCACTGCCATGGCTCCCCTCCCCCTCAGATCCTCTGCCCTTCACATCTGTGTGTCTGCGCGGCTGAGATAAGCAAATCAATATCCTGTCACCTCTCATTTTTACTAGCCCAATTCTGCTGTGTGCACCCTCCACAAGGTGACAACTCCAACCCGCTCGGACCAGACAAACTCAGTGTGCTGTGGGGAGATTGTCTCTGGGGTCGGAAAGAAACCGTTTATATCAGCGGAAACAACCAGAGCAGCTAGATTTGTGCAACAATACAAAATCTGTCACTTTTATTGTACATTTAGAAGATGACTTCCATTGAATGTTATTATTATGTCAAAGACACACATCCACTTCTATTTTATCATATAAATCAGCTGTCAAAAACGTTTAATGTTGTTGCACCAAAGCACGGAGAGCTATAAAATAATATGGTTCATTTTGATTTAAAAATGGGGAAGCTGAAATAAATTATTGGAGCAAGACTAAGCCACAGCAGCAATGCGCTTGAAACCTGCATTGTCGAGAATTATGTGCTTGCAGAAGACTGTTGGTAAAACACACACAAAAAAATCTATCTATATATTATGAAAGAATTCATGTTACATATTAGGGCTAAAATCTATATGACGATATAAAAAAATATCATGATAACGATATATTTGATGATATACAGTAATTGACAATGGACAAATTACTTCAAAATCCCAGCCTTACGCCTATGGGGAAGATTAATTCAGTGATATTTTATTCTTTTTTTTAATGGCATACTAATGTCCTCGCAAATATGATCTACTCAAGCAGTTTACATCCTTCATTTCATTTTACTTTTAAGCACCAGTCCCCGTGTTCTACAGTCAGTGTTTATGCTGCTCTGATGGAGCTGAGCGTAGCATAAATTATATCGTCTCCACAGCGATATAAAATATTACAACGATATAAAAAAAAATATCGCGCTAACAATATGCGATACGATATGGCCCACCCCATTACATATTATACAAACGTTTATGTTTTTGGGTTGATATAGCATTCATTTCCCCAGAGTTGTCCTGCTGCACCGAGTGCAGCTTATGTTGAGCACGTAAACTTTGAGATTGATTAATCCATCAGCCATGAGCTGCAGATAGACAGGAACAGCTCACCTCCAGACATTGATTGACTCTGGTGTTAACCCTGGCTTCAGGTCACGCCCTGTCACATTTCTGCTCATAAATGGCGGGCTAAGGGCTCCTGTGGGTTTGTCTTCATCGTCTTGGGACCCTTAATTAGGTTGCACTATGAACATTCTTGGATTTCTCTTTCTATTAAATAATGCCGTGGACAGTGTCGGACCTTGGCCTACAAATAAGAAATGTTTTCATTCTGAAACATAATTCTGACTCTGAGCAAAGGGTAAATGCTTGGACCAACAGCAAAACTGCAATGTCTGGATTCAGATAAAAAAATAGCATGCCATATTTTTGAGAAAGTAGCAGCGAGTCACTGTAATAAAATGACATCATTACGGACTTCGAAGCATCCTTTGGACTTTGCTGTACTATATCTGCAGTATACTGTCGATATAACAAGGCCACAATGACTTGCCTTTTATGAAACTCATCCTGTAAATTGAGTACATGACTTTCATGATAACGACAGTCAACTAAAACATGACAAATTCTAATTTCGCTGGAGCTTTTCATGTTTCTATATGCATTTCTTGTCTGAGGGCAGCACTGGTCTTGGTTAAATATTCACCGCTGAGGCAATGTCATAACAGCAGACGGCGATAAGATTTCAAAGGCTCACAGCTGAAATGAGCCCCTTACACAATGAAATTTTGGGAATATTTCTGGCAGACTTTAAAAATGTATCTCTATATGAACACAGAACTAAGGAATGATATGTCAGCCAGCGGAAACTTCCTCAACTCCAAAATGCCAGTCATGGAGTGATGATAATGCAATTTGAAATAGGTTGCCCTCCCAATTCTCGAATAATAAGTCGTAATTTCAGATGCGGGGTAGAAATACAACCCGAAAAATCAAACCTGCTCATTATTTCCCTCACCATTAACAGACTTGTGCAAAATGAGTATCCACCGTCAGATTGGTTCATATCGCTACTGAGACCTCCAATGTCCTGCCATGCAGAGACCAAACAGCAGCCTTTGAAGAACCAGGGTACAAACACACACACACAAACTAGAAAGCTTCATGTCCATTTTTGAAACTAGGAACCATAGGCTAAATGGAATTGACAGGCGTGCATAATCACCTGCAGTTTTAGCTGGGGGTGCTTTGGCTCGCCTCGGAAACAGCCTTGTTGAGAGTAGACCAGGCCCCAAAAGCCCCATTAAACTATAATCCTAAATGGACTTCTATGCCCCAGCAGTTCAGGAGCGGAAGGCCAAATGGGTTTACTCTGCAGCAGTGTCTGATAGATAGACGTTTAGATACTGCTTTCTGTAATAATTATTCATTCTATTTCAGCATACGTGATTGGTGCGTGACTTACAGGCAATGTGAATAATGAAACTGTTTCTTTTATTAACATAAGTCACACCATGGGAGGCGCTATCATCAGATAGAAGCTTGTCGATTCAAATCAGCACAGTTGTGCTTCAAGTGTGATTATGCATGTGTTTGTGGTGTAGTGGCGAAGTCGTTTGAGCTTGAGCCTTGCAAGAAGATGGCCATTCAGTTTCAACCAGTTATTGTCTGCTGTACCATGATTACTGTGGCTGCATCTGACCATTAAAGATGTTTCTCTAGATGTCCAAGAGAATAAGTCAATATTAAAGTTTACACCAAGGCAAATGATTTCCATTTGATGCCAACCATGACCCTCAACATGAAATCTATAGTATCCGGAGAGGATGAGGATGGTGATGATTTATTTCATGTATTATTCCCGCAATATTCCACAAACATGTGTTTCATGAATGTGCCGAGGCGTTTTTGTGTCTGTGTGTTTTCTTCTTTTTTTGTTTTGTTGTCACAATAATCTTGGGAATTGTGGTGATTGTGTGTGTCTGAATGTTATTGGGATGTGTTTGTGGACTGGAGTTGGGTGTTGTGTTTTTTTTTTCATGTAAAACACTTGAAAAATGATGGGGATATCATCTGCGCCAGATCCCAACAAATACAACAGTATGACAGAAAACAGAAAAGTGCAGATGCACTACTATAAACACAACTTCAATTCAATTAAGAAAGCATACAATTTGGACTCACTGGATCACTGAAATGACAAAAGATTGGATCTTTCAACATTTTGCATTTGTAAAGATCTGCGTGTGACCTGACTTGACTGTCTATGAATATGAATATTCATGTTATATTAACAAAGAGGAAAATCGTGATAGGATAAAACATTTATCCACGCTTTGGTATGCTTTGACATTTGACAGCAGCATAGTTTACAAATCAAGGTTATTTGGGAAATGTCCCCAAAAAAGGCCCAATACAACATGTTTTTCTCTTTGTAGGGTAACATTTGTTTGCCCTATAAAGGTATGTTGTAAAAGTGGTAATTTGTGTGGAAAAAATAAGCCCGATGCATGAAGTTTGCATTGTTTTATGATTTGTTGATGTTATGAATGGCCTACCCAAATAGTCAATATGTGACAAAAAGGAGTTTACCTATTTCCTCACATTTGGCTAAAAAAGGTAAAACAAATTGGTATACTGACTTTAATAGAAATGATGACAAGACATTTGACACTGAACTTCAATCACGATTTGAAGAAATGTATTTTAAAAAGTCACTGCCCCTTTAATATATTCATATTTTCTCGCTGTGGTCAATGAAAGTCATAATTATTCTTCTTAAGAAACTGTCAGACTTTTCTCAGAGCTCCCTGAGCTCTATGCACTCACGCTCTTTACTGTTTGGAGAGGTTTACATCACCAAGCAGTTTTTTGTTCCCCTTCAAGGTTTCTTTTTCAGAATCTTGCTTTATTTATCTGTTGAACTTGTATGTACAACAATTAAAATGAATAAACAATTACCAACAATTAAAATGAGTCAACAATACATTAAGATTGTCCAACTAATTCGATGTTTGTCAGTCTGCAAAATCACCTTGAGATTATTCACACTTTATGTAGTTTCTAATGCAGACTGCTATACGTTCTCTACAAGGGTACTCCCTTGGTCCACCAAACTGGGTCAAAATGCTCTGAAACTTATAATCAAAGGTGGAAAGCTGTGACTTTAGCGTGTTGGCCTTCACTTTCAGTACTTGTTGGAAAGGACGCACTGTATAACTTATGCCTATAAGTGCCAGTACTGTTGGCTTGTCCAAGAGAGAAAAGAGTTGAGTAAAGTATGAAGTTTGTGTGGTGTGTGGGTGTTTGTCATCACGCCACGCCGAGGTCACAGCGAGACAGTGTAAAAGGATACGCTGCATATACCTGCACCTATAGTTGCATAATCTCCCGTCCACGCAGTGTCACCGCGGTCAAGATACAGTCCGCCGATGTCAAATGCAGTTAGAAAAGCCACACATGCGATCTGCTAACCTGCGGAATATGCCTTATGCAAGAATATTTCTGGAGGGGAAGGTTTTGTTGACGCGTTCCCGAGGCACTGCACAAACTATCGAGTGTTTGCAAGTACAATTGTGCCTTTCTTGAATTTGTGGTGATTTGGAGAATGCCCTTGGAGAGGACCTCACAAGCACAAAATGACATATTGATTTGAACAAACACAGCAATCTTTTACATGCACAAAGTTGGCTCAGCAATAACTTTTGCAATAAAAATGCAGGCTAAGATAACAATACAAACTGATAACAAGTTTACTAAGGGAGAAAACCGAAGGACGTGGTAAAGATTGGATTCGGTACAAAGTAGTAATTACTTTTCTTAGTAAAAATGTGCTATCATTTTAACTATTACCCCTGCTTCAACAAGATGAACGATTGTTGGCATACTATTATTCAGCATGAGCAGTGGCAGGCTCTCATGTAAAACTGCAATACAATAACTGCAGTCCCTAGTCATGTGCTGTACTAAGTTCACAATCCAAGCCCAACTAACAAAAACAATCAAAACAATCCAATCAGCACCGGGGGTCACTACCTAATCCGGAAATCTACCCAAGTTTAGCGAAAGTTTCAAACTGCATCTGCATCCAGCATGAGGTCAGAACATTATGCTCATAGAAGTTGCTGTGGAGTGGCAATTGTTCATGGACATAAGTCAGTTTTGCAATAAGTTCACTCCAAAATAAACCCTTTTGTATTGCTAAATACTTGGCGCAAAAATGTCTTGATAACTTTTAGGCTAAACCTGGCAAACTGTAGCGGGCAGTGCAGAACATATTCCAGGCTGATTTCAGATCTTACAATAAAGATGCACGAATGACAATACGTATACTTGTAGATATAGCCCACAATTAAGGACAATAAAGACATACAACAGTAAAATATAAAACACAACCATCAGAACTCTGACCACACCTGTTTAAACGTGGTTTTAGGCAGCCCTTAAAAGAAGTAATGGACGCGGGAGTTCTCCGCCCGTGGGGGAGCGAGTGCCAGAGCAACTGCCACGTATATCTACAAGTGTGTTACCATGGAAACTTGTGCCATTGAATTGATAATGTTCTCAGGCCATTGTTTTTGTAGTGGATTAAATATAGATGCATTCCACTAAGTTTTCTTGGTGTGTATTTTCTTTGTGTAAGTTTGACACTAATGTTGCGCATACAGTTGCGATGTTGCATGAATACAAAGTAGAGGGAGACAAAGAAGGGATTGTGGAGGCATGGATGTCATCAGAATATGCCAACACCTCCCATGTCAATCCCGTCCTCACACCATCTGTGGGTACGACAGGGCTAGTCTCACATACATTATACATAGAGCTCGACTGCAGTACGCACACAATTACTTTTACATGCGTGCCCCTATTTGTTAGCGCCCCACACAATCAAGTCCCACCCAGCGTCACACACACATTAGCACCCTCTCAAATGGGCAAGTTGGCCTCACACTTTACTTCATACAGCACTTGGCTGCACATCTATAAATAGGCTGAAGGGCACTGCACAACCTCAATTTGCCACCCCCATACACTCCTATAGCAATTATCTCTGGGTTTATTTCGGTTAAGCAGTCAAGCACAGGCAACCAATGACTGCTCATTTTCTAGTACCGATAATGGGAGTGAAGCTGCGTATTGCTCCAACAACCAGCAGTCGCTTCCATTGCTATGGAGTAAATATGGGATTATTTGTTCATTGTACACATAGGTGGACACGTGAATTCTGTTTTGATCGGAAATGTGTAGGTTTATTATTAATTTTAACCCTAAACTGTAGGCCATAACTCTGCATGGTATTGTTTAGAATGAAATTGATCCAACGTGTAAGGCATGTAAATGTACTCACCTGGAGGGGCAATAGGATTAAAGTAACGGCACAACTACTGTCAAATATGCCAAATAAATGAATGATCTGCCTGACGTACGGCTGTGCCCCCAGTTTGACAACATAAACACTGGACGTAGATTAAAAACTAATTTTAACTTCTGCCTGCACTAAAAGCTAAAAACTTTGCACCAGAAGTACTTCCAAGAAAATCATGCGTGTACTTTCATGTACTTTCTTCTTCAACTCTTTTGTATGTGTTGATAATGAGTGGACAAACTCTGACAACAACAGCTTTAGTTCAAATTACTTTTCTAACTTGGGCTAATTGCCTTAATTAGCTGAATTGCTGTTAGAGCCTTTGCAGTCAGAAGTTGCTGAAAAGTCGTGTTAAAAGTACAAACCAAACCAAAGGGATAAAGTTATCAGAAATGTTGAAAACAATTTCTGCAGAAAACTATAAAACACGGATGAACATTAATGGCGGAGTGAGTTAGATGAATTGGCCCTGCCTGTAGCCGCTGGCTGTGTGGCCCAGTGGTGAGGCGCTCGGTGTCATTGAGCGATTTCCTCCACCGGGCTAAATTTCTCCCCGGACCTCTGCAACATATGTGTGTAATCCCATGGCAATTTAATTTTGGGTGCTCTTTGTTCGCTTGTAGCCAATACGACTCCCGTGGACCACTGCGCAAGGGCACCCACTTCCACATAGGAAAAATAAAAATGACTATGTAAGGAAAGGTTCCACTAACGTAATTCACTCATTAGAAATAATTCACCATGACAGTAGTTGTAATGGATTGTAAGTGTAGATCTGGATATCCTTCAAACCTGCCAAACTTTATTATGATCGAAGCTTTAGAATTTGTACACAGCCCTTCTGGCGAGCGGCCTTTTTTTTTTAACTCACTAATTCAGCACTGTAACAAACTGTACAATCAATCATATCCAGTAGCGAGTTATGTTGGATGCCTCATTGCCAACATCTAAGCTTGTCAGGGTGTCACCATTATGTATAAGTGAAAATTAATCTCTGGGACTTAAGATCACGGCCAACGAACAGCTAATTGAATGTGATATTGGCACATGAGGCGCTGTTAAATAGCAACCTTTTACTGTGGCCTTCACGACATGAGTCTGTAATTACATATTTCAACCTCTGATTGAACCAACACAAAATATATATAATGACTATGACCCTAAATGCTGTCTGACTCAAATATTGTGGATGCAAGTGTATGGTGTAGATTACGTGCTTATTATACAACTACAGAAAGTGTTATATATTAAAATAAAATGTTGTGTCTTGCAAGTCCGCAATATTACATTTAAAAGTTCATGACAGATTTTCCGACTGCACTTGGTACTACAGTAGTCCTGCTTGGAGTATCCTGTATGTGACGACTGCATGGGACTCAGATAAAACAGAAATGCATGTAGTCAGCAGCTGGAGCAAAGCCACGGGGTAGAGAGGGTGACTAGAATCGAGGCGATGTTGAATCGCACGCGGGTAGGGGAAGCAAAAAAAGATAGAAAAGAAAAAGCACAGAGGGCAAGGCAGAGGGATCACCTAGAGCTGGGAACGTGTTGAAGGGAAAGAGAGGAAGAGGAGAGTGTGTCTGGGTCAGAGAAAGTGTGAGGAATAGAGAGAGATACAGTGGGCGGCTTTACCCACTGTGACAGAAAGGTCCAGCAGACACAGTGGCTTTGATATCCCCTTAGCTTGTCCCTGACCTTCACCTGCACCGCACGCACCCAGAGCGGAGGACGGGCACGCAGTGCTGGATACACTGTTCCCAGGGCTGTGCTTTAGCTCACTCGGCTAAAGTCGATAAAACAGTGCTGTGTCTGAATATAGTGAAGGGAGACCAAGGGGAAAGAGCTCCTGTTTAATGACCGTAAAGAGATTCTGAGACGAGTCATATATGTAACTGTGAAAGTATATTGGTGGTGTAGGGAGGGCAGGTCTGAATATTTATAGAATGCGCATTTGCGATAAATGTCAAGGCGCAATTGGAATAACTATCACAACAGAGGACAAGACCTCAACACTGACTTTGAATGTCATGAATGGGCTTTATTTACATGACACTTTCCAGTTACGTTTCGAGGACTTTTTAACATTTTTTTTTTTTTTCTACACCTCACACAGTTTTTCCAGTGCAGCTCTGCCAAAAGCCACGCCCCTGCAAATTCTCTTCGGGCCATAGTTCTAGAGGTGCGCTTTGGGTTTGAAAGTGCATATGGTTAAGCTTAGGGAATCTAGGGGACATGAGGTATACAGTACGGTTTGACAAAATAAAGATGCTAATACAAGACTTTGTACCAATGGATGTTTTTATGCATGCTTGTGGTAGTCCAGTCTGTTATATAAAAGCACTAAAAACAACACAAATAGGAAATGTCTTCCTGTCTCTGTCGAGTGTGGACGTGTTTTCTCACTGCTCCTGGCTTTCATGCTTTTTTTCCTGCCTCTGCGAGTGTCGTTGTCAGTGTCGCTGTCCTTCCGAACCACTAAACTGTGGAATTGATTAACTGGAATCTCAGCGCAATTGATCAATTTTTTTCACAAAATGAGGCCACGGAGGAGGTCGTCTGCCCTCCTGATTGTCATAGCTTGGTTTGCGATGGATGTCGCTTGCCTAGCGGTCCTGTCGGTCGGAGACATCAAAGATATTTATTTATTTGGACTCTTGATAACAGGGTACCTGCATATTGGATTAGGGCTGCCCTGGACTATTGGAAATTTGGAAAGACAGCAGCTTGCAATGGGAAATTAATGAGCACTTTGGAGCATGGAGTGACCGAGAGCTGGAATTACACCAGAAAGTAGTGCACAGTGATGAACTGTTATGTACAACCTGGCAGCTCGCTGTGGAGACGGACAATAGGGGACTATATTTTGGGAGGGAAAGGCATGAACTGTGGGGGAGCTACCTGCTCTAGAGAACTGAACTAATGCTGAGACCAAGTAAAAAAATATTGATTATAAATGTATGAACTATTCTGGAATAATTCTTTCCTCTTGAGAGAGCAGATTGCAGCTGGACCTCTTATCTCTCCAATGCCGTCAACACTTTCCCTTCAAGGCCAAGCCACAAAGCTAAACCAGATATGGACTGAGCTCTCTGGGTCATATTTTGCATAACACTGACTTTCAGGATTGTAAACAATGGCACACACATACCCCCCTCCCTAACCACGCCCCCGTCTTTCTACGTCTGCTTCAACACGTGTCCTCAGCCCCACCCCCCGGTCAATGGCCGGTCATCTTTCCTGTCCCCACGAAACAATTCTGCACGTGACCTCGTGTACTGTGTATTTCCCGTGTCTTGGTGTTTTTATGGATGTCCTTTGCCTTAACTTCGCCTGATTGGAATTTCACATAATATCTTCTTTTGTAAGGCACATTGAGTTGCCTTGTGTACAAAATCCATCCATTATTCCATTTTCTTCTACTTGTCTGTTGCCGTGTCGTGGGGGCAGCTGTTGGCGCTGCCCAAATCACAATGCACCAGCCCCTATGGCTCCCCCTGCAGGTGTGTACAAAATACGCGGTATAAATAAAGTTGCCTTGTCAGAAATCTACGATTATTTGGCAAAAACAGACAAAAGACACCAAAAGTCACTAAATCTTAAATTGGATAGTTTTCTTTTTTTCTGTTTGTGGCTTCACAGATAGAGAATATGTCCCGGAATCATAAATATGTGCTGGCACCACAGCAAATAAGGCAAGGCCAAAGTTATTGTAGTTGTTAATATTAAAAGAATGACATCTAAAATGTAGTGCATTTTCTCCACTTTGGCTTTACCCAAATCTAAAAGCATTTCGAAAAAGGTGTCAAAATGGCAATGACTGAGATGAAAAAAATAAGATGAAAATGCAACAAAAACGTGACCTTAAATGTGACGAAAAAGCTACAGAAGAGCAATAGAAAAGGGACAAAAACGCAACAAAAAAGGGACGAAAATGCAAAGCAAAAGCCACAAAAAACAACAAAAGAGAAACAGAAAAGTGAAAAAAAAATGTGACAAAAAGTGATAAAAAAAAGTGGCAAAAACGCCACCAAAAAGCAATATAAAAATGTCAAAAATGTGACAGCGATACGAGGAAAAAGATCTGTTTAGATGATCTTGCAGGTCTTAGCTTTCGCATGAGGCGTTAAACTGTCCTATTGACAGTAACCTTTTAGATTTGGGTAAAACTGAACTGGATTAAAATGCACTTGGTTAAGGCGTTAAAGAGGTTAAATGTTCCTGTAGTATCCATAATAACCATACCTCAAGTGATTGACTACAGGCGATGGTGACACGGAGTAGAGGTTGGTGGTTCGATCGCAGTTCCAACAAATCTATAATACCGAGTGTCGAGAGTGAATTATCAACGGCTTGTCAAGTTTCTCGAGCATAATCAAATCATAATCTGATCATAAAAGGATTAGGATGTGCTGCGCCAGTTCCAAGCCCCAACAGATCATCATATGAGAAGGGAAGAGAAAAACAACAAAGCACGACATCCACTGTATGTTGACGTCTATATTGTGAATGTAAAATACAGGACAGAACAGTTTGCCTGCTCTGCTATTCTGTAACACACAACAACAACCACTCCACAGCACATTCTCAGTCGCTCATACCGGTCCCAGTGGGGGAAAAGGTATAGGGACTAGGACACCCATGTCACTGGCAGAACACCTATTCTTCAAAGCCTTTCACTCGACTAACTCGTACATACATTGTTATGAGTGTATGTCATATACTGTACATTCCCTGCCATAATCCATGACACAAGTGATCTCAAGACAATCTTTTTCATCCCGAGAGTTGCTTAGTGTGTTACAAACCGATGATAACCTCCCCTGAGACCCTCGTGTCCTCCATCCTGGCTGCATGAACTCAAGTCGTCTTCGTCCAAACGCGGAGGCTTTACAGCGCTGCGCATATCGACTGATTTCGCTGGGTGAAATATTTATCATGTGGGAGAGGAGAGGTTAGAGATGCGCCGGGGGGGGGGATCTGATCCCACCTGTGGGGAGAGGATTGTACTGAAATGGGCCGAATGTGAGCGCAATCTTTATCTCCACACCTAAATCCATCAAGTCTAGCGTCGGCCACTGTCAGTCAGAGAGATGAGCGAGCGGCCTTCGGAGACAGCAACTGAAGATACCGAAACTGAAATCCTGATCATCCAATAATACTGCATCAATGTGAACAAAACATAAATAAACAAGTAAGCATGAGTGAGTAATGAGTAAAGGTGTCATTTTATATACGACAGATACAGTTTGGATGGCCGCTTCTTCAACACCAATTCCATAAAACTGTGTGTCTTAGATAAATTAAACCTAGTGCTGACTTCACTGTGCTTCTACAGTGAGTCACGGCCCCAGCGTGAGCCTTTTAATGAGCACCATACGGCCACAGGTCTCCTCAGTCCGCGCCGGGCCCTGTCATAAAAGTAATAGGTGGGTGTCACAGGTATTAAATTAAAGCTAACAGAGACTCGGAAGGAGGAGCATTGACGCAGACGCTGAATCTCCACAAAAACCCAGAGAAGTCCGTAAATGGCCCCCTTTCAAGCCAAGGTACTTTAAGAGAGAAACTTGTTTGCTTTGGCGCTGCTAATTAGGGGGTTTGAATGAGCAAGGCGAGGACGGGGGTAAAACGCGCAAAACCCTGTGGCTCGGGGTGGGGGAAAGAATCATGTCTGTTTCCATTTTGAATTTATCTGCAGGGTAGAAATTACAGCTGACTACTCCGGTCTGCGGGGAGAGCAAACCAATATGAAGACGAAAAAACAACAGTAGCACTGCGGCTTTGAAACTTTCGACTCTCCATTAATCACGTAAAACGCATTGACTGTGCATTCCTTTTGAACCTTTACACTCCTCGCGCTCAGGCTGATCTACTTTGTTTATTAGGTAAGTGAGTGATTACAGTTGACGTGCAAGATTAGGATACGAGCCATGTGGCCACGCTTAATAGACCCGTATTTACGTGGAGCTGTAGCGTTCTTTTCCACACGACAATTACAGACTTAAAACCAACCTCACCGTACCGCGGTATGCACTCACGCTTATTTACGCCGGAAATAGTGTCTCGAGCATACCCTGTGATCACACTTCTGAGCAGTGAATATTCAAAGCAGCTACATAGTATATAAAGTTCACTCTCACAACTAAAACGAGACAGAAATAAACTCAAGGGCTTAGACAGCATTTCCACCAATAAATACTTTGGGAAGCACAAAGAAATGATATGGCCTATACTCTTATTCACCTGTTCCCCAGATATTGATTCCTGGTTTGAGTGGCCCATGCCTTACCCAAAGCTCTAAAATGCCGTGTTGACAGAGGGGGCTAATGGGTAAATTGTAGGTAAGACAATCTAAAAATCATTCTTTGTAAACCAATTCGAAGTGAACCCACACACTTTGTTCTAAAGGAGCAGGAAAGCTGACCACCCATGTTTTTAACAGATTGTTAACATCAACTTTAGTTTTGTTCAGCTATGTGTTTTGATCTTCAGAACATCGCCTAATCACAGATTTCCTTGGCTTTTAGAACAGGTTAAAATCACCAATTTGATTTGTGCTTTTCTTCTTCCATAATTTTTCTACAAAGACGCATAAAAGATTACTTTAGACAAGATCAGACAAGTCATTTTTTGCCAGAGGAGAAAGCACTAACATTCAGGAGAAGGCAAGCTGGTGTTGAGTCCTAAACTATGACAAACGGCATGAGAGAGAGAAGGTTAGCCACAGGCAAAGGTAAAGCGGAAGGAGGATAAGAATGGAGACAAGAGTGGAGGCGAAGAGGAGGGGAGGGCTGTGTCAAGATGGAATTACTCCTCATTATGGTGCGGCAGAAGCCAGTAAATCAAATGCCAGCGTCGCCTTTTTGCAACTCCCCCCCCCCCCCCCCCATCATCAGTCACAACCCTTCCCGTAAAACATGCTTTGTGTTCTGGTGCATGACTGCCTCCAGACCTGTAATAATAGAAACATGTCCCAGTGCACTGTGTCGGACAAGGTCGCCTGCTGCGTCTCCCGGCTGAGTTGTGTGGTCCCGTGGGTGTGTAGCCAAACAGCTCAAGGGAGGGCCGAGAGGAGCGCGCTGCGTTTTCCACGGTCAGCGCAAGGTCGATTGATGATATTGATGGCCGATATTTTTTTCTCCCCAAAGTCGTCCGAAAGTGTTGCTGGCGCGCCCCGTGCCCGCTCGACGCCTGGCCCGGTCTTGCCTTGTCGCACACATGGCTTGGGCGGCCGACGTCCCGCCAAGCGTCTTTCTCACAAATGGCATGTTCCGGCACCTTGACATTACGGTGGTCACGGGGTGAAAAACGATGTCGCACTTCATTAGGTCCCGCTGGTGGAGGGCTGCTCGAGCCATTAGGCGCCGCTCAGTGTCGCGCCGTGTTACTGCAAGCCCCATTGCCATTTATTTCACAATCAGCCAGATGAAACCACTGATATTAACAATCTGTTCCTTGATGTGATCCGCTCTCAGTCATCCTGTCCTCCCCTCTCGAGGCTCCTGGCATTGGCTCGAAAGCGCCCGTTATGTCGGGTCACGTTTCGCCATTAATCGAGGGGATCGGGTGGACAGGTGATTTGAGTCATCAGCTCTATTTGTTATTTACAATTGTCAATTACTGTTAGCCAAAGCACCCCTTGTGTCGGCTTTGTCGCTGCCAGTCACCAATTACTCCCCACCCCACCTTGCTGACCTCCTGGCTGGAAGAGAAAGAGAGGGATGGAGCAGGGGGGGGGGGGGGGCGTGTGGGGAGGGGGGGTGGTGGCAAAGCACGATCCCACCGAGACGTCCAAACATCCCAGCCATCTGCCGCCCGCATTCACGGCTCCCCGACCGCAGTGCAAAAGTGTTTGAGAGGAACAAAGAGGCGAAAGTGGAGGAGCACAAAGCAGAGAGACGAGATGAAAGAAGAAGAAAAAATATATATATAATAAAATGGACAGGCCGATTGTGGCTGACCTAGATTTTTAGGCGACAGTCGTGACCTTTCCGTTGAATGAGTCAGAATTCGTACTGTAGATTTCCAGAAATAAAAATAGCACCTTCTTTCTCCTGTGTCCCGCAGTTGAAAAAGAAGAACAGTGTTGTTGGGAATTAATAATCGAAAACACAAGTGTCGCAGGGTTTTATTTACCCACTCACAGCAACAGCAAAAAAAGAAAAAAATCTGAAGAGGGACCAATATCCCTGGGAAATGAAATGAGCATTTGCTTTATGGTAGCAAAAAAGAGGTGTAGTAGTGGCTGGAGATGTTTTACAATATCTTTTTTTATTTTATTTTATTTTTTTAAGTGGATGAAGTGAATTTCAACCCTCACTCTAAAAAGATAACACATTTTGAACACTAAAAAATACACTGCATGCCACAATAGATTTGAATAAAATCAAGAAATGTGACAGGATGATACAATAAACAAAGACATTTCTTTTATTTCTTTGTATATTTGTTCTCGTTATAGCACAGAACCGCAAATTCTATGCCTTCCAAATGAGTTCTCCGGGCCAAGTGTATTCTCCCGTTGTGATCATTCATTAGTGGATGGTCAAAGTAGATTGTCAAACGTGTTATATCTCAAAAATCTGACACAAAAGAGCACTTAATTAAAGGGTAGGCTTTTTTTTAATTACAGATAATTCCAACCATTCAATAAAACGAACAAAGTAAGACTAATGGTTATTGTTTTAGCGGTGGATGAGCAATAGTTCTTCCTTTACAATAGAGCATCAAACTTCAACCCCGTGCCCTACTTTCCTGAGGATTTGGCCCGGGCATGTAAAGTGTAAAGTGGCACGGATTAAAAACCTCTGTGTCTTTGAGGTTCGCACTTCCTGGGGGGATTATGGCCCTCTTCTTGCACATTACCTCTCCGGCCTTATTGAGTGTCATTTTCCAGCCAAAGAAAGAGAAACAAGGAGGAAGTGTGAGGCCTGACCTTATGGGATGTAGAATTGCAATTTGCCACAGCGGGCACCTCGACCCATACAAATGATGAAGGGAACTAAAACTCCAATCCCTTAGAGTCCCCTGACTGGAGGGTATTACTTTGTAAAAGGAACATGACATAACCAACCTTGCAAATGTGTCTGATAGCCTTGTTATCGGGAGAATGTGCAGCGAGCATATGTAGTCTGCGGCTACTCAGACATAAGGCTGTGGGGCATTCACTGCCTTCAGTGCAACCAGAGGTGGGGATCCGAGGAGTCACAGTAGAACGCTGCTCGCCTTTTGAAATCCAGTCCTATTAGGTATGTTAGATAGCGTACAGATATTATTTATCAGTATGTTTAGTTTGTCATTTTCAATTTTACAAAAGCATCATGTTGAGCTTTATGTGTGATATTCTTACGTACCTTTTACCAACATTGTTCCTCACTTAATGTTGTTACTCTGTAGGTTTGATTATTTCATGTCGATGCATCATTTGATGTCGACCAATTGTGTATTATATTACTGTATCTTGGTTTTCAAACATCATGTCATCTGCTCACGTGACATTTGTGGTCACATGACTTGTGTATATTTAAGCAATTAGTTCACTATGCCCTGACGAAGATCCTGCTGCGTGATCAAAACGTCCCTCTTCAATAAAGGACTTTTCATTTATCTTCGGAGATGCTCTAGTAAGGGCTCCTTATCTTTATTTGATTACAAAAGCATGGTTGAGCTTTTTTTTTTGACATTGTTGACCTTATGTCAAAATGTCAGACATAAGACTTATTTCCAGATTAAAATGGCGTGACATATAATCAATTCGACACTAAAGTATTTTAGAGGGTGCAGCTTGAAGGTGACAAAATGACAAAACGGCTTCAAACTTGTCCTTTCTTTGCCCATTCTACAGATGTCCTTGACAAAGTTGGTGTGATTGTGTCCGTCTGAGAACAGGCTGAACAAACTTGATTATAGTAGAAGTTCCTCAGTTCCCAGGGCACTTTTGTAAAAGAGATTTTAGATCTCAGTGAGACTTTTCCGGTTAAATAAAAGTTTGCATGAATGAAAACATGTTTGATTTGTTGATGGGGTATTTTTTCAATGGGTTTAGGCAGAATACCAAAGGGGATTTTAGTGACTTTCCCAAGTACTTTTTATATTGAATAATGTAGTAATGAAAATTGTCCATTTTAGGAACAGACCACATATTCCTTTATTATTATTTTAATCTCACATTTACCTATTTTGAGAACTCCATTTACTTAAGATGAGGTAAGATAAGATAACCTTTATTGACCTCACAATGGAGAAATTCACTTGTTACATCCAGCCCTCAGAAACACTCATGGGGTCATTTACTAAGCCTGGAGCTAAATTTGCGAGTAGTACTTAAAATTAGCGAGTGGGCGTGTTGCTCCAGATTTACTATAAGAAACTGTGCGTATTATTAGTGCCGCAAATGTGATATGCAAATGTCTTAACTGGGCAAGTCTCCGCAAAACTGCTGCGGCTCTTATTCCTGAGCGCCTTTAAGGGGATATTTACAAGTGATGACGGATAAATGACAGATGCCCACAATCAATAATTATCACTTTTTAATTATATATTTTAATTATTAGGCTATAGCACACAAAAAACTCTTGGCTTTAAAGAAATAGCCAAGCGATATTATCTGTGATTTGTGTCTGTTCCCTTCAGTTATTTAATCGTGTACGAGCACGTGTTGGAGCAGGGGGGGGGGGGGGGGGGGGGGGGGGGGAAACAAAAGAACCAAAACAACTCCAAGCCCTCCATGTGCTCATCCAGCGGTCTCCACGCGCCGGTCCGGGGAGCATGTCACCTGCTGTGCACAGGCCACAGTCATATCTGGGATGGAAACTAGCAGGAAACAGCTCAGCGCTGCTGGATGTTTGTCCGAGGACTATGAGGTTTTTATCATGGACGCCTCAAAATCAGAGAATATCAATCCAGCAGGAACACACGCGCGTACCGGACGCATTTTGGAGACCCCTGGGGATGAGCGGCAGGTGAACAGCAAACATGCGGCTCGTGCCTCCTCATGTAGCCTATCATCAATATGCCGTCACCATAGTCCACAAACACCGCGGATTTCGTGAGAACTAAGGTCTTTAAAAGGACATGGGACAGATTCGTGGACAGCGGTTGTGAACTGCAGGTCGCAGCAATTGCTAAACACAATCATTTGCATTTTCCCCACCTCAAATTTGGCGCATGGTGGAAAAATTGCCTTCATTTGCATTTTCATGCGGACACATGCGCTAACTTTGCTCTGCAGCCTTTGCTGTTGTTTAGAAACGCAAATATCAACTGCGCTCGCTTATGGCTCCACTTTAGTACACTCTACCGTGTTTGTACGTGTTAAAACGCTTCGTAAATGACCCTCTCGGGGTCGGCCCATTAGTCCGACGTCTCATTGTTCCGAAAATGTCCCATTGAGTAGGGGTTGAAAAATAAAATTAGGCTCAGGCAAGAGTCCACTGACCTTAAGGTTAGGGCCAATGGTTGTATATGGCTCTCTAATCCACAACACAACTGGGTTGGACTAATGGCACCTCTGCTCAATGGTACATTTTCAGACTTCGGACAAATGGGTTGTCGGACCTATGGCTTAGCACCGACACCCTCAGGGTATGCAGAATAGACAGGAAATGTGCAAACAATTACTTGTTCCTAAATTAGAAGTAAAATGATATTCATGAGTACAGATTTTGGACTTATTTGATATGTTTGTTTTGTCTGCTAAATCTGATGTTTCAATCCTGTCTGACTCAAATCTTCTTTGCTGAGTGCTTATTGCTATTGACTGGTACCACACAATGCATGAGTAACATTTGCAGACAACAAGGTCTGTAAAGCGTGTAAGCCGTCTCAAACTTTGGGCAAATATTAAATAAGCAAAGGCCATGATATTAATAGTAGTATAAGCAAGTCCATAAATGGTTGTATTTTTCCCCCCTATTACCAGTTTATCTGCTTTGGTGTCAAGTGAATTGTGTAATGATTTGTTACATTGACACAACCCTTTTTGTGTTTCAATCATTTTCCGTTATTCATTTTAATTTCAGGAACTAAACAGAACGGCTACACAGTAATAATCACGTATACACTGACGCTTGAAATGGAGTGGGGAGTAAAAGTAAAGTAAAACCTCTGAAGCTGCTATATATATTTTTGAACACATGTGCTGTCTTTCAAACGTGAACATTTTCGTCATTTGAAATGGTGTTATTTTGTGCAGTATTAAACTTGGGTTGCCAGGGGAGGACAGTCGATGAAAAGAGCTCGCTCAGCTCCTGGCAGGAGGCTGGACTCACGGGTAACGGCGTGGCAGTGGAGAGGTGCAGGGGAGTAAGGTGTAGGCCATCCTGGACAATAACATCCATCCCCTCAGTGGCACATTGGCAGACCAGAGAAGCAGAGGAGCAGCTGCACAAAACACACCATATTCAACCCAACATAGCCCAGAATTCAACGCCGCTGGCAAAACCCTGCAGCCCTGTCCAAGAATTATTTCACTTGCGATGTAGGTGCTATGAGTTGCATAATATCGCAGTATATTGTTATTTAAAGATTACAGTAAGTGTGGTGCAAGTCCGACTGAGGATAGCAAACATTAATTAGGTCTACTGCGTTTTGTCAAGTACCCTTTCTGACACATTTGTCTGTTTGTACATCTAAGCTTAATTGAGATATAAAGTAGTGGGCCCATCTGTCTAGATGAGCATCTCCGTGAGTGACTATAAATCTGTGTAGTTTCTACTCTTTTTTTTCCCCAGAGATGCCTGTTACATTAACCCTTTATAGGGCATGTGACTACTTTTGGTAATTTCCGCACACTTTTCACATGGCCTCCCTGCTGCACATCAGTATGAGGTAAAGAAGCATGTAGTCCTCACTCAGCCAATCAGAAGAGATCACCCTACATCACAGATCCCACTACTGTGGCATTTGACCAATCAGCAGAGACCGGTCGCGCTCTCAACTTCCTGTTTTCTTTTATTGGAATAATTGTGCTAAGTGCTGACATATGTGATGGTTTTGGAGGACGTAATGAAATTAGTGAAATTACAGCATGAATAAGGCAGGCACCATTTTTGATCATACGCCCTGGTCACTTAAACCTGAAGTGAATTAGTTTTGTCCATATTTGGACATGCCGGTTGCACCTATTATTCATACTTACAGTATTTTCTTGACGAGAACCAATAAGCCCTAGGACTATGTTTTTATAATAATAATAATAATAATAATAATAATAATAATACGTCTTATATAGCACTTTTCAAGGAATTCAAAGATGCTTTACAAGTGAGACAAACAAAGATGGGAGTGCTATTGTAGGTCGTAGGCGAGCTGAAACAAGTGACTTTTGAGCAGTTTTTTGTAGGTGGTCATTTTATGTTGCCAAAGTTTATGTTTTTAGTAAAAAGTTTAGGCAAACAATATTGGAGGTGACTGACCCCTCCCACTGCACGTAAAGCACAATCACATTACACAAACTCTTGCCTATGACAGTGTGATCATTCAAACATCAATGTCACAAAACACGTCTCCTGAGTACCAGCACCCCCCGAGACCTGAAATTACTGTTTGTTTTTTCGTTTTTTGTTTACCACTTTATGGTTTATTGCCATCTCAAAGGGTATTCCGCTTACTTTTAACCCATTCCATTTGTTCATATTTTTCATTTCAAAATAGTTTGTTTTGTTTTGCAGCCTTTGCATTAGGTACAAGGTTATGAAAAATCGATAGCCTAACAACTGGGCGATGTCTGTGCTGATCATTTCTAACATGAATCCTGTGCACTCTGGAGACCTGCTATCAATTGGAAGAAGAATTCAAAATAAATCTAACCCAGCACAGAATCTACTTCAGCGACAGGCAGCATCTGATGCTGGCGTGTGTAGTCAGGGGTGAAAATGGTCAGTCCTGAAATGAACTGAGAAAGTGAACATGCAGTACTGAAACGCCTTTTAACTGGGGTCCTGAGGTTTTTGTAAAGTCGTGCCAGGCTTTTTTTTTACAATAATGGATTTCATTTTTTCCCTCACCTTGTAATCTCATTATTATTAAAATTATTATGTGCACATTTTTGATAATGCATGTGTACGTTGGTTTTAGCCATATCCAATTATAAAGAGTAGACCTATGAGTCAATGTGCAAATAAGAAAAAGAAAAAAAAAAACACTGTGGCAACTCAAGGAGAGAATGAGTCAAGGAGAGGAGGTTATAATACACAGAATTCAAATTCATTTCTAGCTTGTCAAGCTTCTAATCTAGGTAATTACTCCTGAACTGAAATGATATGTTTTATTAACCTCTTAACCCCCGCCCTAACAGAGTGCATTTTCTTGGCGTTTTTGGCGTTACCCAGATCTAAAAGAAAAGAAAAAAGTGGCAAAAGACAAAAATTGGAGGAAAAAAAACAAGCGCTGGAAAAGCAACAAAAAACATGTCAAAACAGCGATTAAAAAAAAAGAGGAAAACACATCAAAAACTATTCGAAAATGTGACAAGAGCGCGGCAGAAGAGCGACAATCACAAAGCCAGTTTTGTCGGTCTTAGCTTTTACTCGAGGCATCACACTGGCCTATAGTCTGTAAGCTCCAGTCGAGAAGCTTTTTAGATTTAGGTAAAGCCGAACCGGGAGAAAATGTGCTTGGTTAGAGGTCACCATGGCCATTCATATTGACACAGACACAGGGGGGGGGGGGGGGGGGGATGACCTTCAAAGTGATAAACCCTCATATCTCCAGGTTTTGTTTTCACGGTCACAGCAACTCACTTTCATTTCATCCTTACACTTTCAGATGCTGCTCATTTGCGTGATTTAAAAAAAACGTGTCCGTCCAACACGTAGTTTATGTCAGGTTAGTCGTGCCAGCGTGTGCCCACTCGTCTGAAGTGCCCGATATAAAACACGCTGGACTTGCTTTGATTCCTTTGAAAGCCTCCATGGCCAAACAGTACATTGTCTAACCCTGTCGATGACATACCACGAATGGCTATTGATCGGCGCCGTTATTGCCGCCGGCTAAATTCATTACAGGATCGACCAAGGTTACCCCGAGATGGCACAAAGGATGGAGCTTCTCAAAAGCACCTAAAAGGTTGAGAAAGATGAGCAGCCCATAAATAGTAAAACACGTCCACGGGTTTCGACTATACCGTGAAGAAATGAGGCAAAACAAAATAAGATGGCGCAGGCACACAGCGGTGAATCAAACTTTCGAAGGATTTCAGTCGTTCGACACCAGTGAAACGAATGATTCGCTGTGCTTAATATTTTATACGCTTCGGGCAGACTTTTTGTTTTTAATCATCTGTTTTTATAATCCTTCAAAAATTAGCCATTTCATTCACTCTTTTTTTTTTTAAGTAACATTACAGACATTTACATACAATTTAATGAATGGGTGTTAAAACGTAAGCTGTACTGTTGACGATCCACGCTCATTATTTTGTCGACCTCCGAGCATAATTGTCTGAATTTAGATTTGTGTTCATCCGATCCTCCGACTGCTGCATCTTTAGGTATTATTGGCTAATACAGCAACAATTAGCATCTTAGCGCCTTAGCCAAGCACAGCATTATCCTCGAAATGCATTAGGCGCCAACAAAACAAACTGGAACCTTTATCAAAAATGCCAAACAACCCAATCAACCTCCTCTCCCGCCGAACAGTCACAATCGCTCTGTTGAGGACGTGCTACGGTACGTTGCGTAAACAAATACTGTACAGCTCGTTCGATGCGTTTTAAGTGGCGTCCTGTCTGTGCTCCATTTGCTCCAGTGCCCATTAATTCACATCCCCACACATCTCAGCGGCGCTCAATCCCCCCCCCCTCTTTACCCATTGGAGATTGGGAAAGCCATAGGGGGCCTGGCGATCCTGTAGAATACCAATTGGCCACACTAGGGGGTGGGAGCAGGTTGAGGGATCTCGATTATAGATTTCACTTGACAGATTCCCCCCCTCCTTTTTCCCGCTTGCACCTCTTTAAGAAGTAGTGGACATGCGTGGTATCAAGTGTTTATCCTAAAACGCAAGCGGGGAAATTTACAATTGCAATTTGTCGGAGTTGAATTTCATTCCTCTTTCTCCCCTGATCAAATTATTTCGCTAAGCCGCCGTTGGTTTGAGTTTGTGCTATTTGGCAAGAGAGCAGAGGAAAGACGGGCAGAGGAGGGATTGCAATTCATTCATCATAGGGTTGCCCTCGATTCCCTCCCACCTCTGTGATTCCGCATGATCTGGGCGGATTTAGTTGCGAGGTCTGAAGCCCTCCGAGACAAAACTGAACAAATTGAGTTTGATAGTTAGCGTCTCCAGTACCAGTATATTCTCTGCCACGCTATACCCAGTCTTTGGCAATCATACATCTGTATTGACTTACAGCAAGTGTGCGCAAGCCGTTTCATCCCAGCCTTTATCCCCTAGCTTTTTTCCCCTCTCTTTCTCTCTACCGTGGACAATAAGATAAAAGGAGAATTAGCTTTTCACTATTTGAATGCAGATAAGCTATGGTCTCATAAAACCAGCGGAGGTGGAATTTGTGCTCTAAGCCTAGAGCAGGTTTCATTTCAAATTGGACATTGGACAGTTGAATAAATGTATGATAACTTGCCTTTAAAATACCCTGATACTTGCATTGCATTAGATATTCCCTTGTGACCAACAGACCTCCATGCGGGGGCCATTATTTGTATCTTCTTAGCGTGGTCAACATCACACACAGAAACCTGTTGACTAAATCTCAGTTTTCTCTTCAAGCCAAGGAAAAGTTTTTTCCCGTAAAGATGTTTTTTTCTAAATTCCTTTCCTTTTTGTATTCCTGAATTCTAAGTCTGACATGGCCAGCGCAGAGAGACCGCCCCGAGAGCTGGAGTTGTGGTAACACGGTGCTTTCCCCGTGTCAGTCAGCTATCGTCTTATCTGCCTGGACTCTTCACTCGCACACCCATTCACTCAGTCACTCGCCGCAGCCCCGGACGGACGGCAAGCCTTTGCTCTGCGTCCTGAACAGCAACACTGCCCCCTTATGGCCACCGCAGTCCCTCCGCGGGAACAAGACGAGGGGGGCCTTTTCCCTTTAGATCTTTTAAACAGATCTTTAACATGAACCAGCCTCACAGACAACATTGCTGAAAAGAGTTGCTTGTTTTTCTTTCTGTTTTAATGCAATTACACATACATTAGCTTTACATTGAACACAAGAACTAACAGAATAGCAGGCAATACCCCCCCCCCCCACACACACACACACACACAAAAAGGCATAGAATGTGTAATCTGTTTTCTTTCATTGTTTCTGTGGCACAACGTTTTAAGGGTAAAAATAAAAAGGTTGTAGTGATTATTATTTTATATTAGTTCTAGCTTTATTTATTTTTTTAGGTTTCTTAAAATAAATTAATTTGTAAATGAGCCTGTCTTTTGTGCATTTAATTCAAGTGAATCGGGCTCCTATACTTCCCGAATATTGGACCTCTATCTGTAATTACTGTTTACACATTCAGGTTTAAAGTCACTTTCGTTTTTTGCCACAGTAGTTGAGATTCTGCAAAACTGTTGCAGTCAGAGCGATAGACACGGGTGGACTTGGTTTTCCCAGGGGGAGACTAATTATCTGTTGTGATCACTGAAAGGCGACATGTGACAGCTTTTGTTATTTTGATCGTTCAAGAGAACAGCAGAAGGGGGGGAAGCGATGATTATAAGACTGCCTGCGCTCTTCATGTCGTTGGCGGCTGAAGTACGGTGGCACCCGGGTGCTTTCTAAGGATGACAGGCAAAAGGGGGATGAGACAGAGCCACCGGGGGACGGACTTGAGAGGGAAAGAGCATCCATAGACGGGGGTGTTGCTGGCGACATGTTTGAGTCCCCTTCAACCCCTCCTCTTCTAGCCTCCTTGCCTCATCTCTCCTTCCCTCTCCTCTCCTCTCCCCCCACTTTGTTGCTTAGAGACATTTGTAGAAAATGCAAATGAGCTGGGAAAAAAAACACACAAAAAACAGAGGGACCGCACGACTGTATAAACAGCCCCCACAAACAGCAACCACACGCAACAGTCTGGCTAAATAGCTGATTATGAGAGGCAGTGATAATTTAATGGCTGCATTAGAGGGAATTTAAACAGTATTAGAAAGAATAATTCAACAATGGAGGCATAATACAGAATAGATAGTGCAATCGTGTCGCCTAAGTGTGCGTTGTATGTGGTCATGTCCCGGTGGCGGCATCATCCTGTTGGTGATTATTGTTAACCGTTCACCGAATCATTGCAGGGGAAATTTTAATTAGACCACAAAATGTCAGCCTTTCGCTCACAACGGCTTAATGGGATTTGGGCGTTCGGAAAGCTCCCAGAGAGATGTACTGACACTGGTGTTGGTACAAGTGGCGTCATGCATGAGATCAAGGATTTTACTTGTTTTTTTTTTCTTGTTTTTTTTTTTTTTTTATCCTTTCTGGACAAGGTAGAAACATCTCATTCTAACCATGAGAAACGTGCTGCCCTTTTTGGTTAGTTAAATAAGTAGGCTCAAATTAAAATTCTTTACACCTTTTGACACCTTTATTTTGCAATTTGCTTTGTTGTTCTTGTTCCATTTACCTGACTCCACAGTTCAGTGTAAAATGGGATGAAGAGCAGCACATTGTCAGAGCCGGAACATCGGGGGCATTGATGAAAGTATGGGCTGCAGCATGGACTGCGCTCTTCACTTGATCTGCTCGCTGTGTATGAATTGTTCACCTCAAATAAACTTAAAATAATAAAATAAAATCACAATTTAAGCTAACTAAAGCTGTCTTCTGACACAAGATATAATAACCCAGGCTATCAGCAGCCAAAAATATGTAAAAAATAAAATAGAATCGGCAAGACTCATGGAAGAATAGGGTAGACCGGGGCTATTTATCACACTTTTATTTCTAGAGTTCACTGCTCATCAACAGACTGGCATTAAATGAAAGCTTGAACCCTTGACTTGAAATAGGCCTCGCTTTCTTTTTTCTATCATATTGAGATACATAGTTATTAACCGTTAAACACAACAAAATCAACTGTGAGAATGTGCTTGTGTTTCTTCTCTCTCTCTCTCGCTTAGTCTCACCAGTTGTGTTTTTATCACTCAGGCCTTAAAGCTTTTCTCTTGTACCATTCCCTGCTCCTCCCCTCCTCAAAATAAACATGAAACACAGAGTTTGAAGAGTGAAGAAAAAGCCGTGATGTTCTATAACATAGAGAACGAAACAAGAAAGTATCTACAGAGCCTTTTTTTTCCTATTATTATTATTATTTTCAATGTGTAGTATTAGAATGTGTGGGTGTGCTGGGTCTCACTATTCCCGTTAGCGGTCCGAGCAGCTGAGTGGAGATTTAAGCATTTCATCTAGAGCCCTTTGTGTTATCTTTGTTTTGTAACCGTTGATTTCTATGTAGGTCATCAACTTTGGTAATGAATATACACGCAAGAAATATTCATATTCAAGAAACATCTGAGAGGACAGCAAGTGCGCAGATAAAAATCCAATATTAGAAAATAGCGCGTGGGTGAACAGTGCGCCGCATGCAGGCATTATGGGCCTTATGAGAAAACAAGATTAATGAATTATTCTATAAGTCATGCAAATGGTTGTGGGGTATGTCAGATATGTATTTTATTTTTTATTATATAGCGAGGCAGTGGATGCTGTGCACTAGTGATGCGCGGGTTGACCACGGATTCGGTCGGATCGGGTACCTCAAAAATGGGTGGGTCGGGTTACTACAAAGCGCACTTCTTTTTTTGTATTCTTACATTGTTGGCTTACAACATACAGTGCATTCTTATCCATAAATACCACACAAACTCAGCAGTATTTTGTTTGAATGTTTAGTTTTATGGGGTAAACGTGTCATGTTTTGTTTAGATGTCGCCTATCGCTTCTGTATGACTTGATCACTGCAACAAATGAGGCACAACAGCCGTGCCCAAGCACATACGACACGTACACGTGGTGAAAATAATGCATTAGCAAGAAGCAAGGTAAAACTAAAATAACAAGGACACAGCATCTAACTAACCTGAGGAGTGCAACTTCTTGTAGCGTCAGGTTAAGGCTGCTCCACGTTAGTCCAAACTCCGTTTAGTTTGACAGAAAGAGTTGTCCATGACGTGGTAGAAGTAAAGCCTCATGATAGTTTCTGCTTCTACTGTGCACATCTGACCGAGTGTATGAGTGTGAATGCAATATGTATGGGTGAATATACATTATTTTTTATATCTATCTAATATTTGTACTGACTTATCGCTGTAAATTCAACTTAAAAAAAAAGAAAAATAAAGAGATATGGATTTTATAGTTGTGTGTCCAGCACAGGGTTCACAGAAGTGTTACGCATCAGGAACAGCAGAGTAAACTTTTGCTCAGTTCCACATTAGTTACGTATGTCACGGCCTATTGTACTGCGGTCATTTACATTCTATTCTGCTGTCAGTTTACTACTTTTTTTTAACTAACTGTATTGTTGCTGTGTGGTAAGGGAAGTCAATGAATTTTCGGTTGAAATAAGGTCTAAGGTGTACTTTATTGTCCTCGTAGGGAAATTTGTCCTCTGCATTTGACCCATCCTTAGATGCCGCTGGGGGCCCCCTGTAAGGAGCAGTGGACGACCGCAGGGCAGCGCCCGGGGACCCATCTCCAGATGTGGAGCCAGGCTGATGGTCGGTATCACCAGCCAGGAGGATTCACCTATTGTTCATGTTTTTTAGTGGTAGGGGAAACCGGAGTACCCGGAGGGAAACCGGCACGGGGAGATTATGCAAACTCCACACAGAAAGGCCCCTTCTGTTATTATTGCAACGTAAGGAACATTTTGTGTGCAAGCAACATCTTCCTGCAGTTTTGTTGACTTTATATCGAGTCTATAAACGAGATTGAACAGATAATCGAAACAGACGCGTATCGTCCTCAAACTATCCAGTCCAGTGAATAACTATGGAAACTTTTCAATAGAACCTTTGATGAGCTCACCCACACATTTGACTGATGCTGATACTTTTAATGCTGAACATTAAACGCATATGGAGTCCAAATAATTGTAACTTATTGCATAACTGGTGAAAAGGCCCATCTTTACATTCAAAACTGTGGTGAGACATGTACACTCACATTCATTATTAAAGCCACACGGTGGAACAGTCCCAGCACAAGTGTAGTCGACTCTACGTGATACGCAGCTGCAGGATTACCGTTTGCCCACTACAAATAGAGCAACGATATGTGTAAAAATGTGCGCAGTATTGTTTGTGTGTCCACATGGCTAATTTGCAATGAACTAAACTTTAGATCTCTCCCCTCCCGACCGTACATGCCCTCATGCCTACACCACTGATCCCAGCTGAGTAAACTGTTGTTAAACTCAAGACATAAATAAACATGCCTACCTATGTTATGCTATACTGTATATTGACAATGCTTTTTTTTTGTGCAGGTCAGGTCTGGGAAGTTATTGAGATGATTTTCACCAATGCAATAAAGTAGTAGTAAATAGTTTAGTTTAGTTCAGTTTATTTGTTTATTTGAGCAGCAACACTCAAAAGGAGTGGGCCAAAGCAAGAGCTTATAAGCGCCCACCCCCAAAATCAATACTATTAAAATCATAATTTCACAAGAACATAGTGGAACAACAAAAGGAACAAAGTAGCAACAAAATAGCAACAAGGAAACAACAGCATAACAAAATAGACCCTACACACATCCGACCATACCCCAAAACAGAGCAATACTGATTATGTAAGGTCTAATTACGAAACAACTCTGATAAAGCTACATACCTAGAAACTATTTACAAACTATTTAGAAAGAACTATAACTTACAAAACACTGTTGAGGTGTTCATACATCAACAGAAAGAAGCACAATTACAACAATGGTCTAGTTGCATTCTTAGTATTACCAAAAGTCACTATTTTAATGTTAAAAAGACAGATTAATATACATATTATACTCCGTGAATATTATTATGTACATTTATTATGTAAGCCCTACACAGTGTAGTGCATTAAAAAGCCAGGTGTAGAGAGGGCCAGTTGTAGAGGGCAGTAGCTCCCCATCAACAAACCCCTACGCAGCTTCCCTAATTAGCTGATTTTGTAGATAATGTTCCTATGCTGTGTGGTGCGTTAAAAGACGAGGATTACGAGCCCGTTGGGAGGATGCCTCTCAACAGATCCATAGCTCGCCTACCCTAATTCTCTATTTGTGATTTTGAGCAAACCGTTGAGAGCAAAAACATTCTTCCTTAATTAATAAAAGCAATTTAATCCTATTGCGGCCCCTAGTGGCAACTCATTTCTTCTTCTCTATACTTTGCAAAAATCTTTTGCTTGAATCATGCATCATGCATGATGAAAAGGACATAGAGGACATGCAAAACTGCCTGGCATAAGGCTTGAACCTACAACCCCCTTCTTAAGTTTATTTCTTAGCAATGTCTAAATATACTTCAGTATAACCTGAATAGTTTTGTTAATAAATACGTTTTCACCTGCAATACAATAGGCACTGAACAATGGAATGTTATTTGTCGTATGATTTGCAACTGTGTCTTGAAAGAAAACCATGTTTCAAAAAGTGCTGAAAGGCATAAATTGAGCCAATAGAACCAATATCATATGTTTGCTGTTGCTTGTTATTTATCTTGTGGCCGTGATTTTCTTATAGCAGTCCCCTTGAAAGAAATATTTTTCACAGCAGTCAATTCCAAATCTGGTCAGAGCTGCGTCCCAGGGGGCCTAACAAACTTGTGCTGGAGAGACATTTGCAATATATAATAAAATGATGATATACTCCACTCATATAGATGTATAAGTGACACATGGGTAATATGGATATTGTAAGGGTGGATATTATTGCATCTATGTTGTGGCCAAATCATAGATTAAGTTACTGCAGAACTAATGAAGCAAGAGTGGAGATAGGTATAACCAATAATAACTACACAGAATAAAATAAGGAAAAACAAAACAAGACTACAGCACAGTAGTTTTGTGCTGTTCTGTATTCAGAAGCCAAAGGCTTGAATCGTTGCTACTGTTACTCCTCGTGATGGGTCCTAGGTTAACTCCCCGGCTCCGTTGTCATGGTGCTGTCATGCCCGCCACTCGGCCCCTGCGCCTAAGAAAACATATGGCAGTGCCATACGCCCCAAACACCTCATCCATTAACTCATGAGCCCCACAGCCCCATGCAGAGCACATACTGGCAAGGCAGAGGTCTTCCTCTATTTCCACCCAGCATCAAGGTGCTGTCTCCTGGTGTTAGAGCGTGGCTCTCTGTTTCGGCATCCGGAGTGCGCTTGAACAGTTCCACTCCTCAAAACAGCCTATGCCGCGAGTCCTTGTCCCAGTCCTCAGCCGTGTACCTGCGCTGTTTCTCCTTGGCCCCTGTGCAGCCACACCCTGTGTCCCCTTTTTCCCATGTCCAGTGTTTAATGAGTGTTCCGTTAATTTTTTTTTCAATCAAAAGGGTGAATCTGGAGCCTTTACAGAAAATGTCTTAAAATGAGATGCTGAATTTCAAAACAGCCAACATGTATTTACTTTGGTCTTTATGAATATTATTTTTGGATTGACCTTGAGCCCTGGTCATGGAAAACGATCCATTCATTTCCTTATGCTTCTTTGTACAGAGGGTTATGGTCTGACTGATGAATATTTGCAACTTAAATCTCTTGCCTGTGTGTGTGTGCATGAGTGTGAGTGTGAGTGTGACCCTAATTTAACAAAAGTGCCTGGGAGGCACATACAGGTAGAGGAAGGCTATGCTCTCTGATGGCTTAGCTCTTAGCGGCAGTGTGGCTATTATCAGGCCGTAGCAATCGGCTGGAGGAAGCGGAACCTCTAATAGTTTTATAGGTTTGTCTGTGCCCTGCTTCTGCACCTGGCATTTATCTCCCCTCAGAGGTGCCGCAAATGATTTTAAATTAATAAAAAGCTACAGTATGGCCTTATAGTGAGGCTCAAGGGGGCTTGGACCACAAATGTTCTTAGACCCACACAATTACTCAAGTAAAAGTGAAAAATACATGTAGAAAATGTTACTTGAGTACTGTGAGTATACTGAGCTGTTTGAGAGAAAAAAGTCAGATTTATTTTCAATGAGGCCAAACATTTTGTGAAACAAAACATAAAATCATGTGGAAATCATGATATTTTCAAAGAAAATTCTAAGAAAATGTCATGAAAATACAGAACAAAATAATTCTAAAAGGTGCGTACACACCTAACCGCACGGGCCGCGCTGCTGCTTCTATTTTGACGCTTGAAAGGCTTGCAGTCCGACACTCATTTGTGTTCACCTCAGGCGGGGCCACTGCTGTGCGATTCTGTGGGGAAAAAAAAAACCTGTGCAGTTGCTGCTAAACATTAAGATATGACTGAACATGGTTTCCTGATTCTTTGCTTGTGCTTTGGTGACAGTGGAACAGTTTAACCAGCCTACATCTCTCTGACACTTGAGGCAAATCTCTCCTCTTTCCTCTCTCAGATATTATTTCAATACGTGTGGGTTTGAGTGTGTAGTCGTGATAAAATCCCATTTTAAACATGTTTGTAATCCAGTGCCTGGTTAAATGCGCCCACGTTCGTGTTTTCATAAGTTTATTGAAGCGTATGATCCTCTGATCCGAATGCCTGGGCTCGGGAAAGGCATTTCAAACCACAGCTGCTGATCGTCATAAATACTTCCTCTTTTCAGACGGTCTCCGTTTCACTTGTGCCTCCTCCTGCCTCTTCATGTCTCCTCCCGTCTCCTCCCGTCTCCTCCTGTCTCCTCCTGTCTTCTCCTGTCCCCTCCCGCCTCCTCCTGTCTCCCCGTCTCCGCCTGTCTCCTCCTGCCTCCCCCTGCCTCCCCCTGCCTCCTCCTGCCTCCTCCTGTCTCCTCCTGCCTCCTCCTGTCTCCTCCTGTCTCCTCCTGCCTCCTCCTGTCTCCTCCTGTCTCCTTCTGTCTCCTCCTGCCTCCTCCTGTCTCCTTCTGTCTCCTCCTGCCTCCTCCTGTCTCCTCCTGCCTCCTCCTGTCTCCTCCCTCCCCTCCTGTCTCCTCCTGTCTCCTCCCGCCTCCCCCTGCCTCCTCCTGCCTCCTCCTGTCTCCTCCTGTCTCCTCCTGCCTCCTCCTGTCTCCTCCCTCCCCTCCTGTCTCCTCCTGTCTCCTCCCGCCTCCCCCTGCCTCCTCCTGCCTCCTCCTGTCTCCTCCTGTCTCCCCCTGCCTCCTCCTGTCTCCTCCCGCCTCCTCCTGCCTCCTCACGCCTCTCTGAACAGCTGTCCTGCTGACTGACACCGCGCTGACGCACCTGCCGCCACACACACTCATCACCTGCACATGTGCGCGCACTTCCCATTGACAATACACAGGAATCAACTGCAGAACAAGGTGCATGAGATGAACTACATCCATTTTCCGGATCAAAAAGAAGCATTATAATTTTACTCATGTAACCGGGTGGGGCCAGGGGTCCCAAGATAGTGATTAGATGCTAAATTTTAACCTGTTACAAATACAAACACAGGTAAGTGAGGGTTGGTGTGTGGTCAAAACAGAGACAGAGGCACAACTTAAGGAGCACTGACAAAAACATCAATTCAAAAACAGTACATCCACAGACATACAATACAATCAACATGTGCAATAATAAATACATTTAAAACAATATAGTGGCCTGTGATAGACCAGGTCCACACAGTCATTGACCACATTGGGGTCCCCCCTGCTGTATGTATCTGTATTAATGTTTGAAGTACAATGTAGCATCGGTCCAGAATTCACATATGGCCAGTCCACTCCTGCAGTGCCCCATTTATCTCATTTTACATCAAATAAATATCAGCTGTTATTTTCTGATCGGTGAAGCTTCACAGAATTTCTATAACCAGCATGTAACCCTAATTTCTCTCTCAATTACCTGCTGTACCACAGGATTTTTCTATTGAGTAGGCTACACAGTGACACTTCCTATTTAACCTAATAGTGTGAATCCACTTAAAATCACATTGTAATATTACAGTGATGTTGTAGTGTATCTGCTGAATAGTTTTTTGACTGTCTGCGGCCACATCTCTGTGGGTTGTTCTCTGCTGTAGTAGCAATAGCTGCAGGAGTAAATATGCCGCCATGTTGTTTTATTATTCATTGTTAATTACACGGAGGGTGGGATTGCGCAGCAGGCTGCCATTTTCTCTTATTATCTTTTGTTTGTGCTCGGCTCCTGACAACACCACTGTTTCCTAGCGCTTCCATGACTACTGCCCACTCCTATGACCAGGCCACCATGTTCCTGATTCCAGGTGTTGCATTGTGGGAGCAGCGAGGTGGGAGTTAGCAGCAGTAAACAGCATGTGTGCTTGCATTTTTTTATCTAAACACCCTCAGCTCTCTTGTATTTCAGTTGGCAAGCTGTGTGTATGTGTGGCAAGGCGAGTGGGGGAGCTAGGTAGGTGTGGACCCACCACTCAATTTATTTCAAACATCCTGGGACAACGCCAGGGGCATTGCGCCCCATATTAAATTAAAATAAAGATAAAGTTAACCCATAGGCAACGAAGGTTTGTTAAAATTGACAGGACAAAAGGCAAGTTACGAAAACATGGATTTATTCTCTTTGTAGCGTTTGCCATTTCTGCAGCAGTCAATCGTTATTACAGTCACCAAAGTGGCTTTCTAGCAAACCCTTTTGCTAGCTTACACGGGAGAGAAAACACACACCGCCATCGTCTTTGGTCGGAGAACTTCACAGACCATTTTATTGCGCATGCTCAGTAGAAACCATTTGTGCACAGGCACACATGACGTATAAAACGTATGCTGTTTAACATGGCTTTGTACCATAAACAAATATGCTCAACACTCCCACTCAAAGACATGTTTTAGCACTTTAGTGGTAAACACAAAAATCAAAAACAACTTCAAAAGTAACCATTATTGCCTTTGGTCATCTAACATTACTCTCCAAACAAATATCTCTTGAATCTCTCAAATATAGCCTTTGTCACAGGCTTTGTAAGGACATCAGCTACCATGTTTGCAGTAGGGCAGTAATCTATTGATATTTTCCCATCTATGTGTGCAGAACGTACAAAATGATATTTTATATCCACGTGTTTGCTTCTCTGTCTGCATACTGGGTTTTTAGACAAAGCTATTGCCCCCTGATTGTCCTCATAGATTTTGACTGGTACATGGTTATTATTACCATCCATTCCTTTAAGTAGTTGTACAAGGTACATACTCTCTTGAGCAGTGGCTGCAAGCGCCATTGCTGTAGTCCAATGCTGTTGCTTTGGTTCTGATAGGTGTTGTGATAATTTACTCACAACCCAGCTCAGGTCAGGTCTAGTAGATGTCATAATGTATATCAAACTACCTACCATCTCTCTATATCCTGCTGAGTCAATAACTTCACCCTCACTGTCAAAGTTTAACTTCTGCTCACATGGGGTGGATCTCGGTTTGCATTCGGACATTCCGAATTTTGCCAACATTTTCTTTATATGTCGTTCTTGAGTCATTTTAACCTCTCCCTCACTCTGTTTAAAGTCGATACCAAGGAAGTGTTTAAGTGGACCCATATCTTTCATCTTAAACCTTCTTTTCAACATTTGTTTGACTTCACTTAGTAAGGTATTGTTACTCGCCGCTATGATCAAATCATCTACCCAGACCAGCAGAATCACTTTCTCATTTTCAGATTCTCTGCAATAGACACATTGATCAGCATCATTTTGTACAAAACCATTCTCTGTAAGGTGATCATGCAGTAACATATTCCAATTACGTCCTGATTGTTTTAAGCCATACAATGACTTATTGAGTTTGCACACTAGGTGCTCTCCTGTGTTTGACTCGATTTCAAAACCCTCCGGTTGTTCCATATATACCTCACAGTCTATCGGAGCATGGAGGTAAGCAGACTTTACATCCATCTGGTGTAGGGTAAGATCCTCTTGCACGGCCACCTGCATCAAAGCTCGCACAGAGGTCATGTTGGCTGTTGGTGAAAAAGTCTCTTTATAGTCAATCCCTTCCACTTGACGGTACCCCTTTGCAACATATCTGGCTTTACAAGTCTCAGATCCATCTGCGCTCTCCTTCACTGTGTAGACCCAGCGACCTCCCACTGCTTGCTTGCCTCTTGGCAGTGGAGTCAAGTTGAAAGTCTCATTCTCTGTCAAAGAGTTCATCTCCTCTTTCATCGCGTCAGTCCACATTTTTGACCTTTCAGAGTCCATAGCCTCTCTAAATGTTTTAGGTACATCATAAGTCACCCTGTAGAAATAATCTATATGTTCACTTTTATCGGTATTACACTCAGCTTTACACTGATATTCCTTTAAATATTCCGGAACTTTTCTTTGTCTTTTAGGATATCTCCCATCTCCTTGTTCTGTCAGAGTACTATCGGTCTGGGTTAGACCTGCCTCTGCAGTTTCCCCAACACTGGGCTCTTTGCTCTCTTTAGGCTGTCTCTGACCCTTATTGACTATCATTGGTGGAATATCTCCATAACTCTCAATGTCATACTCCACGTCACAATCTGTCTGAGTCTGGCTATCAACACTTTCTTTAGTAATAGTTTTGACCAGTCTATGTTTTAGGATTTTGCCTGTCTCAGGATAATACATGTTGTATGCTGGACTATATTTATCATAGCCTATGAAAACACCCTTTTCACATCTAGAATCCAGCTTCTTTTTATCCTGCTTATATATGTAGCATTCAGAGCCAAATACCTTCATGTTAGATAGGTTAGGTGTTTTTCCGGTGAAAACACGGTAAGGTGTCTGCTCTAGCCGCTTACTGTAGCACCTGTTTCGGATTTGAGCTGCTGTCTGTACAGCATAGGTCCATAAATGCTTTGGTAATTTACTATCCAAGAGCATGCATCGTGACATCTCGAATAAGGTTCTCCAACCTCTTTCTGCAGTTCCGTTTTGGTGAGGTGAGTAGGGTGCACTTGTCTCGTGCCTTATCCCATTACTCCTAAGTAAGGACTGGAACTCATGTCCAGTAAACTCTGTACCGTTATCTGATCTAATGCATTTTATCCTTCCATATGGTGCTACATCTGCAAAAAACTTTTCTGTAGCTTTGGAAGTGTCACTTTTTGCTTTGATAAAGTATGGAAAAATCATCCCACTGTAATCATCAGTAAATGCTATTGCATATCTGTATCCGTCTTTACCAGCTGGCTCTATAGGGCCACATAGATCTGTATGTACTAGCTCTAATACATTAGTAGCTTTAGCGTCTGCGTCTCTGTTCCTGCTTTGTGTGAACTTGCCCTGTGTGCATATTTCACAGTTTTGATTGAGCTTGTCGTTTTTGCCTTTTATCGACATCCCTTCAACAACTTTTTCTAATTTTGCAACATCATCAAAATTACAATGACCAAGTATCCTATGCCACGTTTGAATGTCATGACTAATACACACATTATCAACATTTTCATTTTCTATGGTGCTAAGATAATACAGCCTACCATACACATCCATCTTGAACTTGGTACCATTCTTGTGGACCAGCCAGTCATCACCGTCCTTGAATCGGATCTCTGCTCCGCTGGCTGTTGCTGCTTTTACTGAAAAAATGTTTTGTGGAAACGATGGAATGTAGAGTGCTTGCTTGAGCCTCGTCTTCACTTGGTGTCCTTCGCTGTTCAGCAAGTAGACTTCGGCGTCTCCCCTCATCTTCGCCATCCCGCTCACCTTCGTTCCGTCAGCGAGCTCGATCATGTGATCCTCTGGTCTAAAACTTTTGTCCACTGTCTTGAATTTTGTGGCGTCGTTGATCATATGTGATGTGGCGCCGCAGTCGACCATGAGACCCTTCTTGTTACCTTTTTGTGTAGGACAATCGCTTATCTTGAAGAAACAAAAAGATGTAGGCTCTGCCTCTGTCTCTCCGTCAGCTTTCCTCACATGGTCACGGCCTCGTCCTCGACTGCGCCCTCTTCCTCGCTGTGGCGTGTCCCATCTTCGGTTCTCTCTTCTCACTTGGGATTCCTCTGGACAAGTCCTAGCCATGTGTCCCTTTCTGCCACACGCGTAACACTCGACATCAGTTAGGTCCATTTTCTTTCCTCTTCCTCTCCCACGCGACATCGTTACCCCACTAGTCTTCATTACGTTGTCTTCTCCAACATTAAGGTCACTCTTTCCGTATTTTTCGGTACTCTCATAACTTCGCAGTTTTGTTTTAAACTCACCGAACGTAACTTCTTCATTTGTCTGAGTGATGTGCACGACGAATGGCTTGTAAGAATCAGGTAGCCCCTTTACAACCATGGCTATCTGAAGCCCATCACTAATCTGTTCGTCTGCTCTTCTTAACGACGTGAATATAGTCTCAGCTCGGATAATGTAATCAGTGACCGTTTCATTGCTAGCCTTGTGGAGCGAGGAAAGTTCACAGTATAGACTCACGACGCGTGGCTTGTCCTTTCCCGCGTAGTGCTCGCGAAGAATCTCCAGGGCCCTTCTTCCGTCGCGTTTTGCGTCTCTCATTATCAGGGATAAACTCTTGTTGTCTAGACACTGCACCAGCTCTGCATATGCCTCTCCGTTTATCCTCTCATCTTCCGCGAGAGCTTCCACATCGGCTTCATCGATGTCCGGGGTCTCCAGGAGAATTTCTCTGAGGCCGCGCAACTCCATGTGCGCGAGGAACCTCGTTTCCCAGAGCTCATAACTTTTCTCGTCCCCGTCGAATAAAAGTCTGAACCACCTTTGGCCTGCTTGACTGGGCCCATAACCTGTAGCGTTTGCCATTTCTGCAGCAGTCAATCGTTATTACAGTCACCAAAGTGGCTTTCTAGCAAACCCTTTTGCTAGCTTACACGGGAGAGAAAACACACACCGCCATCGTCTTTGGTCGGAGAACTTCACAGACCATTTTATTGCGCATGCTCAGTAGAAACCATTTGTGCACAGGCACACATGACGTATAAAACGTATGCTGTTTAACATGGCTTTGTACCATAAACAAATATGCTCAACACTCTTTAAGTTAGAATAAGTTAGGTTTAGTAAAAATATGTTTAGACAAGTTCAGTTCAGTTCATATATGTTCACAATCAACAGTCCAACATCGGTCCATAGGACAGTTTTGTAGAATCCAGGTACATAACTTGAAGCGGAGATATCACAGTAGTTACAAATGATACAAAAAAGGGGAGTGGGCACGCCATCAGGACCCTACAACGGTAAATTAAATGTATGAAAAGCTACATAACGTGTTGGCTGATATAGCACAGGCTACGAGCTACATACCAGGTTTCCGCTCTCCGGATGAGCCATTCCGGGACCCCGAGCATCTGACCCTGCCCAGATACACAGAAGCCTCCGGACCAGCGCTAGAAAGCTACAAATAATGACCATCTATAAACAACCACCCAATCCCTTCAGTACTAACGCCATCGCACTAGCTTACCCGCGATGCACCATGGAAGTTGACTACGACTCAGTTGCTGGCTTTACGCCCCCTTGACGCCGCCTTGACGCTCCAACACAACTCCACTGACACATAGAAATAGCTAGGGCATTTATAGAAAGAAATGTCAATTTCATCGTTTACAAAATAAACAAAGCACCTATATTCTAATGTATATAACAGCATGTTTTATACTCAAGGCCAGAGCCAGAGTATTGCTGGATTCTACACTGTAGCCTTCCGGCTTGGTGTGTACGTTTGTGAAGTGAATTACTCTCCCAAACATTGACTCTACACATTTTCATAATCCATCAGAATTCAGAAAGGTCTGTTAAATCCAACAGTTAAAGTTTGTCATGGTCAATACAGCATTAAGCAAGCACAGTGAATTCATGATGATTCATTCTGTGAACTGAAGAATGTAACCCTGGCCATGCCACACTAAGAATGTGTGTTACCAATGCTATGTTTGATTTCTTTTTTCTTATCTGGGAGCTAAATCTTATCTTATTAGAAAAGTTTACTTTTATGTTGACTTTCTTCTTTTTATGAATTTAACAATTTAAGCAAAATCTCCTTTTCGTTTGGAAACTTGGTTACAACATCATAGATCAACATTGGCCAAAACAATGTGGAACAATTCTGTGAGCTGCTTGGTCACTAATACATCTGAAATAATAGAATAATTTATAGTCTAACTGGAGAATTTCTATTCAATTATTAAAACCTCAATTGAATTTACATCACATTGAGGTCTCTGAGCTGTGGGAGACTGAAGTTCTCAGTCAACCCTGAGATAAAATCAAAATAAACCAACGTAATTTCATTACATTTTGATTAAAACATATAGTATATTGTATGTTTGGTCAGATGTGTGTCCTCTTGTGTCCTAAAGAAGGTCATGCATAGCACATCTCGGGGTCTTGTTTGTGTGTACAGTGGTGGTGTGCTAAGCCTTCATGCAGCAGATTAAGGGGGGCCCGGCTGCTCCGTCTCATGCACCGGTGATACGAGGTGGCCGCGCACAGACACCTGCATGACGCACACTTCTTATGCAGTAGAACGCTTGCTCGCACATCTGTTGAGGAAGAGACTAGATGATTTATTTATTAGCAGCCAATTAAAACTTCAGGAACAAGAACACTTCAATGGGAATATAAATATCAAATAGAGTAAGCTCTACAAGACTATTTAGTCATGCAATCTGGCTCCGCACCACGGAGAGTCAAAGAGGCAGAAGATCAGGAAAGGGAAGTGGAAACACTCAGATCTTTTGTGCACTGAAAGAATACTTTATATAATTCCAAGCATTTCACTGCCTCCTTTTGCACTGCCACTGTCTTTATTGTGAAAGTGTTCTCTACAGAAGACAGCTCAGAGTTTTAAAAGAAGGAACAGACGAGTATAGGTCATGGGTTTACCATACACTTTAGAAGATCTGTAAAGGCAAAATGGCCTTGTGTCTGACTTCTGAATGCTGTGTATTATTGCAGGGAAATTAAACTGATGCATGATGCTGGGTATTTCCAAGCACAACAAATTACCTGTAATGAATATTACAGTTGTACATGCATTTGCCAAGGACCTTATCAAATGACGAATGGAAAAACAGGGCGTGTGTGAAATGTATAAAGTTGTCTAAATGTAACGCCGTCTGCCCGATCACTACAGTGGCCTTAGCAGTGGCACATGAGAAGTGATGTGCTGTTGCCGTGGTAATAACTGAAGACAGCAGTGGGCTGACAGGTCCACATCATCAGTGTGTTCCATTAGACTGTGTGTAACTTTCTGCCACTGTCAGTCAAGCACAGACACATGTGAAGACCTGAGGTGTGACATGAACTGTATGTGTCCTGTCACACTCTTAATGTGGCCCATATACAGCTTGTGTCTGTTTGCCTTTATTTCTGTCTTCAAGTGGACACCACTAAGTGTCGTTTTGACAAAGACCATCTTTCGCTGTTCAACCTCAATGGCACAACAAGGCCTGAATGGGGCAAGGGGACCAGGTAAAGATTTGTCAAACTGACCGACAGTCCAGCTGCACCCAGGATGATTTATCGGTCTTATTCCTGAGAATGGTAAAGTGAAATTAATCACACTCCCACCTGACATGACTGCTCAGCAATGATAAATGACAAGTTGCCAGGAACAGACAGTGAGCCATCCATGAGGCCCACACTGTGCTCTTTCCTCAGACAGCCTGACCCTGGGCCTGCACTGCCAGACACCTCTCTGGATGGTAGTGGCAGGACGATGGAGCCCAGCCACTGGGACCAGCCTTGCTCTCTTCCTCACAGCCAGAGCAAGGCCCACGGACTGTGGGACAGGCTGCCAGGCAGATGGAGCCAGGAGTTAACCCCTCAAATTGCTGTGTGCCTGAGAGCCAATGGAGACACGATGCAAGGCAGTGAGTAATTTGATTTGATCTTTCTTTAACCAGGAAGTTCATTGAGATAAAATCTCAAAGAAAAAAATCTGTTAAATTCATTGTGACAATAAACATTAACAGCAAGATCAAGAATAACATGTACACATTTCAGTAAAGATCAGACTCAGTTCAGATTTAAATGAGTGCAGAGGAATGTGTTTATTAAGCTGTAGTGTGACTTTTGTTTCATAACCAGAGAGTCAAAACAATACTCAAGACACACATTTATAACATCCCCCCAAAAAGTCATGATGTCCAATTCAGTGTGAATTCATGGGAGCAGTAAAGAGGAAGCATATGACTGCAACTGATGATGTATTTAAAAAAAAATATAGAAGACATTTTGTTTCATAAACAGTTTCTTTCCTCTAAAACTAGAGGTACCTTGACCTTGTGTGCAAAGATGAATAGTGGTATCGACTGACATGTCCACATGTTTCTAGATCTGTGTGTCTGCAACGCTCCTGGTGCAGCCTTTGTGCTGAGCTGCTGTATTGTGAATGAGATAATTGCATCGTCTGACAGACTTCTGACCCTATGACTGCTATTCAGAGGAACAGGAGACACCCACATCAGAAAGAGTAAAGGTTCAAGGAAGATACTTCCTTTTGATTATCAATGGCCGCAAGCAATGTGCCCTTTAATTAACAACTGTATTAGAGGGCATTTGTTGTATTTAGATGGTTCTTTGATAGATTATGCTGCACTTGATTTTATTATCAAACTGTAACCTGCCTAAAGTCAAATTAAGGCATCTACATTTGTAATTGATAACTGAGACATCTTTGGTTGAATAACCATATTTCACTATATTTTTGCTTAGTTCTGCACTTGCCCAGGAAGAATGAGTCCCCTTGCCACCTCTAAGCAGTCACCTACGACACTATTTAACTGTCTGCCATAGAGATAAATAGCCCTTTGGCCTGACAGACACATAATTAATAGTGATGTTTAGCAGGCCCATTTCAGCAGACCCTCTTAATCTAATTTTGTTTCCACTCCGCGATTTATAAATTACTGCAAAATGATGCACCATTTACCACTGTCTCCGCCGGCGACAATGGCAATTTTTCTTCTCCTGTAATTTTCGCTGTTTTCTGAGCTCCCCCGTCAAGGATTTTAAAAAAGGAAACACTCACATTTCCTACTCCTCCTTCGTTCTTGTTCCCCAACTCCCCAACTCCCCGCTCTGCTTTTCGTTCCAATTTAGACGCTATGGAAGCCGCCGAGACCTTCCAACACATTAGACGTTTTTCAGCTTCCCCTCCGTACGCATTATGAGCACTGATCTAAAATGTCAGCTCCACAAATGCCTTGTCCACATCATATTATTTGCTACTAAATGTTAAGCGTTTATATTCACTGTGTTGCACTGACATTTGAGGACAACTGCGTGGCCGGGTGATTTGCGAGCGACAAGCTTCAAGATGTTGGGTATGAGCATGGGCAAAATGACAATTACCGAGTTGTCCAAAAGAGATATTTGCTTGTGTTCACTGTCCAGAGAATAGGCACATTGAGATGCCTGTTGCTATCTTTAAATACCAATGAGAAATGTCACTTGGAGTTCTGAGAAAAAGGTTGAATGGGACATTAAAATAAAGAGGAGACATTCAGAATCAAAATGTCACTAAAGAATTTCATTATAAAGCAAGAACCAAGAACTCCAAAACTAAAGCTTTGAAATAACTAATCCAACGTTTGATGTGGAATGTAGCTACAAGCTCTTACCATGTCAAATGTTGCAAATGGTAAGGTCTATATCACTGATTGACTATATTGTTGAAAATGTAATTGTAATAGGAAAATGTAACTTATAATAATAATAATAATAATAATAATAATAATAAAGGTATTCCTGAACTTTGCATATTCTTCTGGTAACTTTATCAATGTAATGTGAATTATTAAAGTTGTTACTAGTTGAGTTCCCAATGGGAATACAAATGTGAAATGCACGAGTACTGAGTGTATTGAATATAGGGGTAGGCACACATAAGCTTCAGCCTACTCCTTTTGTGCTTCCAGTACTGTGTAATGATATGACGTCTGTAACTAAATGAATGTAAACAGGTCAACTAAACTAAACTAAACTAACTGCAATATAATGGTCTCGATCTCTGTCAGGGAGTTTGAGGATTCTGGGACAGTGTTATCAAGTTAGGTTTTGAATCTGTCAGTGTTGTTCTTTTGAGTGCTTACAGAACATTTCTTTTTCTTTATCAAGATTCATTTTCTGCTGAAAATGAGCACTGTAAATGTGTCACTTGGAAGTCGCAGCGGCACCAAGACAATCTCAAAGAAGTTGAGAAAAGTGAAACAAAAGCCCAAACAAAAAACTACCGACATTTTACAACCATTTCACTGGAAAATAAATAAATAAACAAACAAACAAACAGATAAGTGCATGTCAAGGCATTTTTTGAAAGGGGTGGGTACTATTGAACTATTTAGAGCAAATTACACTTTTGTACAAGTGATAGTGACACAACTTATTAGATTCACTTAACTTTAACATACTGGCGCTTGTTCCTCTTTAATACATCCACCATGTCCTTCTTCATAAAACTCAAGGGGTATGGTACACAGCCAACACATAATGGAGGACTTGCTTTGCCCTCCCCATTTTTCTGAGGGAATTAATGAGGCACAGCAAAATGCTTGAACAAACCTTTTGGCCTCCAAAGGAGGTCACAGACCGATCACAAAGAGGAACAGGTGATGGCACGTGACAAAGGGGTGAGCAGTAAGACAATTCAGATCAGTGCATGTGGCAGCCACAGAGAAGTCATTAATTTAAAGTGTTGGATGACAGCGACAAGATACATTTAGATGGGACCCCTACATTGGTTTCCGATAGATTTACCTAAATAAATGAATAAAAAAGATAAGGCCAACCAAAAAGAAGAGCTTGTAGAAGAAGAAGTTGATCAATGCTGTACTAGCATGTTGAGTTGCTCATGTCGATTGTGTGTTTAAATTAACCAGCGGCCCAGTTATATATTTATTTAGCGTATTCAGTATCACGTAGCTTGGCTATTAGACATTGTAAGCAAAGAAGTGGATATAGCCTATTGTTAAACACCAAAACTAAGAATCTAGCCCTAAATAAACAATACAACTGAACCTGAACACTCCCAGCGCTGGAAATACTGGACTTTTTTCTTCGTGTGCGGTCAAAGTTACCAAGAGAACGGTGGCCTAAAGGTATATTTACTTTTATTAAAGTTTGTTAAGAACTTTGATTATACTATTCTTTAAACGCTCGTGTGTTCAGTCAGGTCAAAGTGCTGCCCGAACAGCGACTCCTCCTCGTGAATGTGGCCATGTGAGCCACCCTCCTCAGGAGTTACCCGGTGTTTGAAGCTGCTCTGAGCTGGGTTCGTGGTGACCACTCGCGGCTGGCTTTTGATACACTCGCATCGCTGGACCCTCCATAATATTTCAGCAGTGAGAGAATGAAACGTGTTTATTGTGCCCTTGCAGCCATGTTAGCTATAGCGCGGGAGGGCATCCTGCTGCCTCCGCTCCGGTGGCCAGATGTGGAGGAAGACAGCGATAGGGGAACACATGACCCAATATTCAGTATGGCTCACCATTGTATAAGCCACAAGGTTCAAAGGGCGGGGAAAAGTTGCAGCTTATTGTCTGGAAATTACGGTAGCTTTAAAAACACATATTGTGAATGCGTACCTTTTAATTAGCATACGCCTCTATATATGAGTCACCGCTGTGGTTTATTCCATCAATACGTGTCAGCTTCATCTTTTCATGCAAAATCTATTATCAATCCTTCGTCCATGAGGGAAAGTTTGTGTAGTGGTAGGCTCTGCCCCGATGGCAGGTCGAGTCTCAATTAGGGAAACGTCCACAGGTGCGATCTCACCTCGGATTGTCCCTGAGCGTGACGCGCTGAGGAGCTAGACAAAACGAATGTCCACAGACAAACAATTGTAATATCTCCATTGCAAAGCCAAAAATTAGCCCATCATAGACACAGGTGAGTAGATGAGAACTTACCCCTTTCCCATTCATTCGTAATGTACACTCAACAAAAATATAAACACAACACCTTTGTTTCTGCTCCCATTTTTCATGAGATGGACTTAAAGATCTAAAATTCATTCCAGATACACAATATTACCATTTCTCTCAAACATTGTTCACAAATCAGTCCAAATGTGTGATAGTGAGCACTTCTGCTTTGCTGAGATAATCCATCCCACCTCACAGGTGTGCCACATCAAGATGCTGATCTGACATCATGATTAGTGCACAAGTGTACCTTATACTGCCCACAATAAAAGGCCACCCTGAAATGTGCAGTTTTTTTGCTTTATTGGGGGTCTGGGGACTCCGAACCAGTCAGTATCTGGTGTGACCACCTCATGCAGTGCAACACATCTTCTTCGCATAGAGTTTATCAGATTGTCAATTGTGGCCTGTGGAATGTTGGTCCACTCCTCTTCAATGGCTGTGCGAAGTTGCTGTACATTAGTGGGAACTGGTACACGCTGTCGTATTCGCCGGTCAAGCACATCCCAAACATGCTCAAGCAACAGATCTGGTTGACATTCCTGCTGTCAGCATGCCAAGTGCACGCTCCCTCAATGCTTGTGGCATCTGTGGCATTTTGCTGTGAGGTAAAACTGCACATTTCAGGGTGGCTTTTTATTGTGGGCAGTATAAGCTACACCTGTGCACTAATCATGATGTCAGATCAGCATCTTGATGTGGCGCACCTGTGAGGTGGGATGGATTATCTCAGCAAAGCAGAAGTGCTCACTATCACACATTTGGACTGATTTGTGAACAATGTTTGAGAGAAATGGTAATATTGTGTATCTGGAATGAATTTTAGATCTTTAAGTCCATCTCATGAAAAATGGGAGCAGAAACAAAGGTGTTGCGTTTATGGTTTTGTTGGGTGTATCTAATGTTGGATTGTTTAGTGTGACCTTGGTGTCAGCGTGTGGCTCTGATTCTTCTTCACTGCTCCCATTTGTGCGTGTAAAACGCTCTATGCTCGTGTCAGCTTCAGTCTCTGGTAGGCAGTCATCTCATTCATTCAATCAATCAATCAATCAATCAATGGTTTTGTATAGCCCAATATCACAACAGGAGTTGCCTCATAGGGCTGCACCGAACATTAAGGCAATAAAATAGAGCAGTAAATAAGACAATGTAAAGTTCAGGCGAAGTATCCAGGCAAACATAATATCCAAATAAGCGTTGGCAGCAGGTGGCGACCTGCAGCGCGGGTGTCCCCTGTCCTTAGACTCTCCAGCACGGCAAGGAAAAACTCAAAAACCCGGTGGGAGAAACGAGAAACCTTGGGGAGAACTACAGAAGGAGCGATCCACTCCCATGGACAGACAGGCTACACTGAAAAAAGTAACCTATAGAATTTACCCAATAAATCTGAGGTAACAATTTGCATCTACTTTTTTTGGGTAGATCTAATTCATTTATGGAGTATAAAATACCTGAAATATAAAACTTTAATTTCTTAAATAAATTTGGTAGATTTACCTCTTAATTTCTTGTAGATAATACCCAATATTCACCAGTAGATAATACCCAATATTCACCAGTAGATAATACCCAATAATAACAAATAGTTAGACCATTTCTGCATTACCTTGATTGGCATGATTTTCATACAGATATGTCAATTTCAGAACCAGGAAGTGGGAACAGTTTAAGCATTTTTTACAGGGAACAATGTGAATAACTAAAGGAAAGGAATATACAGCACCAAAACTAAACTCACATTTAAGTACTGTTCTGTCCTATGAAAGCGAGTCAAGATTTGGTGCTGTATATTCCTTTTCCTTACAGTTATGCACATTGTTAACAGCAAAAGTACTTAAAACTGTCCCCCCTTACTGGTTCTGAAACTGACACATCTGTATGAAAACCATGGCAACCAAGGTAATGCAGAAATGGTCCATTACTAATACAAATTAACCAATATCAGTTTCTCACCATTACATATTCAGATTTTTTTGTTTATTTGGTCAGGACAGTGCATGTTAATGAACATACATGGGTCTCATGCATGTAAACAAGCCACACCGGATTGTAGCCTTGGGCTAATTTCCATCCATCGTCCCCCATGTGCACTCTCAAACACACTCGCATTCATCCTGGTCTATTGTACATGTTTTTAGTAGTAGTGGAAACCGGAGTACCCGGAGGAAACCTACGCAGACACGGGGAGAACATGCAAACTCCACAGAAAGGCCCCGTCCAGGTGGGAATCGAACCCGGACCTTCTAGCTGTGAAGCACGAGCGCTAACCGCGGTGCTACCGTCCCAGATAGGGCCAGATATAACCCCCTTTAAAAAAATAAAAGAGGCCTTCATATTATTTCAATGTTTTTAATACCAAAAAAAAGTTGACATTTTTCTTAACAGTGAAATAAAATTTCTCTTTAAAAAAAAAATAGTAAAGAATTGAACCATCCTTTCTGCATATTAAGATACCTGGTGTATGGGGTTAGTTTGGGTGGGTGGGTCAGCCCCCATAAGGTCCATGAACACAGATTCTAACTGCAACAGAAAAAACAAACAAAAAAACATTAAACATATTATTCTCCATAATAATTTCAATATTTATTAAACATCAACATTTCGGTTTATTGCATGATTGGTTAAGTTGCTGGAATATACAGTACAGATAAAAAGACGCTTTTTTCGAAATTGTTTTTTCTTTTAGTTCAAGACGGTTTACATTGTAGTTTCTCATTGAAAGTATTCATTTATGAATGAACATATATGGAATTATGTTTTAAACAGAAAAAATTTAAAATAAATTCTTCAAAATAGCCACCTTTTGCTTTGATTCCTGCTTTACACTTTTGACATTTTCTCATTGAGCACCACGATGTCGTCACCAGAAATAGTTTGAACTTCACAAACTGTTCAACCATTTCGGATGTCGACCTTATTAAATGAAGCTCATTGAGAAAATGCCAACAATGAAGAGTGCTGATTTTGAAGAATTAAACATTTAAAACATATTTTGAGCTTTTTCACCCTTTTTTGTTTCCTACATAATTCCATGTGTTAATTCATAGTTTAATGCCTTCAATGAGAATCACACAAAGTAAATAGTTTTGAAAGTAAAGAAATGCTGATACATCAAAAGTGTTTCCAAACTTTTGGTCTGTACTGTTAGCAGTGTTTGGAATAACGCTGTTTAAAAGAACGGCGTTAGGTAACGATGTTATTTTTTCAGTAACGGAGTAATCTAATTCATTACTCTCCCCGTCGTTACAACGCCGTTATCGTTACTGGGTCAACAAAGTGGCTCGTTACAATTGGACTGAATGAGCGCCGCGGTGTCAGCGTGGGGAGAGCAGCGGAGAGGGTGGGCGGAGTTTCACGGAGACTCGCGCTGCCTGTGTGTGCAGAGCTCGTGCTCTCGCGACCCGCGGCTCGTCCTCCCCACAGCGCGGGGCGGCCGCGGGGGAGAATGGAGTTGATGATCATTGATCTAATGTTGGAACTTATTTTTAACCCAAAGACTCGTCTTCCTCCCCCCGTTTGGGTAAAGCCAAACCTGAGGGTTTATTCTAGGCCAAACTGGACAAAATAAGATTGGTTCAGGTGGGGGTTAAGAGGTTACGTGCACTTGTAACGAATGAAGCGTCGCTCACCCTCTCTTTCTCCATGCTGAACACCACAGCGGCAAGTTTGTCGGTTAAGACATGGCTGCCTCTGCTCCACAAAAGTCCATAATCCAAGAAACTCGTCTAACAGACCGTCTCAGCACTGGTCCAGACGCAATTATTACAATTATTACCACTGTATCTCCCGGTGTTTGATGTGCGTCTTTGTAAAAGTAAAGAGCTCCGGTTTCTAACACGTGGAGGCTAATCCTTCGGACTGCTTCCGCTTTAGCTACGAATACAAGCCAAGTGAAATATTTCGTCACGTTATAAATTATCATTTGCATCTGCATTATATACAGCAATAGCCCCATGCAAATAGCTTACCTTTACTCATTTGTCTGTCGGCATCCGGCGCTAAAGGACGGTGGCGCTCCAAGATGGCTGAAAAACGTGGTCTGATCGTTTGACTCATGCCCAATTGGGAACGAGGACTGACGCACGCGCAAGCAAGGCCACAGGGCTCACGTCTTTGGGGTGTATTTTACCAAATTTTTTGGGGTATATTTTACCATATTTTCCACATAACAGTTGTTACTGTTAACAATTAGGTAGCATGTGTAAAATTTACCCATTATTTTATCATTTCATGGCTGGCTACAATAATCGAGTAAAATATATACGGTTTACATAGATTATATTTACAACTCACCAAAATCACTTTTTTCAGTGTATAGAGACCCAGGGCCGATGGAAATCCCTCAGCAGACGGGCCAAGATCGCAGACCGTCCAGTCCTTGTCAATCCAGAAGGCAGGGTTCCTCCGTTTAGCCAGGTTCCTCCGCTCGATCTAGACAGGCACTCCCGAGAGGTTTCAAGCCATTTAAAGCCATACCCTTTATGGCTTTAAATGTGAGGAGCAGGATTTTAAATTTGATTCTAAACTCAACAGGAAGCCAATGGAGAGACTTTAGAACAGGTGTAATGTGTTCTCTTCTCTTTGTACGCGTTAACAATCTTGCAGCTAAATTTTGAACTAATTTTTAGGGAACTTTTAGGACACGCTGCTAGCAGGCAGTTACAGTAGTCCAGCCTTGATGAAACAAATGCATGGATAAGTTTTTCTGCATCACTCTTAGATGGGATGTTTCGTATTTTAGCAATGTTGCGCAGGTGAAATAACGCAATTTTACGAGCCTGGTTTATATGTGTTTTAAAAGAGAGGTCTTGGTCAAACTGAACTCCAAGGTTAACATTATCCAGGGAGATAATCTGCTGAGATAAAGACTCTCTCAGTTTTTGAGGTCCTAATATAATAACCTCGGTTTTATCAGGGTTAAGAAGGAGATAATTTACAGTCATCCAGGTCTTAATGGCTTTTACGCAGGAACTAAGCGTATCTTTATCTGTCTGACCTGGTTTCATTGATAAGTACAGCTGTGTGTCGAACAGTGAAAATGTATATTGTGATTTTGGATTATGTTACCTAATGGAAGCTGAACCTGTCTAAGACTTCAAAAGGAGACGATGACTCTACAGCTGGATTTAGAACAGAACAAGACAAGGGAAGTTTATCATTTATTTTATCTGGTTGTGATTTTATCATTAAAGAATTTAAGGAAGTCTTCGCAGCTAAGGGTATCAGGAATGGAAGGTTCTACTGCGCTGTGACTGTTAGCTGGGCCTTGAGTAAATGTAACTGAGTACTACCGCCTCTGTATTTTAGTTTTTTCAGAATTATTATTTTGGATACAGACGGATTGTGCAGTATCACCGGGAAATGGAAATGTTTGTTATATTGATTACGGGGTAGGCGTTTATATGCTTCTAGCTTCAGCCTACTCCTTTTTTTTTTTGAGCTCCTGTAACAGACAAATGTGACCATTGTAAAAATGTAAACTGCTCAAAATAAATAAATAGAAATTGTGTTAGCTGGAATATAATGCTCAGCATATTTAAGTTAATTTGTGCAAGGGGTTGAGGCACAAACCACTCAACTAGCACAGACCGGTGTGAATGCTCTCTAAGAGAGCCGGAGGAACATGATTAGCTCCTCCAAATCTGACAAGACTTTTGAAACAGAGAAGGGTGTAAACATATTGCAGAAAAAGTATATACTTAATGACGTACAGTGGCAGAGTTGCATCAACCGCCACCATGGTGTGAGAATGTAAAATGTTTCCGATATGAGGCCAACCTTAAATGAAAGCTACGTATCGATTGTTTGGAGAGAATTGTAAAACCAGGTCCTGCTGAGTGATATACTTGTAATTGAAAGAGGCAAGGATGTTTACCTTGTGGGTATGCTTACTCTATTTCAGAGTCACTGCAGTAGCCACATTGCTTTAGGAAAGGCAACTCAATAGACCCGTGCTGAAGACAGAGATAAACTATCCCCAGTGAGCGTGACATGGCTACAGCAAGAGGAAACCTGTGGCAACATAAAAAGAACATGCAAAATCAACACAGAAAGGCCTTTTCTGAACTCTAACAGCCACACCACCGTTTTGGATGGTTATCAGCTGTGTTATAGCCACCATCATGGCAAGAGGTGTTTAATGCAGTGGTTCCCAATCTGGAGAGCAGGTGTAAGGATCATATTTATTTATTTTGTCAGGACGGTGCATGTTAATGAACACTTCTGAATCGGCTGGCCCCAAAGGACAATCAATCTGTTTTGAATGGTAGATGAAACCTATACCCAAATGTCATTGATTTATTTGATATGGACATAATGGTAGCATTGGACAAACCAGATACAATGAATTTTAGCATAATAGAAAAACTACTAATTTGCAACACTTGTCCATAGGAGGCTAGGAGACACAGTTAACAAAACACACGTGTAATATTTAAAAAAGTAAACGATACATATCAATATACATTTCATACAGGGTTATCATTTGTGCAGCTTTAATTTGACTTCAGCCACGGTTTCAGACCTCTGTTAAAGCTGTCCATGTCAGTCTGCAGTTTTAAAGCAGTGGGCAGAGAGTTCCAGATCCATTAAAAGAGAAACTGGACTGTCCAAAAGCGTTTGTACATTTTGGGAGAACACCGTCCCCACTGCCGGAAAAACAATTTCTGAGTACTAAATGAGGGTAGGTGGATGCTGGGTTCTTCCACGCTTTGGAGAATAAACAGGTTATAAGTGGCACATCACCACGCGCCATTGACACTTCTGAGAAAGGCTCGCACAGGTATCTTCTAATTGTAACGTTAAAGAATTTCACCACTCTAATCCTGGTGTCTGACTAAAAGAACTTTGCAACATTTACTTCAGAAGCCCTTTTCCGCCTTTTCCTGTCCGCTCATCTCTCCTATGAAACATTTGCAAATCCCCATTGCCTCCAAAGCTAATGCTATTTGATAGCCGTGTGTAGCGATTGTTTTTTTGAAATAGGAGTCTCTTTAACATATAATTTTGTCTGCTTGGCTTAAATGTGGTTAGTTTTCCAATTTCCCAAAAATGAGCGGCGATCGACTGAACTGAAGTTATATTCACAGGCTGGTTTACATGTCCCATGGTGCTCTTCTTACAGCGGCCTCTTAATCCAGCCCTTAAGGAGTCTACTTTGTGCTGCTATGGATGAAGGGTTCAGAATTGAGCCCATGTCTATGGCTCATCCAGCCTCTGACTTCTGTTTCCTTTTTGCACTTTACTGGGGTACAGGAACATACTTAATACAACGCCTTGTGTAATGACAGTTTAAGAAATTGTAATTTAATCAGCCATAATACATCTACCTTTTTACAAAAGCATCACATCTGTTTTGTGTTGTGCTATTTGTTTTGTATAAGTGCGTCATGGATTAGCATGACACCACAGATTTTACTTCAGATAAGTCAATTGGCATATAAAAGTGGCCTTTGAGCTAAATGCTAAACATATGCAGTTAAGTTTCTGCTTTTTGTGGGGTCGATTGTGGGAAGATTCAAGATTCAAGATTTTTTGTTTGTCAAACCATGTAAATGATTTGAAATTATATTTCTCTCATCCTTGATTGTGGAGCGGAGGGTGGGGGAAGAGGGATGGGAGGGAGGGCGGGGAGTTCAGCTTCCCGATGGCCTGGAGACATGTACTCCGGGTGGAGTATTTCCATATCCTTAATGGAGGGGAGGGGAGCTCCGCAGATCTTCTCCGCTGCTCTCGCGATGCGCTGGAGGCTCCTTCGGCAGGACACAGTGCTGGCGCCGTGCCACACAGTGATGGAGCTGGTCATGATGCTCTCTATAGTCCCTCTGTAGAAGAACCACACAGTGATGGAGCTGGTCAGGATGCTCTCTACAGTCCCTCTGTAGAAGTTGCACATAACAGAGGCTGGGACTCTAGCTCTTCCTAACTTGTGGAGAAACTAGAGACACTGATTACTTTTCTTGACCAGAGATGTAGTGTGCATGGTCCAGGAAAGGTTCTCTGTGATGTGCACACCCAGGAACTTAGTGCTGGTCACCCTCTCCACTGCAGCATCATTGATTGTTAGAGGAGCATGGTGGACCCGCGCGCTTTGAAACACAACAATCTCTTTTGTCTTCTCCACATTTAGAGAGAGGTTGTCCTGTGTGCACCACATGGCCAGACTGCTCACTCCTGTAGTTTGACTCATCTCTGTTGTTGATGAGACCCACCACTGTTGTGTCGTCTGCAAACTTGATGAAGAGGTTTGAGTTGTACTTTGGGGCACAGTCATTGGTCAGCAGAATGAATAGGAGGGGGCTCAGCACACAGCCTTGGGGAGCCCCCGTGTTCAGTGTGATGGTTCTGGAGAACTTTCCACCCACACGTACAGCCTGTGGTCTCCCCGTCAGAAAGTCCAGCAGCCAGTTGCACAGTGATGTGTTGATCCTCAGGTGGAGCAGTTTGTGTATTAGCTGCTGTGGGATTATAGTGTTGAATGCTGAGCTACAGTCTAAAAATAGCATTCTAACGTAAGAGTCCTTTGTGTAGGGGGGGGGGGGGGCTGAATGTAGCGCAGTGGTGATCTTCAGTTGAGCGATTAGACCGATAAGCAAACTGGAGAACAGACTTAATGTGTTCCATGACGAGCCGCTCGAAGCACTTCATAAGAATTGGAGTGCTACTGGGCAGTTGTCATTAAGGCAGGATGGTGGTGACTTCTTTGGCACCGGAATGATGGCGGTCGCTTTGAGGCACGTTGGGACCACAGCCTGCTGAAGAGATGTGTTATCTAACCAAATTTACTAGACAAACAAACAAACATGTCACAGCTTGAGAACCACGACCCTTCACTATACTTTAGAAATCATCAGTTAATAAAATAACTATCTATCCTACTGTAAGCTAGCTCTCGCCATCCATCCTTTGATTAAAAATATTATTTGCACTACTTTCGCATCTGGCAGTCAGATTTTGTCAGTGTGGCAACAAAGAGCAGAAATATAGCTTGTGTTGGAGTAGCTGGAGATATTAGGGGGAAAGAAATCCTCCCAACGGGGCTTCTCTTAATAATCAACCCATTATCTCATGTTCCTGTGCTCACCATTGGGCGTCGAATCGCCGCGCTATGCAATCTGACTCTCATCAGCTCAGACAGCCAGATAGAGGCGAAGCAGCGAGCCTGGCTAAAGTGTAAGGGTTTTCAGTGAATGCTTGGCTGGGCACCTCACTGTAGGATACCAGGGAGATAATAATGTGTGGAGGCAAGCAGGAACCATGTATGCTTTGCAACAGAATAATTGCTATCCTTTCAAGAGCCATTTCTTAATTGGACTGGCTGTTGTTGAGGAGAGAACTTGGAGACGAGACAAGTGAGAGAAAGACTAAAGAATAGTTTGAGGAGGGAGGGAGGGTGGGTTGAGGCAAGGTGCAAGAGAGAGAGCACCGGCTGGAGGTGTTGTTCTGAGCCTTTTTACCTTTAATGCACTGCTGTTGCCCTGGGAGCAGTATCCATGGAGCCGTTCTTCAACCTCCAGATATTTCACACCAACGGACACTGCTATGCTAAAAACCAGTCCAACACAGTATCCGTCATCTTTAGTAATAAGTGAAATAATGTACACAGTCAAATTATTTGGTTTATTGTATGCACAGCTATAAAAGAATTGTGCTTCTCGCTTATATAGCTGCTAAATTGGCCTTCCTCAATACAAAACCATGCTATCCGGATAGCCCAGAAAACAAATGTTCAATAGAATTAAAAGTGGGGAAAATAAAAGGTATAGTATCATCTGTACAAACTAGATTTTGTTCGTTTTTATTTATAATCAAGCCAAAAGAAAACAATTCCTTTTTGCAACAAGGTTAGTACATAATTAACTCACTGAATGTTCAAACTATTCTGTTATGCAGTGAGGTTTTAAAAGAGTAGTTAGGTGGTAAGATGCATGTTGTTAGTACTTCCAAATATCAGCAAAGGGCCAGGGTCAAACACAATCCTTGGCAAACACCATACAACAACCTTAGGCGGTGTGTTTTTGGTGTGCTGCCATTCAAGCCGACCTGAGGACCTGTAACCTAGTGCAGATTTGGAAGCATTCACCAGAGCACAGTTTATCAACCATCAACACAACCATGTTGAGGTTACTTCCAGTTTCATATATTATTCATAAAGTGCATTCTTGAGTTCTTCAGTGTCAGCCCAAATCCTACATATTTTCATCTATCTCTGCTTCATCCCGCGTCCATCCTCCTTCACTCAGCTACAGCTCCGAGAGCCAATCCGACCCACTCATAGCGCACCGAAAGCGGAGGCAGACAGCGGTAGACCCCCCTCACAGCTGCTTAAGAAGACAGCGGGCAGACATGGGCCACAGCAGCGAGGCGTGTCACGACATATCGAAATGGTGAAATGAAATGCAACCTGGAAATGACACGTAGCAAAGTTTGGAAACTCCTAAGTAAGTGCAGATGAACAGGCAAAACGTAAAAGTCACACATTTAGTCATTGGCAAACAGCAAACAAAATTATCAACGAAGAGTAACGTTAGAAATGTTGTAAAAGTGCTTCTTGAGGATGTTTGTAATTCATGTCAAACACCGTCTCCCCCTCCGTTTTGAGGTCCGCATCTGGAAAACCTCCATTTGGAGGGGTATGTAGTAACCCTCCATCCTCACTGCAAAACAGAATTGGGACATCCCCTTGTCTCTCATGAAAACCGTGGGGAAGGGCTCAGGCGAAGGGATAAGGAGGATAATTGTGTAGTTCAATTTACTTGTTGTCATCTTGACTTTGTTCAAATCAATCAATAATAAAAAAATAGGGAAGTGTGTACATAATGTAAACAAGTGTGTGCTGCTATGCACTTTCCTCTTTCAATAACAGCTACTCTTTTGTCACTTGATGTTGAATTATGTATATTTTGAAGGACAAAATTCTATTCACAAATCTACGAAGCAGAGATTAAGGATAAAGCAATACATTTGTCAAAGCCAATGTAACCAAAACAACGGAAGGTAGAATTTTATTACTAACCTTGATTCAGACATGATAAATGTCTGAATCTTGTGAAGGAAAGTTGCTGTAGCAGTTTGGACCAAAAAATACACCAAACCTACGTTTCTATAGGTTTCCTAGGTGGAAAATATGCCATGGAGGGCAGGTTGAGCAAATTACCAGAGGACGCCAGTCAGCCGTGCAATGATTTCCGTGGCTCTCCGTGCTGTAAACCAATCAACACAAGGATTGACAGGTGTCCTATGACACGCAGCCGAAATGACGACCTCCAGCGGACTCGTTGGTCACGTGTCTTCATTTGAGCGATTGAGGCACTCGGGGCTGTGACCCCCAAACTGGAGGAGTGGCTACAGCAGATGCCAGAAAATACGTTATCTCAGTCCAGAAAAGTGCAGTTCTAGGAACAGCAAAGATACTGCGCAGAACCCTCAAGCTCCCAGGGCCCTGGCAGAGGAGGAAAAAAAAATATATTTTAATATTTCATTGCAATCAAGCTCATGAATGTCATAGTTGATTTATTAATTGCACTTTTTATCTATTGTATACTAATACTCTTTTCAATGTGGAAAAATAAATCGGATTATTTTGTGCTGCACCAGCTCAGCACACACTACTCGATTTTCATTGATTTTTCTATAATTCTCAGTCGTGGTGAATCTCCTTGAGTCTTGACTAGTCAAACGCAGTCGCAGAGAGTCGTGTCTCGTAGAGTGGAGGGTTCACGACTGGACTTGCTTTCAAATTGTGTAATGTGGGAGGCAAAAAGATGCAATCAAACCTCCAGTCGCAGGAAGTATGAATATGTAAACAATTTTCTTTCTCACCACCTGAAATAATTGTGATGACTGAGCTGTTTTGGCCTGCATGTGTGTGTGTACAAGAGTATTTCATGAGACAAAGTGGGAATTCTAAATAACCCTGTCCAGTATCTTGTCCTGGAAATGTTTTTACCATAGTTATTGCCAGGCGTTCCTGAATGAGTCTCTCATGATGCAGTTTTGATTGAGTGCCCTCCGAGGTCCCATCAGATGCGGCTTAAAGGAATAAAGGATTCATTTGAAAAAAGGTGAGAAAGATTACATAGACTTCTCACGTCTATCCAACTCCGCTTCCAAATCCCTCTACATCACACTTATCAAACTGCGAGTGGCACAGTGTACTGCGACTCCCGTTGGACTTATCACAAGACCGACATATCGTCTGAGAGAGGTGCAACTACAACTAAATATATTTTGGATTATCCCTAGATGTAAGTGAATGTCCAAGTCATCCTGTTTTAAATGTCACACTTTGATGACACTGAAATATATTCAAATATCATCTTATTTTTCTTTAATTAAACCATATATTAAAATACTCTGGATGTGTTTTGTGCTTTATGTGTAAATGAATGGTGAGCTTTTTTAGTATTCTTTGGAAACGTATTCACTTTTGGAATGTACTGGAACAGACATGGTTATACAAAAGATATTTCCATATGTTAAGACAGCGATTCAGTCCAGCTGCATATGCATAAATAGATTTATTGAGCTTGTAACAAAACAAGGAAACATTAAAATACAGAATGACCGTTACTTTGGATTCTGATATTCAAAATCATCCTTTTTGAATTAACAACACTCATGGAAACCATTTTTTTTTTGTATTTGTAGACTTTATTGTCACCATTGGGTAATTTGTCCTCTGCAGTGACTTAAACCATTGCCTGTCAGGAGCAGTAGGTGGCTGCAAGGCAATCGCCCGGGGACCCGTCACCAGATCTGGAGCAAGGATCTTGGTAAGGAGCACCTATGCTGTAAAACAAGCAAAGCAAACCCCTCGCAGAAAGGCACCACCCAGCCTGGGAATTAACCCCAGGACATTGAGGGGCTGTTTGGACTGTCGTGCAGGTCGCAGTCTGTGAGGACACTTACCTTAAAGGTGTTTTTTTTATTGAATTGTATGAAGAGTTTGACTGTCTTTCTTTGCTGTTGGGCTAAAGTGTCCAAGGGAGTTTGCGGTTGGGACAGCTGCTCCTGGGAACTGCCCGAGCCCCTACCATTTGTGTCTATACTGAAGGTAAATTCATCCTCATTTCATAATGGGGAAGAATTGGGGTTTTGTTTCACCAGTTTTACTGCTGCTTCTTAAAAGAACAGGCCAGCGTTTTTCCATACTGAGATATGTTCTTACATGAGCTTAGACGATATGATGCATACCGGTCTGGTCTTTGTGCGCACGTTTAGTCACGCAAAAAGACCAAAAGGTGCTGTTAGCATTTAGCCTCTCCCAGTATATTCCTATGGGGCCAAACGGTGGTGAAGTTAAAAGCGACCAAGCTCTTCTACGTTTTTTTTCCTATTTAAATACAGTAGTTACACGATTCAAGTACAGTTACACAAAATTAAACATGTCGATTTTTAAGCGGGTAAAACGTGGTGCTATATTGTAAGGCGTAATAACATCTTAGGAGCACTTCGACAAACCCAAACAGCCCCACAACAACACCGATGCTACGGTGTGCACACCTCTTACCATTCTGCTAATCAGAGGGTGCAGCACAGAAGAGGTCGAAGAGACAGGGGTGGAGGCGTTCACGGGTACACCAATGTAGAAAAATACTACTAACCGCCTGCTTACACGATGTAAAAAAAAAAAAAGTTCATGCCGCTAGTTCTGGTTGCATTTTGGAGCACATAGAATAAAAATGATTTAAGGGAAAGAGGTCTATCCACAAACCCAACGGTCAGTTTAACCAACAGTGTCCTGATGTGCAAAGTGACAACTGGGCGGCCACGCGGGTAGAGCACACAAACCAACAAACAACTAACTGCATCGCTGAGTTGGCCAGAGCCAGGTTCAGCTCCAGAACAAAGTGGACTGAGCTCAATCAGGCAGAGGTTCAGCGTTCCAATGTTATGGTCCAACGGCGAGAGATGACACTGACTGGACAGTTCACAGCGGCACCAAGCAGCCTGGCAAAGGTGAATGGATAAAGTTGGCCTTACGCTGGGGTTGGTTTTCAAAGCAAGCCTCAGGTAGCAGGTGAGTCTGGCACTGGCCCTGACTGGTTTTGTGTGAAAGAAAGAGGACAGTTGGATTAGACAGTCTTTTCAAAGTAGTCATTAGAAATAACAGATTAAATAAATCGTGCAAAAGAGAAAAGGTCACTAGGAGCCAGTCGGCTGAAAGGGAATGGAAATTTGGATCAAAATCTGAAGAGGAAACTTGTACTTGTACTTTTTATTATATTTATATGTATCTATCTATCTATCTTGTGACATGTGTGTCTTCCTCATTGTATCTATAAATCATACAGATATATTAACGTGTTTTTTTCAGAACAGTACAAGCCAAAACAAAGAATCAGCTAATTTTATTTTAGTAATCTGATTTAGATGATTCTAGAGCCCCTTTGGCATCTTTAATGAGTGTTCAAAGGAAACGGTTTGTTTGATTTGATGGAAAGAAACAACTTCACACCCTTACCTTAAAGTTGCCAGTTTTTAAATCCAGTATGGGAGTTCAAGAATAGCTTTGCACTCCAATGTTGTATCCCATTGAGAAAACAGATTTTTGTTAATACAGCGCCACTTAAGCGATTATTAGTTTGGTCCAAATACAGAGACCGATTGGAGTGCTCTGAAGATGAAGCATGCTGTTGCCATGGTAAGTGCAGAGGATAACACAATGCTCTGCGACTAATACAATAATTTTTTATCCCACTCATATCCACATTGTTTCCTCCTTCAATCACTGCCTTTTGACTCTCAAGGTTGTTGTATCACAGCGGCATTGTACGACTCTTTCCTTTCAGTCTGTGCCACCGTGTAGGATGTATGCTTTTATTCACACAGTCCTTTAAATGGGAGCATGCAGATTTCATTCACCAAGGCTAATCTACTTCTTATTCTCAATTGAGCATCACACATAGTGCCTTCAGGTTGTTGAATTGTGCTAGAAAATTGTGTTTTCAGACAGATTCACATAAACGACTGACGAGAATCAGTCACTGGTTTAATTCACATAATGTAGCTGTCTGTCATGCATGGATGGAACGGTCAGATCTGTGCTCAATAGAGTATGTTACTTCAACTTAATTGAACACGGTCAAATAATTGCAAAGTAACTGCAACTGCAACTCGGAAAATTTGAAAATCGTGAAAAAGTCAATTTATTTCTGTAATACAACTTAAAATGTGAAAGTAATATGATATTGACTCATGACATGCAAAGTGACATATGTCAAGCCTTTATTTGTTTCAATTTTGATTATTATGGCTTACAGCTTGTAAAAACTCCAAATTCAAAATCTAGAATATTACATGAAATTAATAAAAAATAAAAATAAATAAACAGAGAAATGTGGGTCCTCTGAAAACTATATTCATGCATTATGTACTTTTCCTGACAGTCCTCTCCAGACTGCGCTCATCCCTGCGGCTTGTGCACCCTTTTCTTCCACCCTTTTTTCTTCCACTCAATTTTCTATTAATGTGCTTTGATATTTTAGCCTTTCCCTCCTTATTCAGGGTGTCAATTATGGTTTTCTGCACAACTGTCAGGTCAGCAGTCTTCCCCATGATAGTGAATTCTACTGAACCACTGAGAGACCATTTAAAGTCTGATAGCTGACACTTTGAGCCAACAATATAGTCCTTTTTCACAATATTCTAAATTTCTGATATTTTGGGGGGTTTTACAAGCTGTGAGCCAAAATCATCAACATTAAAACAAAGGCTTGACATAATGTCACATTGCATGCCGTGAGTCTATATTAGTTTTAAGTTTTATACAGAAATAAATGAACTGTTTCACGATATTCTAATCCGAGTTTCACCTGAATTGCTATTGCAACAATCAATATTAGTTGTTCCACCAACCACTTTTACTGTTATTACTGCAGTGGTTATTTGTTTTTCACCTAGTGCATAAACCCACTACTGCAACCAACACAAAAAGTTTGATTCACATTTTATTGCAACCACGAGTAAAAGCAACATTTATTTTTCCTAAATTTCTTAGCCTTTTAAAAGTACCAGCCTACTGAAATGTTGAATGTTGTCATAGCTTTAATGAAACCTCTTTTTTTCCCTTTTATATTGGGCAAAAAGAAACAAAACCTTGATCTGGCCTTGCAGATGTGAAAGATGGCACACACCTCCATGCATCGTCAAAGGGGAAATGATTCGAAATGATGAGGCCGTGCGTGGGCTACGGCAGGATGCTTTTTTTCCCCCTCTTTTTTTGTGCATTAAAATTTACTGTTGTTTGAAAGGTCAGTGTCTGGTGCTGGTGAGCTGCTGGGAGTTGTAAACGAGCCTCCTTATCAAATGTTAATGCTGGCAGACCTTATGGCAATAGGAATATGCCTTTGAGCTACCTAGGTGCCATGGCAACCAGTCATTTCATTTACATGCGGAAATGCTGGACGGCTAATTGCTTTCGGAGGAACATCAAATGGCAGTGGGAGAGCAGTGGCGCAGGGCTGAACATTGGGGCAGATATGCAAGCCCTCCCCAGGGTACGCGGGTTTCTGTCACCATATGTGTCCGAGGGCTGATGAACAGCGGGTCTACAGCCATGGGCAGCGGTGTGTGAAGCTAACGGGGTTGTTTTATAGAGGTTTTTTCCAGACACAAGAAGGGTCAGACAAGCAGAGACTCATTATTGTGGGGAGAGAGGGAAAAGTAAGACATTGTTAATCTGGTTACGTTTTTTTTAGCGTGTGACCATCCAGTTCAAAGTTTTTTGTGACAGTCTACAGTGGTAGACAAAGAGACACTCAGAGCAATAATTCACTATAGTTTACATTAACTTCCAGACAGTTCATAATGTTTTCTTGTTGAATAATAAGTGCAATATTTGGGCTACCCATTGTACTGATGGAAGGCAAACACCGAGGCAACTGATAGGAACAGCCCGTGTCAAGTGCAGTTTGCAGTTGTGAGTGTGTGGGGTGGAGATGTATTCAAAATTATATGTATAATATGTACGGTCAGGGGAGAACAGGTGACAGGTGACAAACATGCGGAAGTGGTTATAAATAAGCACACATGTATGCAAGCTCATTTAAGTGCTCAATTCTCATTTTAAATTTAGCTTCAACTCTTAAAGACCCTACTCTTTTTATTTTGTCCCCCATTTTGAGCATCAGCGTATAGTGTTGTTTTCTTTAGTGTGCTTCTACCCTTAATTTGTTTCCCTATGAAATAACTCAGTGTCCCGATACATTTCCACAAGCAAACAGGAAGTGCGATGGCAATCAGCAGCGTTATTAGCGGTTCTGCGTTAATATTCAAACAGAGTTATGAATCACAAAACTCACCTACTGTCAATGTGTTTTTGGTCATTTTCTGCCTATGAGAAAATGCTCTCGCTCCCTCCTGTGCATCGCCTGTAGATTGTTACTGACGGGCATAGGCGCCGTAAAGGGGTGGAAGGTTAGGACGATTCTAAGGGCCCAGGCTGATGAAGGGCCCAGAAGAGCAGACCCTCTTTTTCTTTTCTTATTTCTTTTCTCTTTTTTATACATACGTTAAATGTGCTAGGGCCCCTCATACACTTAATGTGTATTTTGTCCGTTTTGACCATAGATTTAATATTTAACAAACAAATAATGTATTTACTGTTTAAGTCACACCCCTCCCCCTCACAATGGTTCATTCCACCTGCGCTGTCCGAGCTACGCTCGCTAGCGTACCGTCTCTTGCTTATTGCGTTTGTTATGATGCAGTGCAGATAGTGACACACGCAGGCATGTCACATCAAAAGTCAGGGCATCAAAAACGGAAAGAAAAGAAGGAAAGAGAAGACCGAGAACGCCGAAGTCGACAGTATGTCACACAGTTTTTCAAAAACAAAGGTAGCTTGCACTATTCCTGTATTCCAAAACTTTCACTTACTTATTTTTGTTGCTACATGACCTGCTTTTATCTAGCTAGCTTAGTAAAATAATTACTGAATTATGATTTACATCCAACAATAATAACATCTCTGCTGTCTCCGGGTTATCATGTCTCGTAGACACAGAGTCGGCGGCCGCTGCACACCCACGTCTTCCTTCCCCCGCGGCCCCCGTCCCCGTCTCAGCCAAACAAGGTGAGCCTGAGCGCAAAACTTCACGAAGATTGAAAGCTCTAAGCACGTCTTATCTACTGTGTTCTCCACATGATGATAACTTTACTAAACAAAAAGTAATCTACACGCTTCAAAAATTACAAAATCAGTTTGTCGTGTGTTCTGTGAAGGGACAGTGCTGCTGCTACATCGATGCTGTCAAACTTGACATTCTTAATATGAATAAAATGCCCCTTGAAAAAATAATATAAAGTGGAATAAAAAATGTGTCTGTGGTAACCATTGGCTATAATTAGTTTACAGAATAGATATTTTAATATTGTATATTAAGAAAACTAAATAGGCCAATACACATTGTGTGTGTGCGTGCGTGCGTGCGTGCGTGCGTGTGTGTGTGAGTGACTTATACCGATGGAGAGTCAGCTTTATTGTCCGCACCTCGTCCTCCTAATAATGACCCAGTCCTCTCAGTGTCAGGTGATGTGAACATGGTCAGCTACCAGGGCAGTAAAAAACTAATACAGTTTTGGATCGTCTAATTTTTTTCTTGTGTTGTATAGTTATCTATTTCATACAATATTATTCAACATGATGATCAAATCCATTCTGTATGCCAGCCATTGATTTCAAAATACAACACTGATCTGACTTGTGAATTTGAAGATGAAGTCAGACACCTCAACTCTGTATATAGGGCCACTTTCCCAGGGTGTCCGTCACCAATTGATCTGCTCAACAGCATTTACAAGATGCAGCTGCAGAGTATTTTTGGGCAGGTCTGCATAGTTTTGCAAATATTTTGCACATTGCCTGTGACCGTTGCTGGTGGCGAGAGAGCATTCAGTAAGCTGAAACTGATTAAAAATTATCTTAGGTCTGCTATGTTGCACGACAGACTTTGTCACCTTGCCATACTATCCATTGAAAGCAAACTGGCGAGAAAGCTGAACTTTGATGATTTGATACATGATTTTGCCAGCAGAAAGGCACGCCGCTGGGCCATTATAAAGTGATGTTGAACATAACTGTTATACCTGGATAACAAACAGTTTATGTCTGGTTCAGTACTTGTTTAGTCTTGGACTGATTTAATTGTGGGTTAGTTGTAGCTGATGTTTCCTGATTGAGCAGTTGGACCCAGTTAAAGATTGTTCACGTAAAGTATATGTCAATATGTGTACATTATGTTCTGTTGTGTTTGCAATTGCAATTGAGATAATAAATATTCTCCTATGTAAACAAGTACATATTTCCATAGCTTTTTCTTGTTTTTGTAGGCTTTTACTCATCAGACATTTTAACTATGCAATGTGCTAAGTATCTTTTTTAAAGTATACAGGGCATGTTTATTGGGTTACATTTTATCTGTAAAAAATGTAGGAGGCCCAGAATTTTTTGTTTCCATAGGGCCCAGAATTTCTGGCGGCACCCCTGCTGACGGGAGTTCCGCAGCCTAAAGGTATTCCCGATTTTGATACAATTCTCAGTCGTGCCGAGTCTTCTCGAGTCGTGGCTAGTTGAAGGCGGTCGCAGAGAGTCGCAAACAGAGTTTAGCGGCACTTACCGAGTTTGGAGGCAGACTATTCAGCTACTTCTCCCCGCTAGCCTCTCTCCGCTGTCTCCTCTGTCTCGGGGCTGATGTCCATCTCCCTTTTTTATTAAATCCACTGGAAATACGTCCCACTTCTCCGTGTCGCCGTCTCTTATTTCCATTTGACAGAACTATAGACAGCATGAAGGCTTGCAAGCCTGCGGCATTGAACTGTGTTGTTGTGACAGCGATCACATGACACTTATGACCAATCGGGACACGCACGTGTTTCCCACTCTCACAAACAGAGGCCTGTCTTTGCTGATCTGGGGTCCGTTTTTGAAGCCGGAGGAGAAATGAAGTTGTAGAGAGGACAGACGTGCTGTGTTATAAAACATCAGCTGTTTGACAGAATCGAGTAGTGCTAAATCCAGTCATGTAGTGTGGACCCCTCATTCTGTATAAACTCTTTGAAGACTGGAAAAATCGTGTAGTGTGTGCTGACCTTAAGAGTGATGTGACTGCAAACAAACGATTCTGGTTGCTCGTTTGAGTTTGGCAGCAGCGGCAAAAGCCGGCACCCGCCCAGACTGATATCCCCATAGGTAAAATATATAGAGGGGTATCATTTTGGATGCCAGGCTACCTGATCTTAGTTTCTTCACCTAATATTGCTTATCCCCTGTCCTACAGTATTTTGTTTATAGACTTGGGGCAGGCACAAGTGTGAACTGAAATTTGAATTGTTGTGGCTGGATGTGGACATAATCCCAGTAACTAAATTCCCATGCAAACTCATTTTAGTTTGTTATTCATAAAACTTTATTTGTCTATTCTAAATAATAAGCACACGGCATGTCTCAGCGAACAGTTGTGGAGTTATGGGGAGATGGTTACTTAGAGCCCTTGATGTGCCGCATGTAAGCAGGCAGGCTGCATGGAGATAACACTTCAGTAATAGGCTGTAGCTCGGAGCCAGGCCGCCTCTAAAAGCAAACAATAGAAGATTAAAAGGCCTTTGTTTGGAATGGGTTGCAGAGCTGAGCCGCTAGCACCAAAATTCACTCATGTTGCATCTTCAGCGTTGGGCTGTGTGCTGTTTGACCACAACATTATACACGTAATAATGATTGGGAAAGTATGCACAGCGTTGCAGTAATGTAGTCTGGGGGATATGATGTCATGACCTTCTTATGTTTCCACTCGCAAAAGTCTTGATCTGAATATGATTTGAGACTACAAAAATTCTCAGTTTGACCAAAGAGTTAACCTCACTGAGAAGTCTGATCCCGATTTCCATATGTGCACTTGCATTTCTGTATCACTTTGAACGTCCAAAATGTGTAAGTATGTGAAGCCTGCCTCATTTCTATTCAATCTTGAAGCTGAGCTTTATTATCCGCAGTTAGAAAAATGAAATACAGATCATACAGTTTTCGTCTTCACCTCTGAGGAAAAATGTTTCTTTGTTCAGAAACTCCGAAACTATGATTGTATCATTTCGAATTCAGAACTAAACAATTGTGTTATTTTTATACAGACGTCAGTTTGGGGCTGTGACATTTATTTCTGCACCTGTATCATTTGTCTTCCCAACATGAGCCTCTCTCCAAAGACTTGTCATCGCACTCAGTGGGCACTGTACTGATTTAGTACAGCAGCACTGACACACAGTAATTGATTGTCATGTTGCTTCACAGAAATTATGTCTGTCTGAAATTCCATTGAAAAGTGTTAACATTATTAACCTGAAAGTTCTTATTCAGAATCAGGTACGCCACAAATAATAACAATTTGAATCATTTGCTTTTAAGAAAATCACTTTATTTTAATGGCACAGCTCCCGTCTTTCGTCAGACACTCGCTCTTTTAAGCATGTAGGGTTTAAGTGTCCTGCCCAAGAATGCAACAGAATGCTCTGTGTCACTAACAAAATAATTCTACCTCACCTTGTGTTGTTGTGAAAATGGTTTAAAATAATGAGCCACTGCCAATGGTGTTCAAAATAGAACTGCTAGTACTATGCCCAAACCTATTGCATGCATAGGTCGGACTCAAGCGTTCTAGTACCAGTACTTAAAGCAACTTTTTATGCAAAAATAAATAAATAAATAAAACGCACAAAGTTGATATGTGCAACTTTTAGTGTGTGAAAAAAAAAAGTTGATATTTGTGCGTATTTGACCTTGTAGTGACCCAGCGGCTGTATGAGTGGTCAGCAGGACACCTTTACTTTCTATCACAGTGGTCTCCGGGACGCTCCAGGATCAATTGTTTTCTGGTCCGCAGTGAAAACCTTCCAAACACTTGATCCTGGAGCGTCCTAGAGACCACTGTGATGGAGAGTAAAGCTGTCATGCTGACCACTCAGACAGCCGCTGGGTCACTACAAGGTCAAATACTTTTTTTTTTCACACACTAAAAGTTGCATAGTGCACCTTTTAACTGTACCTGGTTTACAGCAGCTGTTACTGAACAACAGTTTTTTTAGGTGATGGGTCTATGTGTAATCATGTGTATGCACAACCTCTGGATGATATGCAATCACTGTAACTATTGTTGTTATTCTTCTGTATTCTTTTGAGATTTTACACAAGCTAATGTCAGCAGTTGGTCAAAATCACAGAAAAGAAAAATATTGTTTAGCAGCAGTCGTGCCATGTTCCTGATGTTCACTTGTGTTTCTGCCTTGCTGCTTTTATGTCATGCCTGGCTCCAGCTCTTCATGTGTCAACACAGAATGAATAAATCAATATTAGCGATGGTAATGTGTGCAACTGTTTTTAGCATTCTGGCTCGGCAGCTGACCATGTGAATACTGATGCACACGTCTCGGTTGTAAACATTATCAAGTAGATAGGCCTTTATTATGGTGCGTGGTAAAATGCCTCTGGACCTCAAGAAAGATGGCACTATGGCACTTACTGTCTGTTTACCATATCTAAGCTGATAACATGATGTGACGGAAGCGGGCAAAATTGATTTAATCTTGGCATGTGCGGCAATGAATGCTAATTTTTCCCCTCGAAAATGTGATGTGTGCCGCAAATGGTTTGTTATAGACATTAGTGTAAACCCTTGTGTAAGAGGGAGTGTGGCTGCTATCATTTCCCCTTTTGTCCCAGCTGAATGGGAGATCAAATGATTTGTGATTACACTTACGGTGCAATGTGCTATCCTCCCCAAAAATTGGCGGAATACAGGAAATGTAGAGTACAAAATCCCCCGAATTATGCATGAATGCTATCATCTCCCGCTACTTGGATATTCACTTCTAGGATTCCCACAGCACATCATCCTCATGTTACTCTTTAGGCTTTGCTCCAGATGCACTTGCAATTATTTATCCATGCTGTGAACTGACGGCGTGACTGCACGCTTGTGGCAGGATTCTCACATAGATTTTTTTTTAACATGAAAAAGAAGCGAATTAAAGAAAGTGACATACAAAGCAAAACGAGGAGGGATGCATAAAAAAAAAAATCACGAAAGCTTTCAGTTCAGTTCAACAGAACAACTAAATCAAAATCCAGCCAACAGTATTCAGATGATCAGTGGCGCTCCGTTTTAAATTGCACTAGTTTACATCAAAATAATGATTTTTGATTAGATTTTTTTACCGTTTGGGTCCAACTTTTTATGAATTAGAGCTGAGGGAAATAAGCTTATGTGAATCCATTTTTGTCCTCGCGAGTTACTTATGGGTATGGAGTGAAATAATACAAATATACACTGCTAACACGCGGAGGACCTGTTTTACATTTACGAGTGCCCAGGAGACGGAATGAACACGCTAATCACTGAACTTGAGTCTGGAAAAAGTAACCGTGTCGGTGGTAATTACACATTTAGAATAAGGCTTGTCTAAACACCACTCAAATGTCAAACAAAGGCAGAATATAGCCACTCTGCTGTCCTCCCATTGGCACACCGCTCTGTTGTTGCAATGCAGCATCCACTTACTCTCATCCTTTATGTCTCTCTCTCCTTCTCTCTATCCTCCTCCATTCTCCAGCTCCAGACAACCGCGCCGCTGCAGCCCCATCACTCTGAAAGGACAAAAAGTCACCACTGAGTCATACCTCGTTTAACAGTGCCCCCTGTTGGATGATAGCAGGAAGGGCAGGCCGCGCTCAGACGAATGAGGTCGGGGTGGAATAACGCGCTTTGGAATGTGGGGGTTATCGGAAATGGCAACTCTTCATCAGACGCCTTCGGCCCAGGCTGAGGATTGATTTGGTCATCGGTGGAAGTTTAAGCTGTTTTTTTGTTGTTGTTGTTGTTGTTTTTTTGTCAATTATGTAAAGCCATGACTGTCGAAGAGGTCAGTGCAAGAGTTTTAAATTAAATAATTCATCAGCATCGCATCGTCGCATGTTCAAATGGGTGAGACACTGGTGCTTCACAGTTTCAGATTTTGGCCCTCTTGGTACTTCATTAAACAGACTGTTTTGTCTAAATGACTCCAGGCCATTATAATTAGTGCTATTTGAGATCTAAAAAGTCAAAAGATAAAAAGGGAGAGAACAGAGTGAGGGGTCATGGACGTGTGAGAGGAGGATGGAAGAAGAAGAAGTAAATCATTAAAGCAGACTCGTATGGATTTTCTGTCTGTGTTCCATTATAATTGTACAGACTCTGCCCTGTCTCTCTCCTGTGTATTGGATGTAAATGAGAAAACTGGCTTTGGAAAACCGCTGTGCTGCTTGTGAAATGAGTCAGATTGTCTTCGAGCCCTTGACAAATGCCGCTTTTCTTTAGCACTCTTGCCTAAGATAACAATGTATACATTATAATATGTGACACATTTTGATGTAAGGCATTGGGAAGGGGATTGGGAACCACTAATATACTTCAATTCTAGATAAAGTAAAATGACCAATGTTTTTCTCTCGTGCTATAAAAGGCAGGGTGTGAAGGAGAGTTCAAATGAAACAAGCATTTGCCAAAACAACAACGCAGGATTGTTGCTCTTCTGTGGGTCTTCTTCCGTCAATCCCAATCGCAGTCCCTTGTCTCTGCCCCGGCACTCCTTCAAATGATACTGTCCTGGAAAATGAACGATCTGCAGGAGCCCACCGCAGCGTGGTGTCAGATTTAACTCAGGCCGAGTTGGTAAGAAGTTTTAAATTGTATCCCCCCCCCAAAAAGGTCACTCTCCTCTTTCCCACACTCTCTGCCTGTCACCTCGGCTTTTGTGGGCGGATTCCACCAATATTGATCCCGGGCCCGCTGACGTCCCCGCGCGCAAATCCCAGCAGGTGAGCGTTGGGGTGTGTTTGATAACGGGAGAGGGGTCAGAGCGCAGAGGAGGAAGGCGAGACGATGAAAGAGAGTTGCAATAGGTTCATACGACGCCGAAGAAACAGGAAGTGGGTCGCCTTTGAGTGCAGTAAATTGCATATTGACTGAGAACAAGTTTCACAAACAATGCACACGACACAGCCCCGTTTTATCCGTCCAGACTTGGACTGGTAAAGTTTGTGTCAGTACGAAAAACAAATATTTGGAGGACAAATACATTTTCTATTGTCACTTGAATTCCCATTATGAGATATAATACTATTGGCTGTGTATTTTTTGTAAACAGATTTAATAATTTAAAAAAAAGCTGTTTAAACACCAAAAAAGATCAATCAAGAGTCAAGCATTGAAACAAACAAACAAACTGAGACACAAAAAACGTTTTTGAGCAAAGGAAGTCTTTGAACATATTATGTATTTTATTTTATATACTGTACATCACCAATTATAGCTTGTCACCCAGTCACCAGATCAACACATTTCCAACACTGAGATAGGACAGTGTAAGTTAAATAAATGAAATCAAATCAAAGTTCCAAAACATGTATCAGCAGGCCTGAAGTTGCATTTTTTACTTTTCCCCATTGTCTGTGTCCCCGTCCATCCCTTAGGCCCCTCACCCTCTCCTCCCACTGTTCATCATGCCTCTTCGCTGACCTTTCTGCAGGTGTGCCAGTTCACCGAATGAAGCACATTTTCACTTACCATGACAAATTAAAGGATCTTTTAAAGCAAGCAAATGTTATCTTTATTTGGCGGCCCCTATCAATAAAGCCAGTATTGATCCACGTCTTTTTATCCAGCCGTCCGGTCCGGCGCATGGGAGACATTAATCACAGCGGCCGGGATTTGTGTGGTCAGGGTGGATCTTTACAAACAGCCGCCTGGGATACAAATAGGCCCCGCGCTTGTTGAATTAGTGCCTTTGAGTTGGATGGCTGACTGAAGATTCCTGTCTACTTGTGTGTGTGAATTAGCAATTGATTAGCGCCTAGTGTGGAACTGGGGGACAGCTAATGCCACAGAATTGAATGCTTAAGTGTGTGAGGGGCCAGCCAAAGATCATGAATGGATCTTTGACTGGTAAAGTACACCCAAAACACCAATGATCAAGAGAGAGAGCAGGGTTTTTAAGAATAAATGTAACAGCTTTAAAGAAGATATTCACATAATCAAGCGAACCCATCCATTATAGTGGTGTCTTCAGAGACATGATCACAACAACAGTTTCAGATGTCAAAGAATAAGGGTGTTGAGACGGTTGGGATCACTGGGTTAATGCCACATTGCAGAAAAAATCCTACGTAATTTGTGGCAAGAGAAAATAGTGATGCCCCAATTCACAGCAAGGCAGACTTTATACTTAATTGATTCCTGTAGGTAAATACATTGTCTGCATTTTACCCATCCTCAATGCCGCTGGGGCAACCTGTGAAGGAGCAGTGGGCAGCCAGCGTAGGCCACTACTCGGGGACCCATCTCCAGATGTGGAGCCAGGGTAACGGTCAGAAACACCTGGCCGGAGGCTTCATCTCTTAACCCCCACCTGAACCGGTGCACTTTTGCACCAGTTTTCCCCCATTATCTAAAAGCTTCTTGAAAAAAGCAAGGATGAAAAAGCAAGAAATAAGTGACAAAAAAACGAGCCAGAAAAGCAACAATAACACAATAAGCATGTGACAAAAACAATTTTTTTTTTTTTAAAGCCACAAAGGAGCAACAAAAAAGTGAAGCAAGAAAAAAATGTTAAAGATGTTACATAAATGTGGCCACAACGTGACATAAAAGTTACAATCAGATGTGTCGGTCTCAGCTTTCAAATGAGGCATTACACTGGTCTATTGGCTATAAGCTCCTGTCAATAAGCTTTTAGATTTGGGTAAAGCTGAACTGTAGAAAACGTGCTCAGTGCCCTGGCTCTGGCAATTAGCTGAATGTCTCTCCCACCCGCTTCCATTCTGTGCTGTGCAGTGGATATGGGCCAAACAAATGTTTAAAGAAAACCTGAACAGCACACAAAGCAGAAATGATCCTCTTTGTTCCCTTGAAATTGCAGACATGCATCATTAACACTGACATAAAGACTTTTCAGTATTTGACCTCTTTGACAATAGTCCACTGTTGTCATGGCATTGTCTTCCCTATCTTAATGCACAATAATGTCTGATTCCCTGTAATTAGCATCATTTGTCATTACGGTTGCTCTATAATCCTGCTTCATGGTTAAATATACACATTTAGTGCTGACATTTCTTGGTCAAATGAGGCATTGTGTGTAATTTATGATCTTTCCCCTGGTGCACTACAGTATAGTGGCTGTGCTTGCCGTAAATCAGAGTACCGCCGCTGCTGTGACTCTCACTTGGAGGTGAACGTGGCAGAGATTCAGAATGGAAATGAGGCGGGCGCTGGCACAAGTGTTGCTCGCTACTGCCATCATGTGCCAAAGGAGGAAACTGCAGGTATGCAAAAGGAATTTGGGCTACGTATTAGAGACAACGTGATTTGCATGCATTTCAAGGATGAGTTGAGTGTAAGTGTTTTGTTTTTCGTTATTATAAATTGGCTATATAATGGAGATTGGTATTGGGTTACAACCGCATCAAATTAGTTAGTGTGAGATGGGGATTTTAAGTGAAGAATTATGTACACGTAGCGTTCATATTAATGTAGGCTGCCTATCTTTATTAATTGTGTTGTATTGTCAGACGTGTATCATCAATAGCGCTGTCACTGTACAAAAAGGATGTAGAATGTCATAGGGATGTGCAGTAGACGTGAATGTCTTCCATTCTAATCTTGTCATCTAATTCTTTAAAGTGCATGATGACACATTAGACACAGTGAGTCTAACTGCCATGGAACTTTACCTCTATCTATGTCACTTCCTGTGAGCAGCTTAAAAATCTATACTGCCCAACATTTCTTTATGCCGCTTCACTGAAATATAATGATAATTATTTACTTACAACAGATGTTATTCATCTAAATAAATCATATTTTTAAAAGTATTAAACCTGTCATATGCACTTTAAGGTTATTACAGTATGAAGCAGTGTTGCAGCATCCGGGAACACATCTCCAGATCTTAGGCTATAGGTTCATGGGTTGATGGAGCATCTGGCGGAAACCATAGGAAACATGCAAACTCCGTGCCTACCCGGTTCAGCAATCGAGAACCACTCAGGCACCTTGTACATTTTTTTATTTTAGTTAGGCTGTTATATGGACTTACAAGCCCACTGCACACATCAATTATTAATACAGTAAAAAGCAATGAAAACGTTTACTACATTCATTTGTTTGAAACAGGCTATAGACACATTTGATTGTTGTTTATCAAGTGCTTTAAAGATTCAATGGGCCAGAGAATTTGACAGCAGGTTGTCTTTCGGGTCTTTCCAGCACTCTGAAGATATTTACTCTAAGTGAACCCAGACATGTTGGCATCCCCGGCACTAGCAACTCCTTAGCAGTCGGCCGGTGCATAGATAATCACTTCAGTAATGACTTCCCAAATTAGAAGAGCAACAGTGTGCCAGATCAGAGCTGAGTGCACAGCCAACATTAGAACTAGGCAAGGGGAGTGAAGTTTTGCAGTGTGGAGAACAGAGAGGGGAGCGTCTCACACCGAAATGGAGATAGGCGGGTGGTATGGAGCTGTGGTTTGGTTCCTTAATTACCGGACTTGTTAACCCCTCTGAGCAGACAGGAGCAGACAGGAGTGGGTCAGAGAAGGGCAGCGCTGGTTTAATCCTGCTTCCCCGGATTTGTCCGCAGATACAAGACGCTCTCTCTCCACTGTCAGGCTCACCTTACCGAATGGGGGAAAACTCTATAAAGAAACACACACAGAGTTCTGCTCTTGTCCATTCTGATCACAGAGGAGTACCGTTTCTCCAGCAGCCTCAGAGTCTTCACGGGGCTACGTGTCTGTGTCTTTCCATTTGGATATGGTATTTCCTTTTCAAATAGTGAAGGCAATTAAAGTTTCATCCAACTTTAACCTCTTAACCTCCATTTCAGCTTTACCCGAATCTACAACACTCATCTAAACAGATAACTTTCCTCGCATTGTTGTCACTTTGTCTTTTTTGTTGTTGTCACTTTTTCACTTTTTTGTTCAATTTTCATCCTCATATTCGTTGCTCTTTTGTGGCTCTTTTGTCACTTTTCTCTTGCTCTTTTTGGCTTTTTTATTGTGTTTTCGTCACACATTTTTGTCACTTTTTCCTCACATTTTGATGCATTTTCATCCTCGCTTGTGTCACATGCTTTGACACTTATTTGAAAAGGTATCCAGATTTGGGTCGAGCCAAACTGGAGAGAATGTGCTCATTTCAGGCGGGGTTATGAGGTTAAGGAGAAATAACATATTCACTTAGTGCATTTCACCTGAACCGCCAAGTCAAGACTAAAAAGGTCTGAAAAATAGTCATACATTAGACAAAATGATGTTGAAACTGGGTAAACCAAGTCCAAATCATAAAAAAAACCCATCTCACTTGAATGAATTACTAAAGCATGTCCCTTCTCTATCCACTATTATCTCTTGTTAAAATGAATAAAGTCTTAAATGGTCGATCAAGTATCGTTTGAAGTGGCACCATTGGCTCGCAATACGGGCCTACATTCTTAAACATTCAGAGTTCTTACTTGAATACCTGAGAACTAGTATCAGTATTGTTGAGATTTATGTTGCTTTAAATTGCACATGCCCCATGTTACACAGCCCTCGCTGCTTTTGACTGGGACAGAACTGAGCAGATTGCATTTGACGGCGCATGAAAAGCTTTAATTTAAGTTCTTACAAAGGCCTTTTGGAACAGTTCGTACCACCCCAATGTTTAACTGAATCGCCAGCACTGGAGCTGGAATGAGTAATGTGAATATATTTCCTTTGACAGATCTTCTTTAAAGTCTATTTATTGCTGTGTATATTTCATGTGTCCTTAGAGTCAGACGCGGCTCCCACAGCAGTCTGAAGCATCGCGCCGTGAATGGCTTGAAAAATGAGTTCAGTGCATGAGGACACTTTGTTGCATTCAGCGCCTCTTTAATGTGCAGGTCCCAGCGGACGACTGCAAATATCTCTCTTAAATGGAAGTACGCCGTTGTGTGACATGGGCAGCAGTGTCACAGCAAACGGCCTTCTGTGCTGAATGACAAGGCCTTTTAATACACGCTGACGCTCCGGTATTTATCAGATAGGGATCACTGGGTTCTATTCTGATGTGAACACGGCTTGCCCTATACAGATTATTTATTACACTGATGTTGTGAGGCCAATGTTCGCAGTCATCTCTCACAGGTGTGCCATACGAAACTGAGTAATGGAAGAAAGGCTGTTTTGGTAGAAATGAGCCCTGTGTAGACTGTTCAGAAACCTTGCCTGCAGCCATTTAAAATATATATATATATATGCTAATATGGTTAGTTAGTTTTTTCTCAATTATTGCATTTTGTTTCATTGCAAACTTGACTTTTGTTCCACACACACAGACACACTACACCCAGTGGCCAGCAGGAGGCGACACACGCTTCTCCCCCATTTGGTTTGACCTAATGTCATAGCTTCTGGTACATTTTGTTCTTTGTGTGTGCTTGATGTGATACCTGTAAAAAAAAAAATTATAATAATATATATATATATAAATTGGCTTGATGGTCGGGTGGGCTGGGTGGAAGGGTTTTTAACTGTTAACTGAGTTTGAAAAGCGTTTATAAATAAAGACTGAATGACTGACTGAATTTAGAAAGTTGTGGTCGAACAGTGAACAGTTATATACAATACAACACGTATTTGTAATAAGAAGTTACAGAGGCATATGTGAGTTGCTGTGACCATGACAGAACTTAATAATGATATTTTTACTAATAAAATATAGTACTCGATATAGTACTCAAAGCATACATGATATGACAAGACCTTTACATATATTATACTTTGATTGGGCTTTTTAAAATACGTTTGGAAACCTCCATCCATCCATCCATTTTCTTCCGCTTTATCCGGGGCCGGGTCACGGGGGCAGCAGTCTCAGCAGAGATGCCCAGACTTCCCGATCCACGCACACCTCTTCCAGCTGTTCTGGGGGGACCCCGAGGCGACACCAGGCCAGCACGGAGACATAGTCCCACCAGCGTGTCCTGGGCCTTCCACGAGGCCTCCTCCCAATAGGACATGCCTGGAACACCTCCCGAGGGAGGCGACCAGGAGGCATCCGGTACAGATGCCCTAGCCACCTCAGCTGGCTCCTTTCGACGTGGAGGAGTAGCGGCTCGAGTCCGAGCTCCTCCCGGGTAACTGAGCTTCTCACCCGAACTCGAAGGGTGCGCCCAGCCACCCTGCGAAGGAAACTCATTTCGGCCGCTTGTATTCGCGATCTTGTCCTTTCGGTCATTACCCAAATCTCATGACCATAGGTGAGGGTGGGAACGTAGATCGATCGGTAAATCGAGAGTTTTGCCGCTTGGCTCAGCCCCCTCTTCACCACAACGGTCCGATACAGCGACCGCATCACTGCTGACGCCGCACCGATTCGTCTATCGATCTCACGCTCCATCCGTCCCTCACTCGTGAACACGACCCCGAGATACTTGAACTCCTCCACTTGAGGCAAGGACACCCCACCGACCTGAAGCGGGGAAGCCACCTTTTTCCGGTGGAGAACCATGGCCTCAGATTTGGAGGTGCTGATCCTCATCCCGGCCGCTTCACACTCGGCTGCAAACCGCCCCAGTGCGCGCTGGAGGTCCTGATTTGAGGAAGCCAACAGAACAACATCATCTGCAAACAGCAGAGATGAGATTCTGAGGTTCCCAAACCGGACACCCTCCGGCCCCTGGCTGCGCCTAGAAATTCTGTCCATAAAAGTAATGAACAGAACCGGTGACAAAGGGCAGCCCTGGCGGAGCCCAACACGCACCGGGAACAGGTCTGACTTACTGCCGGCAATGCGAACCAAGCTCCTGCTACGGTCATACAGGGAACGGACAGCCCTTAGTAGAGGGCCCCGTACCCCATACTCCCGGAGCACCCCCCACAGGGCACCACGAGGGACACGGTCGAACGCTTTCTTCAGGTCCACAAAGCACATGTGGACTGGTTGGGCGAACTCCCACAAACCCTCGAGCACCCGATGAAGGGTATAGAGCTGGTCCAGTGTTCCACGACCAGGACGAAAACCGCATTGTTCCTCCTGAATCCGAGGTTCGACTATTGGCCGGATCCTCCTCTCCAGCACCCTGGAATAGACCTTACCAGGGAGGCTGAGAAGTGTGATCCCTCTGTAATTGGAGCACACTCTCCGATCCCCCTTCTTGAAGAGGGGGACCACCACCCCGGTCTGCCAATCCAGAGGCACTGTCCCCAACCGCCACGCGATGTTGCAGAGACGTGTCAGCCAAGACAGCCCTACAACATCCAGAGACCTAAGGTACCCGGGACGAATCTCATCCACCCCCGGGGCCTTGCCACCGAGGAGCTTTCTAACCACCTCGGTGACTTCAGCCTGGGTGATGGACGAGCCCCCCTCCGGGTCCCCAGCCTCTGCCTCCTCATCGGGGGACGTGACGGTGGGATTGAGGAGATCCTCGAAGTACTCCTTCCACCGCCCGACCACCTCCCCAGTCGAGGTCAGCAGCCCCCCACCCGCACTGTAAACAGTGTTGGTGAAGCACTGCTTCCCCCTCCTGAGGCGCCGGATGGTTTGCCAGAATCTCTTCGAGGCCGACCGATAGTCCTCCTCCATGGCTTCTCCAAACTCCTCCCAGACCCGAGTTTTTTCCTCTTTGACCACACGAGCTGCAGCACGCTTGGCCTGCCGGTACCTCTCAGCTGCCTCCGGAGTCCCACAAGCCAACAAGGCCAGATAGGACTCCTTCTTCAGCTTGACGGCATCCCTTACTTCCGGGCGCCACCACCGGGTTCGGGGGTTGCCGCCGCGACAGGCACCAGAGACCTTACGGCCACAACTACGAGCAGCCGCATCGACAATGGAGGAGGAGAACATGGTCCACTCGGACTCCATGTCCCCTACCTCCCTCGGAATCTGGGTGAAGCTCAGTTAAAGAGCAACTAAACACCTAATCAACTTTTTTTTGCTGATAAACTATCTATATGGGTCACTAACACAGTTATCTACATGTCCTTATCATTATTTTGACATTTTAGTGCAAACTTGTTCAAAATCCAATTTTTGTGTACAAAACCGTCTGTTCAGCGCCTCTCACGTTCGAACAGCACTTACTACATTTGAATTTAGGGGTTGGCTGATGACGTACCATCATACGTCTCAGAGCCATCATACGTCACCAAATCTGCCGCTGTGGTATAAAAGCTGACCCCTCCCCTTTTGTGACGTGTGCACAACATGCTTCTCACAGAGGCCAGGGAGCGGGAGGATGAGGAGAGAAGACCCGAGACGGGATTTGACCTACAGGCTCCGCTCCACTCTGTGAACCACAGCACTCACATCCCCAACCTCTCCTACTAAATAAAGACAAATGTTTCCCCAAAATCCCAGATTCACTTATTTAGTGACATGGCTGGATGTTTTCACGTTGAAACTACAGACACGATAACGCTGTATCGGGCAGACAGAGCTCATCAGGGCTGTCAGTGCTTATGAGACGGGGCTGAGGGCTTTTTACTGTAGTCTCCCCCAGGGAGAGCTCACAGACACCGGGGGCAGCGGTTAGCCATCCCCTGCCTTGGAGGCTCAGAGCGGGGCAGAGTGTGACTGAGTGTCCGCTAAAGCCAGGAGGGGGAACGGGGAGATACGAGCCTGTAGCCGGGACGAGAGGCTCGAGAGTCCGGGAAAGTGGCGCCACATGTCCGGAGAAGCTAGCCGGTACGAGAGGCTGCAGTGTCCGGGTGGCTGCAGTGGCGCAAACATTGTCTAAATGCGGCATAACGGGAGTCAGTCAGTCCCGGTCACACATGGTCTGAGACTGTCAACAGAGCAGAGACCGCCCACACACTCCCCCTCCCCGCGTCCCCCCAAAGCCTCCCGCCACGCCTCTTTGGCTGAGTTTTTTGAATTTTGGGAGTGGGTGGAGTAAGCTCTGGAAGGGGTGTTTAGTAGCTCTTTAAAGACCCTACTGACAGAGGGATCCACCAGGCGTTCCCAACAGACCCTCACAACACGTTTGGGCCGGCCAGGTCTGACCGGCTTCTTCCCCTGCCAGCGGATCCAGATCACCACCAGGTGGTGATCGGTTGACAGCTCAGCCCCTCTCTTCACCCGAGTGTCCGAGACACGCGGCCGGAGATCAGATGACACAACTACAAAGTCGATCATCGACCTCCTGCCTAGGGTGTCCTGGTGCCACGTGCACTTATGGACATCCTTGTGCTCGAACATGGTGTTCGTTATGGACAAACCGTAACTAGCACAGAAGTCCAATAACAGAACACCACTCGGGTTCCGATCGGGGAGGCCGTTCTTCCCCATCACCCCCACCCAGGTCTCACTGTCGTTACCCACGTGGGCGTTGAAGTCCCCCAGCAGAACAATGGAGTCCCCAGCCGGAGCACTATCTAGTACCCCCCCCAGGGACTCCAAGAAGGCCGGGTACTCTGCACTGATGTTGGGCCCGTAGGCCGAGACAACGGTGAGAGACCTGTCCCCGACCCGAAGGCGTAGGGACGCGACCCTCTCGTTCACCGGGGTGAACTCCAACACGTGACGGCTGAGCTGGGGGGCTATGAGCAAACCCACCCCAGCCCGCCGCCTCTCCCCGTGGGCAACTCCAGAAAAATGGAGCGTCCAGCCCCTCTCCAGGAGTTGGGATCCGGAACCCAGGCTGTGCGTGGAGGTGAGCCCGACTATATCTAGTCGGTATCTCTCTACCTCCCGCACAAGCTCAGGCTCCTTCCCCCCCAGCGAAGTGACGTTCCATGTCCCGAACGCCAGAAGCTGCGCACGCGGACCAGGTCGTCGAGGCACCTGCCTTCGACTGCCACCCAGTCCTCTCTGCACCCGACCCCTACGGATCCCTCTGCGGGTGGTGGGTCCACAGGAAGGCGGGCCCACGTCGTCCGTTCGGGCTGTGCCCGGCCGAGCCCCGTGGGCAGAGGCCCGACCACCAGACGCTCGCATTCGAGCCCCAACCCCAGGCCTGGCTCCAGGGTGGGGCCCCGGCTGCGCCATACCGGGCGACGTCACGGTCCTTGTTAGTATACTGTCCATAGAAGTCTTTGAACTGCTCTTCGTCTGACCCGTCACCCGTTTGGAAACCTAATCATATGTATTTAAGCAGACCATGTGCGCTGTTGTGTTTAAAAATATAGCGCGTTTCCCTCCAGCGCGAACCAGGAAGTCAGAGGCTTAAATTAGCACAGCGTTAGCATTGTTAGCACTGTTCACGTTTCAACAGTCTAGCTGTGAACTCCGGCTGAGATGTGCTTCTAATGAACTCCAGTGGGGTTGTGCAGTAGGGCCTGTGAGAGCTAAAAGCGCATTTAGGCAGCAGCTGAGAGATTTTACTCCGACTGTCATGGTTGGATTCAGGTAGTACAGCTTTAATATGCTTTTCATGAGGGAACCACATTACAACGTAGCTAAAGCTCAAAACTCTATTTAGCGTAATGGCCTTTGTGCAGTCTTAACCTTGTGACTTTTTTCTTTGTCCGTGTGCTACGTGCCAGGCTCTATGATAAGAATAAATGAGCACGGTGTTGCATAGACAGCCATGTTTGTTGTGGACACATTGACTGTCTAAATCCCTGTCTCTTTCCGACCGCAGGACTCCTCACACACTCTTCACACGGTTCAGGGAAAGTGCTCAGGGAAGTGTATTCCTGTTGAGGGATAACATACCGTTTCCTAGGGTTTGATGTGGGTGCGTGTCAGAAATTATGCGTGTTATGAGGGTGGCTACGTGTCCCGTCGGTTTGGATAAGCACGCTATTGAATGTCATTTTGAGACAGAGCTTAACAAAACCCTGGCGCTTGGTAATTCAGCATCGATATTGTAAACCTAACATTTATTACGCAATTGGACAATCCATTGGTATACCATAAAAAATGTACCAATGTTATTTACACTTGTTGACATGCAATCATTATGTTTTGTTTACCACTTGTTATTCAAATGCAGTTATGTTGAAAGGTCGAAAGGTCATTTACATCACCATTCCGGCTAACTATCAAGTGTCTTGCTGCATAAGAGTGTTGAGTGCGTTCGACTCCTTCTGCTCGATGCAGAGAGATAGCATGTTAGTTCAGAACACTGCGTCCTTGGCTGTTTATTTTCTATGCACGAGGAAGTGAAGGAAACAAGAGGAAGTGGCTGAAAACCATCTCAACTCGTGATGACGTTTGTTCACCATTGGAGCATGTAAACAACTCATGTTTGTCACAGTACATAATGTAAGTGTTTAGTACATTATAAGGCATAATTTAGTGTAAGCCCTCAGAACCTTCATACAGAAAAGAGGACATGATTGCAATATACTTTACAACAGAATCAAATCAATTGTACAAGGGCGCTGTGATTCAAAGTAACTGACTTTTCCCTTTTGTTACACAGTTTACACTGCTATCAGGGATCACTGTAACAAGAAAGCAACACTAAGTTTAGTTTTTTGTTAGGTGAAAATCGACAGTGACCGACTAAAAGTTCATGTTCTTGAAGCTGCAGATTATCAGCCTCACCTTAAATGTCCTTGCACTTGGTAAAAAAAACTTCTTGACAGACTTGGTTTAAAAGGGGGAGAGTTATGCGTTTTTAGATGATCTGTTTACTGTGTGCTAAAAAAAAATTCCCCTCCCAAAATTTGGCTGCAAACATCATGGCCACTTAATGAAGTATTACTTTCTACCAATTCCACGTTATTTGACATTTTAGACTATTTTGTAGATAACTTTGTAAAGTCAAAGTTAATGCCTGAAGCATTTTCCTTGGCGAAGGCCGTAGCGCCAAAACAATGTCCTTATAAAATAAAATATTTATTTTTGCAAGTTTTGGCAGTGTGCGGGATTATTCCTGATCAATGTATTTATTTATTTTATTTATTTATTTTTGTTTATTTGAGCTGTTCACATTCGTGTTAGTTACAGACGTCATATCATTACACAGTAATGGAAGCTCAAAAGGAGTTGGCTGAAGCTGAAGCTTATGTGCGCCTACCCCTATATTCAATACTCTCAGTACTCGTGCATTTCACTTTGTATTGAGGACTAATAACAACTGCATCTAACAATTTAAATTACATTGATAAAGTTGCCATAAAATATGCAAAATTCAAGTATATCATTTCCGTACCCAGGCACACACAACCACAATCGTGTAACTGCTTATGAGTTACATTTTCAGCAATACAATCAGTAATATAGATGTTAAAATTTGCAGTATTTGGCATGGGAAGAGCTTGTAGCTACATTACACATTAAACGTATTTGTCACAAGCTAAAAAAGATTTCTGTACATTGTTTGAGTTATACATCTATTGTACAAGCATCATGAATACATCTGTATTAATTAAGAAGTTCTTCCATAATGCATTATGTGATGAAGGATAACATTAACACAGAATCCTACATGCTACTATACCGCAAACAGTAGAAATAATGAAAACGTTTTATACATTGATCAAGTATAACAATATCAAAAGTCAGTATGTAAATGATAATTTGGTGTTTAGTAAGTTTACACCTGATGTTAGCAAATACCAATCATAACTGACATACTGACATGACCAGTCGCCATCTTTGTTATTATTCACCTCATGATTTGATGTGTGAAGTCCTCTTCTCTCAAATCACAAACAATCAACAAATGAATTGATGTGCAAATATTACAAAAACCAACAACTTCCAGAAGTCACTGTTTTTTATGCACCTTCCAACACAACTTTAAAAAAGGGTTAGGGTTCAAACTATGGGCGCACAGATATATGTTTTTGCTTCATTCTTCTTGGCAAAGTTTGTCAACCATAATTCAAATACATTTCTACCAGGATTGTATTTATGTTATATTTCTATTCTAGATGCGTCATCTGTCTTGGTTGAGGCATTTTTCCGGAGGGAAATGGGAAGCGCCGCAATATAATGGCACAAACATTGTTCTCTCAATTTAGTAAATGCTATGCAAACGATGGCACTTAGTAACAGTCGCATTGTGCAGCATCGTTCCTAAAAATAGCTTGTGGATAGAATTATGTGTTTAGTAGTTATGTGCTGTGTTAAAGTGAAAATAAGCCCTCTAGAATGAGGTCGAAATGATGAAAAGCTCCTGTGGGGACAATAACCGCGCTAGTTCTGTTTCACTGTACACTCTGTACTCTGCAGAAAACTTTTCTCATGTTGTTCGCACCTGGCTGTGACATCATGCAACCGCCAAATATGTCCAATCACAGAGTCTGAGTGGGTAGGTCACAATGGAGTTCAGTCGTAAAGACTTTGATATCAAATTACTTCAAGTGGAGGTATTCTCCTTCTGCAGTTTGTACACACAGTATCTTCTGTACTTCAATGGCCGAGGGTGAAGGTGGTACCAATATGTTTGCAGATATTATCGTACTGCCAAAAATTTAGTAGATGGACTCCAAATAAAGCCAAGCCCGGTATTAGGGCCACAATCAAAGTACAGCGGCCAAATGCACTACTTTTTCTCCTAGCCCAGAGTATCCCAGAGAGAGAAAAACAGCTTTCCGTATTACTACTACTGCTACACTACTATGTTAGTGCTACTATAATCCACACTACTACAAATTAAATAATCTGGAGCTAATGAAATTCTCTTCCCACTACTACCCCTATCAAAACTAATTAACTTCAACAACAACACATTTCTGTTATGGATTCAGGAGTTAATAGACACATGTTTCCATCTTAACTATACTTATATAACTTAATTCATAATAATATATTTGAGGTTATATCAAATAAAACATTTACAAATGTATGTTTCTCTATGTATCAGTGTAGGAATGAGTTATGCAGTCAGTATTAAAACATAACTCAGTTTGTCCATGTATCTAAATGCACGTAATCAAGATTTTAGACAGGGGACATTCTTCTTGGCGATAAGATAGAGTTAGTTACGTGAAAGAGGAGCTCGGCAAGACGGCTCAGTCAGCTAAAAGACACACACAAACTGCAGTTAGCAGCCCATGAATCATCCCATTTTCTCCTCAGAACAGATGCAAATGAGGCCAAACAGAGAGGGTTTGCACGCAGCAGCCACCTGGGCACCGCGCCAAAGACACAGCGCTGTGGACAGCTGAGGTCACTCTCCTGCCTGCTCTCCCGTCCACTGAGTTTAATAGTCCAAGAAAAGTACTCATGTAATGCATAACATTTAAAATAAAGTCGTGCTTTCTACTGTGGCAAAGGCGTTCTATTTTACATGCATACAGCCCTGTTTCCAAATGCAAACGATTTATGATAAGAGGGCTGCCCATGACAAACAATGTGGAGGCCAAACATCCATAATAAAACTTGAGATATGACATTGCCATTGTAATTCACTGGAGCTAATGTCTGACTCTGCCGGCCATAATGTGATTGTCCATTCTTCTCAAGAATAGTAACATTTCTTGGAGAGAAAAAAGTGTCACCCAGTTTGTGAACCATACACTGATATACATTTGGAGAGTGATTTGTTCGTTTTACTGCTTTTGAATGTCCTTGAATATTTGGTCATAATCCTAGCTGTTAAACTAATGGTAAAAAACTATAATTTGATCACCTTTTTGACCCCATCAGCGCCACGTTGTTTTAAGGGGAAAACACACCAGATTTGAATAATGCCACGGTCTTAAAAGTCAATATAAGGTGCTGACTGAAATGTTGATGATCTTGTTCCTGGTCAAATGAATAAACTTGCAAGTCTTGACAGGTTTTTGTATCTTAGGGGTGTTTTTTGAATTTAAAGTGGTTTGTTACACATACACACTTGTGCCAAGATGTGTTTGAATGAGACATACTGATTTCCCATGATCATAACATTTGTACTAATGGTTTTCTCAGCTGTCAGATTTACTCATTAACGTAGTGTTATATATTGTAGCAAGCATGCTGCTGGTTCTCCATTGTTGCGGTGGTCGCTGTATTGGCCCTAACCTGGATGTACATTTGTCTAGTCAGTTATAATGATCAAGAAGATGTTAACTGGTGAGTGAGCACATGCAAAACTCTACATTGCTTTTGTATTTAATCTGCTAACCTTACAATGCCCTTTATTGTTCTGCTAACAGGAAAGGTTTCACAGCACTGCAGTTGTGGATAAACTGGTTTATGGTACTGATCATTCTTTCAGCATTGTTAACGGCCTACTGTGTCCTTCTACTGGTGCGAACAATACTTAAATTGGTGATCATATCTAATTATTCAGAGAAACACATGTAATTCTTTTTTTTTAAATAACCTGTTACACTGTTACAGTTGTTTGTGCTGATTCAAGTTTCCTTAAAAGAACGACTTAATCTACATTGGGCACACAAGGTTTGGAAAACGTTTACTGTTTACTTTTAACCAGTATTGTTGCCTTGTTTATCTTATTTCACCTATATTTTAGATTTTTCTTTGTGGCGGGATTACATTCATTGGTGCTGGAGTTACAGGAATCAGTTGTATGTGGAAACAAGAATGGCTGTCAGTTCAGCTCTCACTGGAGGTACACCACATTATCGACACTATAGACCGATATTAGGTGTATCCTGAAGACATGAACTCATGTATCATAGTGATAACATACTGACTTACTATATTTTCATTCATGTTTTCAATTTTACTGGCAGGCTACAGCCCCCTTTTTGCAGTTTGGTGCCATTGGAGCATTGACAGTTTGTATAACCTTAAAATATTATTTTGAAGCATCAAAAGAGGACGCCACCTTAACGTGGTGGAGGGGTTTGAGCGCCCAAATGATCCTGGGAGCTCTGTTGTCGGGGGCTTCGTGCCCCTGGTAGGGTCTCCCAGGGCAAACAGGTCCTGACGGGTCAGAAAAAGAGCGGTTCAGAAGCCCCTTATGAGAGACCAACAGGCCCGGCTAGAACCATGAGGCCGTCCTTCTGTGGACCCACCACCTGCAGGAGGAGCCATAGGGGCTGGTGCTATGTGATTTGGGCAGCTCCAACAGCTGCCCCCACGACCCGGCAACGGACAAGTGGAAGAAAATAGATGGATGGATGGATGGATGGAAAAGAGGACGCCTGATCTTGACACCTTTTGCTGTGAGCTACGGAGTTAGGTAAGACTGCGGCAAATATGCACATAAATCATCGTTGCACACACCGTACAGCTTGAGCTCGAGCTAATCTCTAATAGGCCTATCTATGAGGGTTCAGTAGGTCACACATTTGCAGACACCTGCACTTAGAGGAGGTATGCGTTTAATAAGTCTCACCTGTTTGTCAGACCTGAGAGTGCGGGCATGTTGCTCTTAGGTAACAGACACACTTGCTGGCAGTGAGCCAAGCTGTAGTTATTGTTTAAGGCCTCTAGGGGGCTCATGAGTGCAAGTATCCAAGTCTGAATCAATCTTTGCAACACCATACTTAACAAATGAATTGGACCACTTGTCTTAAATAGGAGGAAACATTCACATAACACACATCTTTAAAAAACGAAACCTGTTATTGTTATTTATAGTTTATTTAATATGTTGTGTTAATAACAGCTTAAAATCTTGCTGGCATTGTTTTATGTTTTATGTTGCAGGAATGATGCAAAATAATAGTAAGAATAATAATGTAAAATCATGGATAACAATATTTAGCATTAGCCTTTTTTTTTCTTTCTTTTTCTTTTTCTTTTTTTTTTTACTTTGTTAGCTTTAAGTTATATGTTGTATGCTATGGTACTTGAACAACAAATATTATTGTACAAGACATGAAGGACTAATAGCCTTTGTTATTATCTTGCTGACCAAATCAGCTGTGGAGAGGAAGACTAGAACAGGGACAAAAGGTTAGAAGTCCGGAAATGGGGGCCTCTAGTACACATCACTGCCTCATATATATAGTATATGTTCCACTGTATTTACTCCAACAGCCAGCTGTAATAATCGGGGTGAGACTATTGGCATAAATGCACTGCCCTGCGATACTCTCATGCCACCTGTGTATAGAACACAAAACACCATTCATTCGGTCAACTAGCACCTAATATGAGAGCACATAAATGAGTTAGTTGTGGACATTTTAATAATACCAATGGTGCTGTTGGTGCTTTGGATGTTTCCCTGGATGTTATATAAAAGTTGGCAAAACATGAACTTTTGGTGGCATTTGAAGTAAGGCACATTTAAGTCGTATATTTGTCAGAGGAGAGACGCCAAGAAGAAAATCACAGCATTAATACAGTAAATACTGTATCCAGGCAAATGGGATCATAAAGTCAAAAAGGAAATATTTTCTCTCAGAAACTGTGTACAGCAGAATGTACTATAGTTGTTGGTAGAATGCAAACTATAACATAACTTAAATTACCTTGTAACAATCAAGGACTGAGATGATTCTAATTGAGTGCAGCACATTTAACGTGGTCTTCAGTATTACTAAAGTGTTGCTGAGGCCTGGTGCAGGAAACATTTTTGCTAATGACTTTAAATGTACAGTAGTTTGAGTTAGTCTTGATTCAATCAGTCCTAATTCAATCAGTCTGTGTTTATGCTTCTGAATCATGGTCAGGACTCTTGTAAAAGAGATTCTTAATCTCAATTATATCCTAGTTTAATAAATCCTAAAATTAAGACTTTATCTTTGGATTATTTGTGAGTAACTGCTAATTCAATTCCAGTTCTGTGTGTAGCGAGTTTATTTGTGACAAATCAGTGTTGTGCCACAGTATTTCGTGTCATACTTGTTACTGGCACTTCTTGGCTGACAGTGTATTGTTATTGTAAGTCAAAATAGCTGTTCTCATTCTGATATGGCGTAGGAGATTTGAACTGATTATTAGGAGCTCATTTGAGCGTTATGTTTGTGGTTTCCCCCATTCTTTCTCCTTCCAAACTGATCAATAATGTTGCAGTTCATGTTGCGACTTGGCTTGTGTCTGCACAACAAAACAGGAATGACTGCCAGCCGTGCTTCTGTTTCCAAACACACACGGCTTGGCTGCGATTTCACTGCTCCCTTATAAAGCTGTTTTTTTGGGAGAATGGTAATCTCATACAATATCTTTTAATTGGTTTGGCTTTCAACATTCCCATAGGACACTCCTCCAAGCACCCTCCTGCCGTAAGCGTGAGGGTTCCAAACTGCTCTAAGTAAGAAAAAGATGTGAAAGCTTAAGGAGCCTATTCCTGTAAGCCTAAGGCCTGATAAGAATGCACTGCAATAATACCTAATTTCCCTGTAGATTCTCTTTCACTTTGCACATTATCAGCTAAGGATATTATGTAGCCAATAAAAATCTGAACATTTAATTTGCAGTTCAAGTCTCCAAGACAAAAACATTAGTTCATGCCGTTCACTTACTTCAGTTATTTCAAATGTGTTAATGATCGTGTTAATAACTACGCCCATGCGCATAGATTGTGCACTTTGATAACCTGTAGCTGCGTCACCTTTGTTCCTTCCAGGATAGATAGGATAGATACTGACAAATGCAGACCTGGAATACAACATATATATATATATATATATATATATATATATATGCAATAAAAACATTTACAATTTCTTCCCCACGTCGACAAAGTTTGGATTGTGTTATTTGATTTCCAAACCATGGTCATTTTCACGGCACTTGTGTTCTGACACATCAACAACATGTGGGGTGGGGGGTGGTGGGGTTGTAGTTATTTATGTATATTTGTTGGTGGGGATGATTTTAATGATTGTTAAGCACTGTAAAGCACTTTGTGTTACATTTTGTATGAAAAGCGCTTTATAAATAAAGTTTGATTTGATTACTTCTTTTATGTGATTTTATGTGATCTGTGTTAGAAGTCTTTTCATCACAGGAAGCAGTGCCACCCTGGGTTTGGCCTCTGGGTTTGGGTCGTTGCACCACTGCTCTAGATTGCTGTAGCAGATAGGGGAAGTTTGTGGTCACAGCGAAAACTCCTGGCCTGGTACACCACAAACTCATTCGCAGGGCGTGATGGGAACAGAACTTGTGAAGATGTCACATCCGTGTCACATGACATTCTTCTGCCTTCAGAAGTATAAAAGGTGTCTGAGTTATTCTTGTGCACTTGTTTGTGTGACGGTCACCATAGCACTGGTGCGTCAAGAGGAGCTTTCAAAAATTACTTGAAAAGTTTCAACTAGTAAGTATTGTGGAGAGAAAAGTTAGTATTTTCTTAGTGTAATTTACAAGTGAATTACAGTAGGCTATGCCTATCAGTGCAAGAGGGGGAAAATCAAATCACTTTATTTTTATATTTATGTTTATTTTACTGAATCAGTGAGATTCAGATTCAGAATTTTGCTCAAGAATACTGATAATACTGATAACATTTTAATATTATAATATCACTCCCTAGATTAGAAATTCCTAGATTGCTCACTATCAGACTTCCCTCACCCCAGACACTTCCTTTAGCTCCTCAGAACCCCAAGGCACTCACAGGCCGACCAGAGACATGGTGCTCCCATGCTGTCCCAGGAAGACCTACACAGACTGATGTTATTGTTCTGGTGTGCAGTAAGGCTCTCATTACTCCAGTGATCAGAATCACAATGTCTCATGAAACGAGTTGAAATGATGCTCTGTGGATGTAATACAATGTTCTTCTCCTACAAACGTTTAATGCACAGCATCATGAGGAAGGGTTTTGATGTTGCGTGTGGCCCACACACAACCGTGTTTGGCATAATGTCAGTGTACAGACTGTGCCCACTAATTATATAGTGCTGTGAGACTCCGTCCTTAACCCCATAATATGGTGAAAACATCAAGTAACATAAACAAATGTGCTGCTCTTAAAAGCAAGACTTTTCATTCATGTTTTGCACAAACTTGAACAAGAAAAGAGAGTTGTTAAAATCTTTTCACTTTTATTGGATATTTCGATACAATAAATAAAACTGTTTTATGTTTTCCATTTGTGTGATCTGAACTGTGAATGTTCCGTGCAGTTATGTATTTCTTGATTAAAAGACATTTATTCACAACCATCTGACACATATTATTTTAAGTGGAGCACATTCAAGGCCCTGTTGTTACTATATGAATGTCAACCCTTTTCAGTCAAACTGCTGTGAAATGTCAAAACATCAGGCTGCTGGAGCTGGGTGTTAGCGCACAAGACAAGCCGCGTGAGGAGGCATAAATGTGTTTTATGTAAGCGGCATAATGTAATGTTATTACAATGTTGTACTGCCATGTACTTGACATTATTTGCCACTGACTTAACTGATATAATGATCAACTTATTACATTTAGCCTCCTCTGAATCCTGAACTGAACTGAAAGGTGAGGATAGGAAAGAAATTGAAGAGCTCAATATCAAAAACATATACCAATCTACACTTAATACCAGTGAAACTAAAGTTGAGTCAATTTGATCAAGGAGTGAAAAAATAGTATTTCCACTGCACTAAAATAGATCAGGTTGTAAATTTGGTTGCAATATAAAGAGAAAATTAAAGGCCATGTTTTGTTTGTTTCTCTTCATTCTTGGTAAAAATCTGTTTCTTGTGATTCACAAAAGGTAAATGTATGCACATACTTGCTTAAGGACAAAGAAATAAAGCAAATATTGCATCCAAACCATGTTGACTTTATGTTGAGATGCAGCTCCAGAATGCAGACACTTGCTCTTAAACAAACAGCCAGTGCTCACCTGGCGACACCGGTCTGGACTAGTTGGACATGTTGCAGAGCCAGCTCTCCAGGGAGAAAAGATTAATCGGTCATTTGTTTTTTCACCTGTCTGAGGACTTATGTCAGAGCTGCAAACTGGCAACAAAGTCACGACTTGAGCTGCTGTAGAAAACTATTCTTTAATCGTCCTGTTTACAGGCCTTCTGCTGCTGCAGTTATGAAACAGACCTTTATGGAGGTGTAATTACGGAAAGTGTGTACCAACGGCAGAATACTATATAATTAGATAAGGTGTGTGCACATCATGTATTTATCCGCCTGTAGCATTACCACCTACGAGAAGACATATAGTGCATCCGGAAAGTATTCACTGCGCTTCACTTTTTTCACATTTTGTTATGTTACAGCCTTATTCCAAAATTGATTCAATCCATTTTTTCCCTCAAAATTCTACACATAACACCCCATAATGACAACGTGAAAAAAAGTTTGTTGAGAGAAAAAAAAAATCACATGTCCATAAGTATTCACAGCCTTTGCCATGAAGCTCAAACTTGAGCTCAGGGCATCCTATTTCCACTGCTCATCCTTGAGATGGTTCTACAGCTTCATTGGAGTCCCCCTGTGGTAAATGAAGTTGGTTGGACATGATTTGGAAAGGCACACACCTGTCTATATAAGGTCCCACAGTTGACAGTGCATGTCAGAGCACGGACCAAGCATGAAGTCAAAGGAATTGTCTGTAGACCTCTGAGGCACAAGTCTGGGGAAGGGTACATAAAATGTCTGCTGCTTTGAAGGTCCCAATGAGCACAGTGGCCTCCATCATCCGTAAATGGAAGAAGTTTGGAACCACCAGGACTCTGGTCTGATGAGAAAAAAATTGAACTCTTTGGCGTGAATGCCAGGCGTTGGAGGAAACCAGGCACTGCTCATCACCAGGACAATACCATCCCTACAGTGAAGCATGGCGGTGGCAGCATCGTGTTGTGGGGATGTTTTCAGCGGCAGGAACTGGGAGACTAGTCAGGATAGAGGGAAAGATGAATGCAGCAATGTATAGAGACATCCTGGATGAAAACCTGTTCCAGAGCGCTCTTGACCTCAGACTGGGGCGACGGTTCATCTTTCAGCAGGACAACGACCCTAAGCACACAGCCAAGATAACAAAGAAGTGGCTTCAGGACAACTCTGTGAATGTCCTTGAGCCCAGACTTGAATCCGATTGAACATCTCTGGAGAGATCTGAAAATGGCTGTGCACCGACGCTCCCCACCCAACTTGATGGAGCTTGACAGGTGCTGCAAAGAGGAATGAGCAAAACTGCCCAAAGATGGGTGTGCCAAGCTTGTGGCATCATATTCAAAAAGACTTGAGGCTGTAATTACTGCCAAAGGTGCCTCAACAAAGTATTGAGAAAAGGCTGTGAATACTTATGTACATGTGATTTTTTTGTTATTTATTTGTAATGAATTTGCAAAAAAACTTGTTTTCACGTTGTCGTTATGGGGTGTTAGGGTGTTATGTGTAGAATTTTGAGGGAAAAAATGGATTGAATCAATTTTGGAATAAGGCTGTAACATAACAAAATCTGAAAAAAGTGAAGCGCTGTGAATACTTTCCGGATGCACTGTACTATAGGCTCTCCAGGTGGAAATGTGTATAATAAAGTAACATTTTTGGTTTTGAACAAAACTGATCCATAGATAGAATAAGAACTCAGCACTGTCGTGTAGATCTTTGATACTTTGATCGAGGCTGCTGCCCCATTTGAATCAGTTCAATAATATAATCTCAAACATTGACAGACCTTCAGAGTGTTTGCTCACTGTGTTCTGTGCTGTCCACATAAATCAGCAAAAGTCTCTGCAATGGATCAACTGTCTGTAGAAGTTTATATGCAAATATGAATGGGATATTGTCAAATTACTCATTATATATAGAGATTTTAATTCACCGTATTAAAAAAAGGGAAGAGTTGGCGGATGGCAATCATTGTTGAGCAAACAAAGAGTCTTTTCCCACACTCTAAAAGACATTTCTCAGAGGTATTGCAAAATAATACAGCACAGTGTCTTTTGGTATGTCTTAATATTCCTTTCATATTTCCCAACAATGTTACGCATATGTAGTTCTCATATCTCTCGCTGAGGAAAACAACATCTTGAGCCATTACTTAACAAAAATAAAACTGAAATAAAACATTAATTCTGAAATTGTTTATGTTTTCAGTTGGACATTAGATCTAAGTGGCACCAAAAGGCAATTATTTGTATATCTTTATATCTTCTTTCTCTTACTTTCTTTCACATCCGGACATAACAAGGAGGCGAATCGAGTCTGCCCCCATGTCGCTGCTCTCATGAGACAAACGGGACATTGTGCTCTTTGTCTCTTGCTGTCTCCTACACCCCGCACTGAAGCCGAAATGTCCATGAGCCTCTCGTTGGAAATAATTTGGTGACATTTTAACCATGCACCACTGTCTTTTCACAATAGCTACAAAATACAGGGCACACTTGTTTTCCAAATGTGCCCTGTACGAGGCAGTGGGAGAAGCCCATGACCCGTAAGCCAGTCATAAAGTGTTGTGAATGGGTGAACAGCTTGTACTGGACACCTACAGAGTTGTTAGCTGTCTGGAAGGAGGGAGCCTTTAATCCGGGCACTGGCAGGAGTTAATAAGGCTTTAGAGGTGGGAGACGGATGATTTAGGCACGACTTAAATGCCCTGTTTGACATGGCTTACGGGAATGCCCATGTGCTGGAACACGTGCGTTTCAAAAAGGTGGGTACACAATATTGTTTACCATCTAGATGAAGTGTTTTGTCAATAAAACTGGCAACGTACTAAGGTAATTGTAATAAATGTTGAATTAAGTTTGTAGCTTAATTTCTTTAATATTTGTCAAACATTGGCTCCAGGTTCTAAACAGTGGACACATTTGCTTCAGTGCATAAAGAATTTACCACTAAAATAAACCTTTTTTTTAGGTTTGATTATTCTGTACTATTCAAGGTGATTCCAATTGGGAGATCATTGAGACAAGGCACTAAACGAGCCGTACAGGCACTGGCTCACTTTTTCCTACCAAAACTCCCTCCTTCCACAGAATCTCCTTCTCATGCCATTTGACTTAGTGAGTCGTGCCAAGCCCCATTGTCCTGCTCCTGCAGCATCTGTAATACAGCACACGGCTCTGATAGTGCCACTAAGCTGATTGATGATATAATGTGAGTCATTGAACCTGCCCCAGTCCTGCTGCAGGGCCTGAAAACTTCATTGTGTCACCAAATCATGTTTCCAAGAAGGTCGTTCAAATGCTGGTTGTAAAAGCAGATAGTGTTACATTTACCAGAGTGATCCAGTCAGCTTTGTTGTTCTGCCATTGGCCCCAGGTTCTACCTCATCATATTTGATGATCAGTGTGTTACACATTAAAGTATCTGATTTCTTTGCACATGTGTCCCAGATTTGAATGTTGTTGATGACAGACAATCATTTGGGCAAAGTTCAGCAAATTGGCGAAAAGTCAAAATGTCGCTGGATCACGAGGCACACATGGCATCAGCAGGCTGGACAGCGCGAGGTACCAGCGTGGCACAGAACAAACCAGAACAAAGTCACGGTTGGCTTTGAAAAGGAAACTTGGCACGGGCACTTGTGCCTGTACCATCTTTATGCGTCATGTTGATGCCCGTCTGCGAACTTTGTCCCGCACTGTGGAGTCGGATGTGAAAAGTGCGGACAGTTCACGAGCCGCACATGTGTCCATAGGACGTGCAGTTGCATTTGGCTAGAGCACACAGCCAGATGCTCTCATAGAATAACCGTGCAGAAACGTCACGCCGCCAATGTGTTTGTGAAGATCAGAGCTGAAGCCAGATGTTCATTGCTGGTTAATTTCCATTTTATATACAAAATACAATGAGCGTAAAAGTGACACTGATGACAGACCTAAAACTACAACTAAGCTTTAAAACAAAATATTAATAATAAAATAGTATATTTTATTATTAATATTTTGTTTTCGACCAGACCTACTTTGAGACTTAAACAAGGACATTTGTTCATGTCATATTTAGCATGCTATTTATCAGTAATACAATTATTCTCGGACCTTGCTGTACAAAAATACAACCAGTGAAGTTATATCTGTCAAGCAGGATGTGAGAGGGCAGAGCTGACTTCCTGACTGAAACCTCATTGAGTTCTGCACACCTCTGTTGAATTAGTATTTTCCTTATTTACTCATCAAGGTGAAATGTACTGCCGTGTTGTTTGTACAGTTTAAGGTTGACTTTACAGAGGTTGCCCTCAGGTCACACAGCTACACCTTAACACATTTTATTTCTTCACATTAAACTGGATGCAGCCTGCCTTAACTATGTCTCAGATTGTGTGAAGATTAACACATTGTTCCCATTGCTGAAAAAAAAGCATACGATCAGCCATGACCTGGACTTGTCAGACAAGTTGAGACAGTTTGGCAATGCACTGGTGTAGTCACGTTTCAAACCAAAGTAAGGAGTCTTTCCACAGAATTGTTCAGGCTGTGTGTTGGGGCAATGCGATACTTAGTAGCAGGTTAGAGCACTCAGATTACTTTTGTTAAATAACAAGAACCAAGACGCCATATTTCACGTAATCTTTCAAGTCATCTTTCAACACAGTAACACATTAGTTCGGGTCATCTACTTTCTCAGTCTCACCTTGATCCCAGTGCAGCGGCCTTGGAGCAGACGCTTGTGCCTTTGAGCACGTTAGTAAAAGTAGGTTATTCACCTTAGGTTGCTTTTAACTTATGTGCTTTAAAATAAAAAAGTAGCGCAGTTACGTAACAAGATACTTTTCTTGAGCAGTAACAAGGTAACTATATTTACTTTTAAAAGTAACTCAACACTGTTTGTGACTTTGTATCTGTTTACAAAAGCACATTGGAGGACACAACGGTCTGGAGTTAGAAGTGTGCAGCTGAGTTGAAGATGAAATGTGTTGAGGACACACAATGGAGGGGCATCATAAAGGCTTGCTGTTAATAATAATGCATCAGTTTTATATAGCGCTTTTCTGGACACTCAAAGACGCTTTACATTGCACTATTCATTCACTCCATACTTGGTGGTATGCTATTGTAGCCACAGCTGCCCTGGGGTAGACTGACGGAAGCGAGGCAGCCAGTCTGCGCCATCGACCCCTCCGACCACCACCAACCACTCACATCATTCATCCCTGGCCTATTGTACATGTTTTTAGTGGTAGGGGAAACCGGAGTACCCGGAGAAAACCTACGCAGACACGGGGAGAACATGCAAACTCCACACAGAAAGGCCCCGTCCAGGTGGGAATGGAACCCGGGACCTTATAGCTGTGAAGCCAGAGCACTAACCGCTGTGCTACCGTGCCGAGCACTTAACTTAACGTAAGTTTGTTAGGCCACGTAATCAACTTAAGCATGACTAACAGTCTGCACAGCCCTCTGCTTCCCACTCATTAGCTCCTCTTACGCTGCTGACTTCACATTGAGTCTTCTTTGAATGGCCTCGTTCTTATGTAACATTCCATATGACTTCACGTACTGTCCTGACTCCTTTGGTGATGTTGTAAAAAGTAGAAAATCTCTAACAACAGATTTCCCTCCTCGACCCTTGTACCATGATGACTGGATAGGACATCAACAATCTCAACCCACACTGGCAAGGAGGAGACATCTCTTGCCCAGACAAAGTTTTGATAGTCTGCTGCGTGACATTATATCTGCCTGTCGTGGTGAGTTCCAGAGACATTCTGTTTGCCGAAGTTTGGCAGTGCTTCTGAAGTGGCTGTGGGTGTTTGTGCTTCTGGTTCTACGCCAATGACCGTACTTTGAACCAACAGGAACCGCAGCTCAGCGTCTCTCTCCCTCTCTCTCTCTCCCTCTCTCTCTCTCTCTCCCTCTCTCTCTCCCTCCCTCTCTCTCTCTCTCTCTCTCTCTCCCTCTCTCTCTCTCCCTCTCTCTCTCTCTCTCTCTCCCTCTCTCTCTCTCTCTCTCTCCCTCTCTCTCTGTCTCTCTCGCGCGCTAATGGAGGGCAGATTTCCTCTTTTCCAGATGTCATGTTTGTTTTGCTCTCTGTGTCTTGCTTAGTAAGAGCAAGGAGCAGCAGAAGAGACACAAAAAATAAATCTTAGTGTCGTATGCAGAAAATTAGAAAAGCACCATTAGCTTCATCTGCACGTAAATATAAAGAGAGAGGGGTTTTGTTTACTCTTGTCCAATGGAAATTCTTTTTTGTTTAGGTGTCTTCCATCGTGCAGTGTTTTATCAAAGGGAAGATGCCTTATATTAAAGTCATCCAATCTCACATGTACAGTTAATGGAATCAGGTATGTCTCTTTAGTCTTTCAGGTCCATTTGTTTATCTGAATGACCGCACATTACACTGAAACATTTTTGACAGAGGGAGTGTCAGGGGTGGAGCACAAAATTCTGGGCTGTGGGTACAATCCATTTTGTGGGATGAACAGGCCCCTCCCTGCTCTGTGCCCTGAGAAACTATAAGCGACAACTACAGAATTCCCTGTTTTCTTGTGACACACAGCGAAGAGCAGGCCCACTTGCTGCTGATCTTTCACTTCGCTAAGCCCTGTGTAAGAGTTACAGGTTAGACTAATCTTTCTTAACCCGCTGGGGCACTCGGCCCATGGAGAGTGTAGCCAACCCAGTGGTGGGCCTGTTTTATGCCCTGGATGAATAATTTGGGATATGATGGGAATAAGTTTGCACACAACTAACCATTTAAAATGAACAAGCCCTTTCTTTTCAGGGTTTGAAAAGAGGAAAAAAAATCCCATGGTAGCACAGTACACAGGGAGGAGGAAAGACACGCACATCCGACGTTCTGAACCAGTGTGCTGGATCCAAAAGGTACAATGGAAAAGGAAAAAAGATCCGCACAACTGAAATATGCTCACCAGTTTATTTGCTTACTCAGAGTAACGTTTCGGGGTCTAGCACACAGTACACAGGTACATTGTTGTCGTAAAAAGGAAACACATCTTTGCAGCTCCTGAGCACATCCAAAACAGTAACACATAAACAAACGCTGGAGAGGTGAACGCATGAGTGTAACGATAAAGAAACACTTAAGGATCTTGTGTCTTTGTGGCGTTGGTGGCAGGATGTGTGTAGAAGAAGATTTCGCTTGACAGTCGTGCCGTTCATGAGCTGGCTAACAGGATTGGGACTAAGCCGTGTCGAAGGCCTGACATTTATCTGGCAGGTCTGAAGACAGAGCCCCTGCTCATCTTGTTAAATGAAGCCACTTGAGAAACCTTAAGCGTTTGGTCATGCCTTGCTGCTCCTGTCCATAAGAGTCAGTAAATCAAGCCCAGCAAGCAAACTGACTTCTACTTTTCACCATTGCAGCAACAGCTTTCATTGAATAGGCTGTGTTCACGTGAGGACTTTGAACTTATAAAATGTCCTTACAAATATGGCCCATAATACGAAGTCCTGTGATCCACAGCACTAAAAGCAGACATTTAATCCTGTAAGACCAAGGCTGTGCAGTGACCAGTGTCTGGCCCATTGTGCCATGGTCAGTCTTTTTAACACTTTTGTAGACTTAAAGTGCTGACAAGGCATCGCTTCCAACATTTCTGTGCTATTAAATCTGCCCCAGAATCAGTGCTTACTGTCTGACTATTTGCTTTTCCAAAGTAAAACGCTCCAGTTTTATGGTGCTCTGCCCATTTGGAAATATTATGCCTAAAATAGACAGACATCAGCGTGAGAAGGGGCTGACTCAGATAGTGGGGAAAAGTTGAGGCTTGGGCTATACAGCAGAATAGATGTATATGGAGGTGAGGTCATTGGAAACAGACGGTCTGAGGTCTCATATTTTTGCATGGGCTAATAATAGATATGTCGTTATGTTTGACATAACAGTGACTGTTATCTATAGCTTCATTTAGCTTTTATCTTAATCAGCCTATTTATAATGCTGTTGCATAACTGAAGTGTTCTTGCACCAAGTATAGAGGATTCCAGCATTGGGTGGGGAACACTATTTCAAGCTTTTTTCTTTCTTTTTCTTTTTAATGAAATAATTTTCAAAACCCAAACCTGTAAGGGTCACTGTGGTCGTGCGGAAAAGAAGGGGGAAAGTGTATGAATGAAAGTCTTATACTCCAATGTACATAAACAAACCTATAGGAGTGGCCAGTGTGTGATTTTAACACCAAATATAGAAGCACCAAGACGTAATGGTCCCGCTGTAGGAACGGCTGATTGTGACGAAGCAGTGGTATGACATCTTCAACAGCCAATCGCTTAGGCTCCATTTTACAGCCAAATGAGGAACTTCTAATATCCCTAAATGTGAAATGTGAATGGGCAATCTGCACCTTGAAAACTAGCTTCAGAGCTAAAACTGGCACGTTTACAGAAATGTTGATTAATGTGCGTTGTCCTTGTTCAAATAAATGAATAAAATAGAAACTACAAAACTGTATTATCAAAGGTGTTGTTCAGTCCGTTGTAACGTGTGTTTTTGTCAAAGCCAGAAGTCACACCAGTCTTGACCCGCTTCCTCTTTTCTTGTCATTGTTAATAATAATGCTTCGTTGTCATAATATCAACAGAACCTTCAACATTGCAATTTTAGTGGCAAATCAGAAAATCAAATTGCACACTTGCCTTCTGTTGCAATGCTGTTGCTATGTTATGACATCAGACGAATAACCTCTATAGACTGAAAATACTGCTTTTGAATCAGTTCTCAAACCACGTTGCACATTATGTGGTCATATGTAAGTGTTTTGACAATATCGCTTTGCACAGAGAGCAACAAAACTGTTCATTTTTATGCTATGGGTGAGGAGCAATGAACTAGAAGACAAACAGAGCCACCATCTCTTTTCTTGACACAGTAAGTTCATTGTTATTATCGGAGAGCAAAAATTGTGAGCAAATTTCCCAAATCATCCATCCATCCATTTTCTTCCACTTGTCCGTTGCGGGGGCAGTTGGAGCTGCCCAAATCACATTGCACCAGCCCCTATGGCTCCTCCTGCAGGTGGTAGGTCGGCCTCATGGTTCTAACCGGGCCTGTTGGGTGGTTTCCCAAATCATTTGCTAGTAAAGTGCTCTGTAACTGAAACATACTTGCATTTAAGGAGTTAAATGCGTTTTAGTTTCATGCAGCTAAAGTCTGGAACAGTCTTCATGAGGATGTGAGACGGGCCTCAACTCTGACAATGTTCAAATCCAGGCTGAAAACAGCTCTTTTTACCTGTGCATATGAAAACTGAAAGTATTTTATCTGCACTATTGCCTTTTACTGTGATTGATTAATTTTTATGTTGATGTTTTAATGATTGATTTTATCTGTTTTCTTGTAATTTTATGCAACTGTGAAAGCACTTTGAATTGCCTTGTGTATGAATTGTGCTCTACAAATAAACTTGCCTTGCCTTGCCTAAATGCTTGTACGCAAATACAAACCAAGGCATAATGCCTAAAAATAGAAAACAACTTTCCTATGTCTCAGACTAACTGTTTGGAGACACTATTTAACACAGCAGTTTTCCCTCGTTACAGTGTAGACAGTAAGTGTAGTAAGGGGCTGGTTAAGTATTATGGTCTGTCTGGTCTGACTGCCTTCCGGGACATGACTCAGGCCCAGGGGGGCTTTCCCAGTCCGTCACCTACCATATCCCTGCTACTCGAATGTTTTCATCTGAACAATGATAATTTCTCCAGAGTGCATAGTTTCACTGAGTGAACTGGGGTGGGCTGAATGTCCTTAGAAGGCCTTCTCTGGGGTCTGGGGACAATGGACCAGCTGTTCACATTCACTTCTTTCTCTCTATCTCAGTAGGTGTTTCCCGACGTCCCCGCTGACAGACTCTGGCACAAAGGCAGGTAAACAGGAAGCAGATAAAAACACAGGGAGACTTACAGGGCTGACATCATCATCTGTTTTTCCAGCATCGTCTCATACTTGGGGGGGTTGAGCTTGTTAGCAGTCTGCAGGAGAACTGTAGAAATCAAAACTCAGCATAGTGATGTCATGTCCCTATTCTGTTCTGGTTTTACATTACAGACATAACAACAACTACATGGGGGCCTCTGTCAAAGACTGACTGCCATGTGCAAGAAGAGCATAATTGGCTATTATGTGTATTAAAATTAGCCATCAAATGCAACAACATATTTCATGTACATTTATTATTATTCACAAAATATCTGTGTTATGGTGTATAATAATATTATACACCATAACACAGATATTTTGTGAATAATATATCAACATATTTCTCTCTGTTTACAATAATTATTTTGCCCGTTGTTTGTTTATCATTGTAGGCCATACTTGGCAACGGTTTGCACATCCCTGTTTCCTCTCTTAAATATCTAGCGCTACTAAGCATTAACAAAGAACTGTTTGGAAATAGAGTGAATATGGGCCTTTAGTAAAAGAGAAGTCAGTTTGGGGGGAACCACCAAAGCATACATGATTGCATTACCTGTGGACAGCTCCCAGGCTGTTTTCCAGATAAAACTGTACAATTTTCCTGAACTATTTTTGTGAAGGTCAATGCGATGAAATTTCTCTAGCTTGATCCTGACACACGTGCCCTGAATAATGTCCTCATACAGTACAGTCCCAATGTGCCCTGGGAAATCCCTCAAATCCCCTACCTATCTTCTATACTCTCTGGAGTTAGCAGTGTGCTGCTGAGTTGAGAATGAAAGGTCTTGAAGTATTAAATAGAACAGGTTGCACTGGAGAGCTGACCTTCTCAGATGATGGGAGTGACCCAGTTGTGGTGAAATGATCCCACAGTGGGACAAAGCTGGATGAGGAGGAACCAAGTCTTTGACAGGAAACTTTTTTTACTTACCATTAAGTTATATATGACTTACAATTTTGAATGCAATAATGTATTCCCATTGATTGACAGACAAAAATGTTTATTCATGCACATACATATCTTTCTTTGAAATTGAAACTCATTGAAACCAGTAAAAGATTGCTACATATATAAAACATTGCATACTAGTGCATTGGTGGTATTTACAATAGGGATGGGGGATATATTTTCTAACAATACGAGCAGAGATATGGTCATTAATGTTCTTACATATAGTTTCATCTACAAGTCTATTTTATTGAAGTTGTCACTTGTCCAAATGGCAAGGCAAGTTTATTTGTAGAGCACAATTCATACACAAGGCAATTCAAAGTGCTTTCACAGTTGCATAAAATTACAAGAAAAATGGTTAATGTATGATTACTACAATGGTTAATACACCCTTGTACTCCAACGCAACTGCATCATTCTACACATGGTGGGGAAGATTTTCAGATAGCCGATAGTCACCAGTCAGTCTTTGAGTGGAGTGTGTGCCGTGCACCCAAGTGAACAGGACGTTTAGGTCGGGTGGGGTCAATGGGAGAGGGCTGAGAGTTAGATAAGTCCAAATCGGTCCTGAGGTTTGCGCTGCAGGATGGAGAACTTCATGATAAGAACATTTCACACAGGGAGGAGACTGGGAACTCAGCAGACAGTGGACACTCAGGAAAACTGGCCAAATTTTACATTTTGCGTGACTGTATGATACTTACCATGACAACGGCATGTTCTGTTGTGGCTGTTGTTGTTGATAGTGGCAACAGGGCATACCGCACAGGAAGTCTGACACACACGCAGTCATTGCAGGAACTTCAGACACACAGAGATGAAACTGAAACAAGTGTCCATTTGTGGTTAATCTTAAAACATTACCATGGCAACGGTAGTGTTTCACACTGACGGGGATGTATTTTTGATAAGATGTTCACTAGTTGAGTAAATAATTATTGCACAAACAATGTTTTTTATTTAGTCATCCATTCATTTATAGGCCTATACAATTTGTGTGGTCGTATTTAACTGCCTAACATGTTGCCAATACCTTAGACGCTTATGAAAGGTCACTGAAATATAGGACTTACATGTCAACACTAGTGCCGCGGAGTAAACAGAGCCAGATGGCACTGACAACACAGCAGCAGCATGGGCCCAGTCACCTCCGCTGCTGTGAACACTTAACGACATACTGAGACGTGAGCAGGAAGCAGCCTCTTAGACCCATAGGTCAACCTGCCACAACACAGGGTTATTACTACTTTGAGCCGAATCTCCAAGACTCTAACACATGTTGGCCTCCCTGTGGGGATTAAGAATCTCTCCAGGTTTCTGGGCATGACACAGTGAATCATGACAAGGTGGACGAGGCCACAGGCAATAACTATGACTATTCTAAATGTTGATTACACATAGGTCAACATTTTGGAGGTTTTTGGTGAGGACATGCTGGTGAAATCAATTTGACAGCTGTTTTGCTTTGGTTGTCTCTGTTTTATCCCCTTCAGATTTGCATTTTCTGCTGCGCAAAAAAAATTAAATATTACTGATTCTCCCTTCGATTTTTGCCAACTCATTTGAACCAATTGGTGTCTCAAGGGACGATAGTGGCACAGCTGTTCCACACATCCAAAGGTTTGAGGTTCAGATCCCAGCTCTGATTGGTGCAGACTGTTGTTGTGTCCTGGGGCAGGACACTTCAGCCACCCCATGGGTGAATATGGTGTGTGGCTGTGGCAGCCTCACTTCTGTCAGTTTGCCCCAGGGCAGCTGTGGCTACAAAAGCAGCTTAGGACCACTGTGTATAGAGTGAGTGAATAATGACTACAGTGTGGCCCTCTGGGAAGCTTGTCAGGTCAGGAATAAGCTGTCAACATTCAGAGACTCTCCATTTAAGATCAAGAAATAAAAAACGTAAAATGCATGAAAAATGTTGCTATATCCATTAATCAAATGTCGGTGGTAACTTGTTTGACCAATACAAAGTTTACATTAATAATTCTAAAAATAAAAACGTTGATTCTCTTAAGAACAAATTGAAAGAGACACACTTTGAAAAATATCCTGTGGGCAAATAATTTATGATACTTCCAAAATTACTTTAAACATTATAATTTCAAACTACTAAAATAATTCTAAGATCAAACTGATTTGTCTAGCGTAAACATAAATTGCTATTTTTATGGCATCCACACTCCTCCTTCTCTCCAGCCACTTGCTGCTCTTGTCTGGGCTCTGACACTCTCTCAGGACACATTGAAAGTTACATTGCCTGACCAGTTGGGTTCAGCAACACTATATGCCCAGAGAATGAGATCAGCTGACTACCCGGACATCCTGAATGACCAGGTTTGCCATCAATGGATTTCTTCTTCCCTGATAACAGCTGTGTGGTATTTGAGTAGTTAGCACCGTAGAAATAAAAGGAGAAGAGCTCCTTCCTAACGTATACGTTAGCAAGTCGGCTAGTCCAGGCAACTTTTCAGAGTCCGTTAGCCTGCTCAATGTATTTTTCCGATAGCAATTAGCATTAGCCATCAAACATCACACATTATAAACTATTCAGCTGTTTGTCAATCTGTCGATCATTTGAGATGAGGTCAAAGCCTATTTTACTTTGGATACAAATTGATGGATAAAAGTGGTCTCCGAGCTAAATGCTGAATTATATCTAGTAAGGTTTCTGCTTTTTGTGGGCTTGGATACACTTCCAATGGCCAATAAACGTCAACTTATAAGATGTTAATAGTAGAGAAACCACAGATGTAAAAGCCATGAAACGGAAAACATACCTCGCCATTTTACTATTGCGACTGGTTTCCCTATTCATTTGTGTGAATAGTTCGACTTAAACGGGTCCAGGCGCCGTAGGATAACAAAATGTTTATGCATTTATAGGAACAGCCTCAGATAGCTAAAGGCATTTCTATGATTTCTATGGTTTTGTAGCCGACCGAGGTTTGTAGCCTTAGCTTAGGATGTAAGTTCCATAATGTTGAAGGTACTTGATTCATCTTCTGTACAGAAGATGAATCAAGTACCTTCATTGAAGATGGGCAACTCCTGTATGACTGAGAACAGACTTCCATAATGTTGTGTTCCATTAGTCAAATAGAATGTTCTTCTTTTATTTAGAGCTTATCAGAAAATATGTTAAACCTTTGCAGAGATGGATTTATCTTCAGTCCATGACTTACAGGTGTAGCATCCATGTAGAGAGTCTCTGCCGACTGTTGGACAGACCAATATCACAGACAGTTTAGGAGAAAGACAAGACAGCAATGGGCAGCGCTGGTGCTACTGCCAACTTAGCTGGGCCTTGAAATCCATTAGAGCCTATTGTAGGCCACCTTTTTTAGTAGGGACACATCTGGGGCCGCAAACCCAATCTACTGCGATGCTACAGTGTTACGCACTGACGCAGGACGGGATTTTATAGTGCGCCCCCAGCGGGTGCGCTGGAACAACACTACCACAAAATACTCTCATCATCACAGTTTGCACTCTTGCCTCACAGCAAAGGCACCAATCCCGGGCTGTGTGGGGAGTTTGTATGTTTTGTCCATTCCTATGTGGGTTTCCTCTCGTTTCCAGTTTCCTTCAATGTTAAGCATACACAAGGCAAGGCAAGGCAAGTTTATTTGTAGAGCACAATTCATACACAAGGCAAATCAAAGTGCTTCACAGTTGCATGAAGTTACAAGAAAACAGATAAAATCAATCATTAAAACATCAACATAAAAATTAATCAATTACAGTAAAAGGCAAGAGTAAAGATAAAATACTTTCAGTTTTCATATGCTCGGGTAAAAAGAGCTGTTTTCAGCCTGGATTTGAACATTGTCAGAGTTGAGGCCTGTCTCACATCCTCATGAAGACTGTTCCAGATTTTAGCTGCATGAAACTGAAACGCAGCCTCACCGTGTTTATTATTGACAAGACCAAACCTGTGGCAGATCACTGTAATCACCCACATATTGCTCCAGCCGGTTTGGACGGAAATATCCCTGAGAAGACAAAAACCTGCGTCGTGTTTGACTGGTGATGTGGACAGGCGGAACAATGCCTTGACTTACGTAAGATGCCATCAAGGAGGCAAAGTTGTATTTTGTCTCGGGACCACTGCACAATAGTTGTCTTTTGATTGTTTTCACTCCCCAGAACAGTTATACAACTCTGTGATTTGTGTCTGCCAACTGTCCTTTTGCTCTTCTCTCCAGGCCAGGATTCAATTTCACAACTGAGTTTCAAATTGATACAACTTGTATCAAGGGAGCTCGTTCCCTTGTAATGAATATATAGCATTCAGAAAATACTGTTAGTGTTTTCTAAACTCTAAAACTTTGGCCTGGTAATTGCTTTGGTCAAACAATCAGACCTGGTTTAGACTGGTTTAGGTTCTGGTGTACTCTGTGTAGATTAGAGCACATCTTTGTTCTAAGTCTTTCAACCTGACTCAGTGTAAATTTAGTTTTCAATGGTGTTCAAGCTATATTAAAACAGGTAAAAGTAAAACAATGACTGAATTACTTAAATTCGTAAATTCAATTCAAAAAATTATTTGATCTAATAAAATAAGCAGCTTTAGACTTTGACTGATCTCAAGAATTTGCTCATGTGTTGAGTGACTGTAAGCACCTGTGAATACTGCATTTCCCACCCAGTGCAGGGGCTGAAACGGCACAGACCATAATGAGAAGTCTGTGTGTGTGTTTAGCTGCAAACGTTCTGCTATGTTTACATTCCCATCGAGCAACCCCTGCTCCGCCACACACACTAAGAGCAGCTCCAGGCCACGGACTCCTAACTGTGTCAGTTGCATAACCAGCGGCATGCTAATAGCCTAGCGACTGAACATTAGCACACGTCTCACTATGGCAGGTGTCAAATATCTTTCTGCTCGATTTAAGTCTATTGTGTCAGATTTATTGTTAAGCTAGTCCTGGTGATGTATTGTGCAGCACAGACACATAGGCCACACATCTCTGGCATTAAAAGGTCACCGGATAAAGAGAGCACTGTATCTTTGGCACGGTTTCTCAAGGATTTAGAGGCATATGGAGGAACAACAAAATAGTCTGGAGATTATCGCTGGTATTTCAAGAATTTATGGTCAAGACATTACATATAAGCACTTGTTGCTATACAGCCACATTATATTCCAAAAGACTGTAAACGCCTGCCACTACACGGCCACTGACTCCATTCATTAGACACTTTATTTCTTTTATCGCGCAATTCCATCCTCAAAGCTGAAACCCAAATAATAAAATTATTCCAGATTGATGAAAACAGGATATGACAGGAAATTATTAGCCACGAAATAAGAAAATTATATTATAGCATTGAATCGTTTTTTACATCACTGCATAATGACCTGTAAAAACATTAATACACACAAATAAGTTGACATCTCGAAAAAAGCAACACACTATTCCCAACCAGCTTCAACATGTATCTCAACCCACTCATCCATTTCCTTATCCACACCTAGTTTCAACTACTAAGCTATTTTAAGCCTGCTGACTCAAGCTGGGATGTGTCCTTTTCTTTCCTATCCAACATCGTTTTGTCTGCGTAACTGTGGGCGGCTGTGTTTGTGTGCTGCCACCGGCGTTTGTCTCCATGGAAACAGCTAAGGAGGGAAACCCACAATTAATTTCAAGCACTGGAGAGTTTAACGCACAACAAGGAGGAAATGTGGTGCAGAAGGGAGAGGGCTGAGGCTGTGCAGGATTTGCTAAGTGTTGTTTTTAACTTTTGGATGTAATTCAAGTTAGCACATTTTCCCAGGCTCGCGCCAAAGGGAGAAATAAATGGGTCACGCCCTAATCAGCTGTTAACACCCTACTGTAAGCTCATGTGTGTCACGGAGAGTCCTGGAACGGCTTACTTCTGAGGAAAAGTCGTACAAACAGTGCCGAGCTGCCATTGTCCAAAGCGTTCCCACCAGTGCCAGTCCTTACTGTACCACATCGCAGGACTAAGCCTATTGCTTTGTCCAAAAGGTGAAGTGTATTTAAGATCAGATGTTTGTTATTCAATAAACCATGCAAATGCGTCTGATTGGATCATGTCTGCTGCGAGCCAAGGCCGAGTGGGCTGATATGTGCAGCTGTCAAAATCGCCACAGTCAGAGAAGAGGACAGGGAGTGAACAACATGTACACTCAGATGGACCACGGACACAAACAAAACTTCAATCAGCAGTACATAGACTCAAGGGTTTGCCATGTACAGGTCCTGTAAGAAGAGTAAAGTGTGTGTTAGGAAGGGCATCGGGCATAAAACCTGCATTTGACAAATTATCATTATTTCCTTATTTATGTATTATTTCTAGTGAATGTGTGGGTCCTGCATAATTATCATCTTTGGTGCTTTGCTGCATCTGTAAACACTATTAGGGCTAGGGTTAGGGTTGGGACTATTCAAAAATGTGAAACAAACCAACAGAGCCAGAATAAACCGAGTAGCAAACGATTAGTTAGACTGGTAAATCAGAAAGAGAACTGTACAGTTTACACAAACGCTCAGTGTGATCATGGGATTTAGAGACATTTCACCCTGTGATTTCTGACCAGGGCCACTTACAGAGATCCCACTGCTGACTTCAATCAAACCTGAAGCAGATTTTTGTAGATTACTAAAACATTTTTTTTTTTATCCTGGCAAGATGTAGATTAAGTTGAGAACATGTATAAGATGGTAAATGGTGCAGGACAATTCGAGAATATTGTGCTGTACCGAGACACATGAATTGGTAATGTGGACTTATACTTGAGCTAATGCACGTGAATTATTTCATACCCCTTTCCCCATCATACATGTTATGCAGAGGTTGTCTGGACCACTGGCATAGAGTTGGATATTTGCGATTCACAGGACTGTCACAACATCCCAAAAGGGCACATTTCATACATTGTCAGCCAGTGTGTCACGGTGGCTTACGCAAATGGGTCTTTTAACCAACATTCAACAATATTAGGCCATTAGAAGAGCCACTCCATGATGCAGCCATGGACAAAAGACCCAGTGTTGGATTCTGATTGCTCTTCATGGGAGTCAAATGCCATTTATAACAAGCTGCCTGTGTGTTTCTCCTGTTACAAGTGAGTCATGAGTCAAGATGCTCCGGATCACAACACAAACATCTAAATTTGCAACAGTTTTTGACTTAAAATTTGCTCCACAAGGTTATGAGAGCAAGTGTGGTTGTTGTTGCTGTTTTATTACATTGTAAAACTGGTAGGAAATTAAAAATCGTTTGTGCTTAAACCTGGCGTGCACGTGCAGGTCCAAGACTAGTAAAATGTAATTTGTAGCTTCAGCAGCTGTTTTCATTGGCTAGCCTTATAGGGAGTATGTAACTAGAACATGTCAGTGTGTTTAGGGCTTTAAAACTACCTCACAGCCAAAAAGGTCTTTGATCCAATATCCAATAAGAATAGCGTAATTTCTTAACATCTGTTGTGTCAATTGCCAAGCCCAGTATATTCTAAAGGAGCTTCCACAACCACAAGACCTGTGCTTTATAAATTACAATGCATTACACAGTTGCCCCCTAAGCACCATGGGAAAGTGGTACATTTATCTACAAATGAGCCTAGTAAGGTAAGCGGCTTATGGATTGTAACCATGGACTGCTGTGGACACAAACATACTGGTCCATTAGTGTTATAATTTATGGCGCTCAAAGACAGGTTGATGTGTTATCAATGTTATGACGTTATACTTCTTTAAAGGAACAATTGAGGTCAACAGTTCTAGTCAATTAACACACTTGATTGTTGGATTTTAAACTATGCTTGACTTTTCAACAGAAATAGGAGGGAGGTAGCATGTTAAAGAGGAATAACAGGAGCTAATGCATTTTCAAGCACTGTTTCCATAACAGTGCAGTATATTGATTCCTGGTAACTGACCGTCTTTACTCAGTCAGGATTAGTCCATGAAATCAATGGTCTTATGACTCTAATCCTTAAAAAAATAATTTCAAGCCAGATACTTTAGAAGGAATTATATAAATAAGATGAGCCTTTATAGAATGTCTCCAATGTGAGATTGAGAAGGGGGTATTTTATCTTAAATTAGGTGTGTGTCCTGTTTCCACGTAAGTGCCACGCCATTCCCTTCCAATTGCGATATTATTACGGAGATGTAACGTAAAAAGCCACCAGAGCTATTACAAAGCACTATGTTACACAAATCAAAGATGCCCTCTATGGTTAGGGGTATATATGTATATTCCTGCTGAATTTTCTGGCTTGAAACGGATTTGTCACCCAAATCATTTTGTGTCAGCCTGAAGTGGAATGTAGTGAGACGTCCCCCTCACACGTAACACGTGCTTTGACGAAAGACTGTGCCCCTGCCCTGGTTAAATGGATTATCTTCTTAAGGCTACCTGTCCCCTCCTCAAGTGACCCACCAATAAGAGGACACTAGACGCCTGTTATGAAACCATGACCTTAATCTGCCTTTTGTGTTCCTCCTATACAGACCAAACATACGCCATGGCGCCTTCAGATGTATTTGTCCCAACAGTGGTCAGCAGGAATGTTACGGGCCTCATGACCTCAGCCACGAAGCCATGGAGCACACGGGTAACGTGCGTGGATATAGGTTACTGACTCCATCGCTGTACGATATCACATGCCAGAACTTAAAGAAGTTTATCCAGGGTTTGTGTTTGCTCACATAGCGGGAAATTCACAAATATGAAGGCCAACGTTTATAGCAACTTATCTGGAAATATGTCCCACTGACCTTGACACAAATTCATTGCAGTGTTTTCGCACATGATGCACAAAAACAACAACATGGAATTAGGCTTTTATTCATGAAAATGCGTGTTATGCTACTGCAAATACTGCCACAATCACTTTGTCAAGTTGAACAGAACAGAATGGTCTACCTATTTGCTAATTTTTCTTCAAATCATTTTCAGTTATTCCAGTACATGTTAGCATCCAACCTATAAAATATTTGTCTCACCAATTTCACATGATTGAAAAAGTCATGATGCAATAATGGCATGATGCTTAACCACTGATACAGTTACAAGGTCAAATACGCACAAATATCATTCCACATAAAAAATTGCATTATGCACCTTTTAATATCAAAAGTTGCACATAGGATCAATCTATTTGGCTCTTTTTTCATCTTTATTGGATCTTGAGTCTCTCTGAGATTAACAGTCTTTTTGTAAAGATGAGTTTTTGGCTCGATGGGACCCTATTGTACTTGTTTATGAAAGTTATGGGAAAATGTGCAAACTCCACAAAGAAATCCACTCATTGTGGGAATCAAAAACACGAGTGCCCTAACGGTTTCTCTTTCTCTTCACTGTGTGCCTGTATGAGTCTGTATGTTCCGATTTCAGGGGGTCGAGTTGGAACAGAGACATTCAGGGCCTAAACAGAAGCAGTAGAAGAAGATGAATAAATGTATTTCCCTTTTTTTTCCATTTCTTTGTTTGCACGTTCAGGAAAACAAGGACACGTGCCAGTTAACTGCAAGTGGGCATACCTCCCCCTCAGCTGACACATGGGAATGGCCCAGTCTCACTGAAAATGGCCTGTGTATCTTTTCTCAACACACCTCTGCATAGAAAAGAAATATATACGCATCCATTTGTACAGCCATGTTTGTGCTGTCAGTTTGCCAGAAGCAGCTCTACTCAGGAAACCCTGTGAAAGTGCACCGTCAGATCTCTGCGAAGTCTCCCATTGGAGCCGAGATAGGATCAGAAAAAAACAGGATATCAACGTTTATTTTCAACTCTCTGATACTGTGGGAAGCCATTGTTATTCCCTGGATCACATCTCTGGAAAGAAATATCAAGTGAGACCCTTTCATAATAATCACATGGAAGAAAACGATTTGGACAGTCAATGAATTGTCTTCACTGTTACAAACAAGCAGATGTGTTCATGTGATTTCACAACAACCAGCAGATTAATACTGAGGTGGAGGGCAAGTAAGGATTATAGCTACGTGACACAAAAACTGGCACTTTTGTTTCTATCTTCAATCAGCAGAAATGAATTGTAGCAAAACAATCTTCTCACAAAAGGGGTGACATAACTCACACAGAAACACTTGTTGACAGAACGTTAATCCGAAATATTGCAATGACAAACAAACAAACAAAAACATGCCACTCCCATCAAATTATTTTGGGCCCTCCCTTCCAGTTGACATATTGTACATCAAGTTTAAGAATGTAAACCAAAAATACAAACAGACATGGGATTGGGACGGACGCAGGGCTTTTGTACGACCTTGTCTGGATGAAAAACATGGACCCCCCCCCCCCCCAAAAAAAAAAGGTAAAGCGTTTGTGAAGCAAGACACCCAACATAATAGCTTTTTAATGTATTAAATTTAGGAACAATGACCAAAAACATTAATAAAAGATGCTTTACACCAGATTTAGCTTTGGCTAGTTTTCATCTGAGGTCACTGATTAGGTGAGTTAATACCTAACCACACAATCTATAACATTTACACCACCTATTTATGACCAATCAGTCTACACAAGTCCTGTAAAATCACTATAAACATCAACAAGACCATAATATATAACACATAAACAAGGTGCCACAGAATTAAAATTCCAAATTGGTAAAAGTTATACTGGACCATTACAAATATGTTCAAAAACAGAAACATGCTCAAACTAGTACATAGTATGTCTAATTGATTTTGTTTTCTGCATTTCACACGCTTTAGTTCATCAGAAAAGACAGGAACCTTGAGTCCCTGCTATACCTGGAAATATTGTGTGAATTATCATGTGACCGCAAAAAAGTTATTCCCCATAAGAATGCTATGAACTCATTGTCCCTTTGTCCAATGTGTATTTATATGTTTGAACAGAGAAAAGTTTCCTGAAACCTTACCATGACTGTTGGAGGCAGGAAAGCCAGAGGTCCAAGACACATTGTGTACAAAAACAGTGGACTAAAAGTCCTTTATTAACATAGACAACGCCAACAGGTTTCAACAACCGTCTTCATCAGGGCAGTGAACCAACACCAGATGTCACCAATTTAAAAAGACAGGTGAAGTCATGTGACTTCAGTCATGTGACAATTAAGACACTACATCTATTTACACATTATGTACAAGAACACTCTGACAGAGTTACAATGCAAAGAAACTCCTCATGATGCATCATGTTTACATAGGGACAAAAGTCCGTGACAAAAATGATGATGATAAAACTACCGTTTGCAAGAAACCAAGATTTAAGTTCATTTTTACTTGTGATTAATGACTATTAATAAGTCCCTACAGCACATTATTCCATGTATTAAATCACCCATTGTAAGTAGCATTCTTCATATTCATAATGAAGGCAAAGTTCAACAGGTGGGGCTGTAGACAGACAATCTTAAACTTAAGCACGCAGCTTTGTGTACACACAGATAGACAGCTGAGTGGTGTTGCGTGTGAAGCCTGTATCTGCAGACGGCTTCTGTTCACGCCTCTGTCTTAGACGTTATGCAAGTCACAGGAGCGGGCCGGGCTCTTAAGACTTCATTCATTTCACTATCATTCCTTAAGGCAGCGGTTCCCGACCTTTTGTGTCTCGAGTCTTTCATTTTTACTCCTTAACTCAAAGGTGCAGCCATTTAGAAAATATCAGATTCATTGGTATGAAACACCTTGAAATTCAAACCTTTGACTGCAAAACATTCTTTTAAAAGTCATTTTTAAATCTATTCAGTTTTCTTTTTATAGTATCTTAAATAATTCCCCTGGTAAATGCGTGGTACCCTCTTCGGTCCCTTATGCCTGGTTAGGAAACACTGCCTTAATGGACTCTTAGACAAGTGAACGTTCCCGATCCTTTTCGGCAGACACGTAACACATTGAACCGATTGAACTGTGAGGCCTGTTTCCCACCGCACGCCGACCGCAGAGCCGAGCGCCGTTTGCGGCCGAACTACCTCGCGGCGAGCGGCATGTATTCAGACTGCCACGGAGCGCCTAGAGTAGTATTGGACTCAAAACAACTCCTCGTGGTTCATTCTAAAGCAGCACTATTAATTATAAGATAGGAATACAACTGATATGTCTCCTTAAAGTGCAAAATGTGTTTTATGCATAATTTAAAACAAATCTAAATGTATTAGTACATGGAAAATTATGTTATTAATACGCCTAAAGTTATATTTCCTTATGTATTCCAAGTACAAGATTGGATAGACGTGAAATAGCTTTATAAAAGTGATTTTTGCACATTTGGTGCTGAAAGCCGCTTCGCTGCGCAGCCCACACTCGGAAAAAATGCATTTGAGTTCCATTTTTGGTTTCAGGAGTGGAGGCGGCAGCGGCACGCGCCGATTCCCTGAGCGCCGCCTGTACACACAAGAGCTTTCTCATCTGCACAACAGGACGCGACTGGAGCGAGCCTTGCGAATGCACGCGGAGAGGGACTCGAAGACGAATTCATTCACAAATCTGCGTGCGGTGTGAAACAGGCCTTAGGCCGTATTAATAACATCATTTTCTATGTACTACTACATTTAGATTTGTGTTTTCATATGCATATGCATGCTTTAGAATGAACCACGAGGAGTTGTTTTGAGTCCAATACTACTCTAGGCGCTCCGCCGCGAGGTAGTTCGGCCGCAAAGGCGCTCAGCTCTGCGGTCGGCGTGCGGTGTGAAACAGGCCTAAGGAGACAAGAGGAGGGAACTCAAGGCTAAATCAACAGTAGCTGGTCTGGTTTCACTACAGAGTAACCCGATATGAGAGGGGAGTGTGCTTCCAAAGCTCAGTAGGCCAGACATGAAAAGTGTTTCTTACATAAGTGATTACATTCCAAAAGTGTGCTATGTGTTGCCCTGAGAGAACTATTTTCTTTTGTCCTGACCTTATGATCCAGATATCTTGACCTTGACAATAGAGCGATCTCCTTGGCCTTACCGTGCAGTTTGAAGCAGCACCGAGCTGAAAAAAATATATATATTTCATGCTGGAGTTACATTTTGTCTGAACGAGGAATCCTGCAGAATCTGAAGCCGAGGACATAGTGCATTTGATACAATATTTTGCTGAGCAGAGTACTTATATATTGAAATACCATCCGTGCTAGTCGGAAAAGAAAATTAAGTATGTGAAATAGTTTTTTGTTGCATACTCACAATTCTGTATTCTTTTCTGTATTGTTACTTTCCCGCCCAGTAGAGTGTGAATGTATAATGAGTACAGTGGGTTTAAGAAACTTGGTAACACAGGGTTGTAAAGCACAATACAAGAGTAAACCATTATTATTATTATTATTATTATTATTATTATTATTATTAAAAATGGGCGGGGTGGAGTAAGGTGAATAGTGAGGCCACTACCAAGCAATTAACAGTTACATAACTTCAAATATATCCTCCCAAATAAGTGCACTTGTGTTAGCGTTCATGTTGGTGTTTATCGCGCCTCGGCTGCACACGCAGAGGTATGGACCTCATCATGTCCTAATGCTTTTCATCCCAAAGAAAACATATGTTGCGTAACCAAATAGTACCAGTAATGAGTTCAAAGGAGGGTGCATTTGAAATCACCAGGTCTCAATAGAGAAAACAAACCAAAATCCTATACCAAACAAGAGTCTGTTTTATTCAAGTCCTGCCTCAGCTGCGGAGGAAACTCTTACCAATAAATTCCACCTTGGTTTGGGGGAAAGTTTGACGCCCTTAAAGGAACAGGCCACAGTTTTTTCCATACTGCGATATGTTCTTACCCAAGCTGAGACGAGTTGATGCGTGCCTGTCTGGTCTTTGTGCGTGTGCTCAGTCACGCAAAAAGACCAAAGATGTAGTTAGCATTTGGCCTCTCCCAGCATATTCCTACAGCTCCAAACGGGGGGGAAGTTGGAAGCGACCACGCTCTTCCACGGGCACGCACAAAGATTCACGTATCAACTTGTCTAAGCTCAGGTAAGAACATATCTCAGTATGGAAAAACTGTGGCCAGTTCCTATAACCCTTTTACCCACACCTGAACCGAGCGCAGTTTGGCTTTACCCCAATCTAAATGCTTCTTGAAAAAAGTGTCAAAATAGCCACAAAAAATGAGACGAAAACAAGGAATGGAAATACAACAGAAAAGTGAAAAAAAATCTCTGGCTCAGATGATGCCAAGCAAATATCGACTCTCGACACTGACCTATCTGGGTACATCTTATCTCCATTCAAGGCTCTGTTTGTTGAAGAGTTTAATAATTGCAGCCTATTGATTTGTAATGCGTGAATGTAGGCCCGGTGTTACGTTGATCCTACAGGTGTGAAAGAGCAGCCCTGTCTTTCATCGTCCACGCAAACACTCTCATGCTACGCACTCATCGACACCTGACACGGCTGTGCCCGGGGCTGGAGCCATTCTGCTCACTAGTTCATCCGGACTAATAGTTTTATGGGTTTAGCCAAAGGTAACGGAACTTAATGTCCCGCAAAGTCGAGTGAGATGGGTGTCGGGGCAATTACTCCAGTACTCGAGACTTTTTGACTTCGGATGTCATTGCCTGAATGTGTTTCCTCGATGGCCCCTGTTTTGCAGGCCAGACAGACAGTATGACACACATCACAGTCGTGCACAGGGGGGATTTGTTCCTCGCAGAGCTGTGGAGAATGTGAATTTATGTAAGGCTCGCATGAAGCCCCAAGCACTCGCTGTATTTGTGCGTGTCGTGTATCACTCAGCACAATCTGTTTTCTCTCTTTTGACATTTCTTAGGAAGTTAGACCAAAACACTTTCCACTGGGCCTGCACGCTTACATTTTTTTTGTTTTTTTTTTGTTTCCATTGGACTATTTGACTTCATCCATTAAGAAAAAAAGGAGTCTGGCACAAGGTTTATTCGAAGCATAAATAACTCTCTGCCATTTTTGCTCGGTAAAAGTAGCTCACAGGGTTAGAAAGGTTGGAGACCTGCAATAGGGAGTGGATCTGTGGCAGCCTGTGCTTTGGTGTCTATGGTGAGCATTTTTGATAAACGGGCCTTGAGTTCGAAAAAATACCAGACTATATTTATTTGGCGCATTTGTCTCCCTCTAACCTTTAATCTGTGGGAAGACGCAGTGGAACCGCAAGATCATGTTTGCGCCTCAAACTTCAGGGTCAACACAAAGGATGGCGGTGAAGTTTCAATTAGAAAGAATCCTGGATGAAGAACACCTTAAGTACACAACTATCAGAAATAGTGCAAGTGTAAAGGGTGGGTCTAATAATTGTGCAATGGGAAAATGATACAGCATTACAAAAAAAAGTATAAGGCAAGGCGAGGCAAGTTCATTTGTAGAGCACAATTCATACAAAAGGCAATTCAAAGTGCTTCCCATGCCCATACTGTATATGATTGAATACTTCATACAAAAACATATCTAAATAAAATCATCAATCTGAAGCGTAAGTTAGACTAATATTCAAAAGTAAGTCAGCTTTTGAATGTCATCACATTATCGCGTTTTTCTCTGTGGAGAATGCAGCAGATCTCTTTTTCAAATGTATCAATATTTCAAAGTAGCGTACTGGACAGCAGGTTTCATTGAAATAACCACTTTCAAAACTGACTATAGGGCGGGAAAGCTTCAATTTGCAGCCATGAAAAGGGCGCATTATAATCTTAATTAATCTGTATCATCAACAGGGCTTCATTCAGTGCCATTTTAGTCAAACCTGAAAAGAACGAGGTGACAGCTCTTTTACATTAGCTGTCTAATTCATGCAGGCAAATATTTTACATTACTGTATGTAGAGCTGTCTACTTGAAGTAAACATAACACTGACAATCAATCCATACATTTGTCAATACGTTTTAATAACTGCTTTTAATGCAATATCTGATTGGAGACCCAGAGTCAGAAAATCTGTGCAATTATATTTCCTTCCTAAATGTAAATATACATTTTTTTAAATTAAGTGGATATTGAATAAGGTGCAGGTCCAAAATGTAGTTATTTTTTGTATATATGTATATGTATCAGAGTACAGTTAAAAAATGTGCCTTAGACAAGGGTTTTTTTCTTTAGAAAATCACATACAACTAAACCTCTGTGCACTTTTTGAGCGATTTTAACTTTGAGATGCCCAGGCTCACAGCTCCTGTGACCCAGTGACAGTGTGAGCCAGAGCACTCACACTATGTTGTGTATGCGCTCCTTATGTCACAGGCGTCCTTCGTGAAAACTGTGGGACAACTGTGTGTCTCACTGCGTGCTCGCCGACTTCGCCAACCGGTCGTTGTCTCTTTTCAGCACATGTCACCTGAGCCCTGCAGCTGTGAATGTCTCTACTGAAGAGACTGCACTGAGAATCCACGCCTGAAGACAAGGATATAGTGCTGGAGAGGCTGAGACCTGTGTGAGCTGTAGGAATGGTCAGATATAACGAGTTTGTCAGTGACTTTAAAAATTCCACCTCTTTATTATTTTACGCCCCAAACACGCATTCTTTAGGTTAGTCTTTGGTTCTGTCCCCAGCCGATCATATAAGGCAAATAATGGGACATCCAGTATGACATATGACAATGGAATAACAATAAAACAACAACGATTTAAAACTAAATATAATCAAAGGAACAAACAAAATGCTTACGCCAGACCAGTCCACACGGAACCTAATTGAAAAAAAACTACTGCTGGTCTTAGAAACTACTGTCAAAGTCACTCAGCCCTCATCTGATACGGTTTAAGCTCTCACTCTGCTGTGACTGACAGTTCATACCGCTGTCTGACGCCCCAAGGGCACTTATGGAGTCTGTGCATTTTCATTGACGTAAAGCCGGTTCACCTGCAGCGACAAGTGCACACCAATATTATGTCTCATTCAAGTGACAATTTAAGCTGTAACAAAACCATAAATAAGAGGCATTTCAAAATATCAAAACATGTCCGCCTATAATCAAGTGAATGTATAGCGTAGCAAAGATACAAAACATAAGATTTCCTGTCCCGTGGATGTGACATAATAATGGCTAGGGGAACTGGGTGGTAACTGCTTTGTGATCTACAGAGATTGCACGCAGCTAAGGGCAGGTTAAAGGGGTTGTAAATAAGGCTTTGTAAAGTTCACGAACCCGGAAAACCTGAGGGGGTCGTAAAGCGCTGAGAACACAATGTTCACTTCAGGAGCGATAGACAGAGAGGCAGGCGGTATTTGCATTTCTCGGAGGAAAAAAACAGCATTTTGTTGTTGTTGTTAGTGTTTTTCCTTTTTCTTTGACTGCACAACTCCTCTTTGCCTTTTGTATGCTCCCGCTATAGCGTTCTGAGTATTGTCTCTGTGTCCCCGTCATACTGAATAATGAAATAACTCATGACAAACAAGTCTGTCAAGATTTTAAAACTAACTTTAAACAGACTTACTTACTTGTGAGATCAGTGACGTTCCCCGAAACTCCACAGACACTCTATTTGAATAACCTATTCATATAACAAGCCAAAGGGCAACATGTTTTATTGCTGAGCACGTCTGGAGTTAATTTCTCATTCTGCGAACATCCTCCAAACACTTCCCTCGACACGAGCCAAAAGTGCAGAGGAGATGTTTACTGTAAGGCCACAGTCGCTCAAACTCACCACAATGAAGCATTACACAAGCACAAACTCACCACCAAAGAACGACGGGCTTATGTTTGTGCTGCATGAAAAGCGGAGGAGGAATTGTACACAAGCTTCACGAGACCAGCAGTACAATCCTTGTCCAAACTTCTATTACAACCTCCGGAATTCAAGAAAGTCTTCCAGGGACAGGTGCTGACTGTGGAAGTACGAGTTCTTTCCTGTTCATTTTACACTACACTACACTACTTTTAGTCATAGGATCTCTATCTATAATGTGGGGCTCGTTCTGCTTTTGTTTGGATGATTGTCTTTAAAAACCCAAAATGTAAACATAAGCATTTTTTGTTTATGTAAAAAGAATTGTAATTGTGAAGGCATCAACATAACAGTAATAAGCAGTAGCACCACTGTTTGTTTAATTGATTTATTTCATATCTGGGAAAAAAAGTCGGTCTTGTTTATGAGATGTTTGCAAAAAATCTTACTCGCCCAACCTCTAAAGTCTTTTCAGAAAATCAGTCTACTCAGAATTGCAGTGCTACGAGATATTGGTGGTAGACTGGAGCATAAAATTGCATTAATATGCTACAGTTCAAGTAAATCGAGATTAAGAGCTCAGAGAGAAAACCTGAAGTCATGTTGTCATGTGACCAGAGGACGCAGTTATGGATTTACTTTTTTTAATGTATTTATTTTTACATTCAGCTTGTGTAACTGCGCGTTCCCTGTAATCCCCTGTATGGCACATTCTATGCTGGGTTCCTGAGGAGCGTCCTTTATGTCACGTCGAGGCTCCCGCTGTGTCACCATGCCATGAACTGGGGTATCACCATAAATTGGAAACCGCACAGGTCATGACCTTTTGTCTTCAGGAATAAGATGTCCCCTCAGCTGTATTCCAGCGGCCCCTCAGATCAGCTGCAAACAAATACTGTAGGGTGAAAGTACAAAATGAAAGGTACAAATAAGATAAGATGTAAAAAATGCTGAATCTTAAGGGTTTTGGCAGTTCTTATCATTCAGTCATAGTTCACACAGTAATTATTGATGTGTTCAGCCTGAGGTCGCTCCTGAGTCCTGCCTTCCCTTTACAAAGACACATCTCTTCATGCAAAAAAATTATAATTAAACGTGCATTATGCAACTTTTTATGCGGAATAAAAGTTGATATTTGTGCGTATTTATCTTGTAGTGACCCAGCAGCTGTATGAGTGGTCAGCATCGCGCCTTTACTTTCCAGGATCAATTGTTTTGAGAGGGTCCGTCAGCAGTGAAAACCTTCTAAACAATTGATCAACTGATCCTGGAGCGTCCTAGAGACCACTGTGATCGAAAGTAAAGGCGCAATGCTGACCACTCATACAGCCGCTCGGTCACTACAAATACACACAAATATCAACTTTTTTTTCACATATAAAGTTACATAATGCACCTTAAAACATCCCAAAAAATCTTCATGTTTCAATCTGCACGGGGCAAGATACCTCTGGTATCAAACAGGGTAGTTACTGTTTGATGCAGTGAGTTGACGTGTGAATTGGGACAGTTGTAACACCAATAGGCCCTTATGACATAAAAATGAATCCTATTTATAGCGCACTCAACAAATAATTCAAAACTAAAAGTGCTCATGTACGTATAACCATGTTTTGTAATGAAGAAGAACTTGCCAATGGTGGATGGATATATTTGGTTAGTAAATCTACCTATATTATTTACCTATACCTACCTATATTTAGGATGCCACAAGCCAGTAATGCCATAATAAAACTTTCGGCAAGAGAAAATGACCAGAAAATGTGAAAGGCCATGTTGTTTTGGTACCAGTATCTGACGAGACTAAACATTTCCTTGAGGTAAAATGCCTTATATCACTGCTTGTCTGACTTAGGTTTAATCTGTGGAATGCCGACTACTTCAAATGTGCACAAAATGTCTGAGGCTGTTTCATAGGCAGGTACAATCCATTTAAAAACTGTCCCTTTTGTTTGGGTTGTGCGTCATGTGAACGTAACTTGATCATAAAAATGGGGAAGAACATTTGGTCTTTGGAGATATATTTATATATCCGTGTTGTTGTTTTATTTCCTTTCTTATGTACCAGTCGTGCACAATTTCCAACTCATCAAAGTATGTCAAGAAAAAGCAGTATGCAGTTCAAAAATGAGACTAAGTGTGACATGTGTGCCCTTTAGCTTGCATTTAGTTTGACACATTTTGATAGGGCCAACTTTGAGGGCACAAACAACTTGCATGTGCATGACAAGACGTCAGACTAAATTATACTTGTGCATGCAACGCTGACCACACTTAGACCCAGTTTGGATTTTCCAGCACAGCTCCCGAGGTTTTATCCGAACCAGATGTTTTGCCATTGCATAACATTTTAATCCAGGACAAACTTCAACTGCTCACTGCAAGAATCCTCTCCACGTTGTTGTAGCTTCCTACACTTCAATGGTAAAGTTAATGAAAAGACAGGCTTGACACCTGCCAGTGTGAAATCCATATATGGATATGTGTCTGTGTTGGCAATAAAAAGGTCTGCACATGGGCTGGGGATATTTCAACGAGAACAAAGATCAAAATGTGAGTGGTGTTTCGGGAATATACCAAATGTAAGATGTACTGATTTATTCCTTGTGTTATTCCGTGAATGTCACAATGAATGAAGACAAACTATGCCGAAGCATAAGAATAGCCTATATCCAGCAGTTTTTCTTGTCTCTTACTGATTAGTTGCGGTTATGAACTATGCCCTGGACAGAGATTTCTAATGTGCTGTTTCCAAATAGACGTCACATGCAGAGGATAAACGCAAGAGCACATGGTTTCAACCGGTCCTGAAATAGAACAACAGTGTCTCAGGACAAAACCATGAATCATGCACTATAGAGCCATGTGTAAGGATGTTATCTATTACGTTTGCAGAACAGTTTAACCCTAAAAAAAAAAAGTGTCATTATTTGAATGTCGTGAATATTGTGTGATATTGACATCTCTTATCGTGACATCTCTTATCATTAATTACCCCTACTGCTATTTATTATTACTGTAGTTGTTACAATTATCACTACTACCAATATTCAACAACAAATGTCACCACTCTTATGGAACAAATATTTGCAATTGCATACAACTGAGAATGGGGGGCGCAAGAGCCAAATCTTGCCTGAAGCACAAAATGCTGTCCAGTTATAATCCTCCTTACTTTAATCTGAGATCGATGCAGAGACGCCCACTCGTTCCTATCCATGCACATTTCTTCCAGCTCTTCCCGGAGAATCCCAAGGTGCCCCTAGGACAACGGGGTAACATCGTAGTTCCTGTGTGCCATAGTACCCAGAGTAGCTCACGCCAAAGCTGCCTCACCTTCTCCTCTCGACATAGAGGACCAGATGTAAATCTAAAGGAGAGCCCAGCTTCCCTTAATTTCGACTGCTTGTATCTGGGATCCTGTCTTTTTAGTCATAACCTGTATCTCATGTGATTCAAACATCATTAAAACGTATGCAACAGTCAAGTTCTAATGCTTTTCTTGAGTAGTGAATGAGTAAAGGCAACGCTGCAGTCTGAGGTTTTGATGTAACAGAAGGGCCGAGCAGTAGGGGGAACATTGAATGTACTGGTATTGATTTTTAGGCCAAAGGGTGTCCACAGTGCTCCCTCTCCAAAGTGTACTCTGCTTTATGGGGAAGTCACAACATATCTGGTTACACGCAGACTGACTGTCTAACAAAACCATCTGAAAACAGCCAAGAGTGTTATATTTCTCTGTGTACTTCTCTATTATTAGTGGTCATAAGCCTTTGCGTTTGGAATAAAAAATCATGTGAAGTTTCATTGGAAGTGGGTGCTCAGTTTTTGCAAAACAGTTATTAATTTGTTCCCGTGTCTGAGGAGTTACCGCCCCAAATTTTAAAAAGCACCCGAGTCAAATGCCCAAATGTAAGTTTAGACGGAGCTTGGAACCTAAAAACAAATTCGATCACCAAATATTCAATAGAGACTTGTAGGGTACTGTCAAGAAGAGATTTACATCAGGGCACCTTGTCCATCTATTCTGATTTGAATGCTAGGGATACTTTTGCACACATAAGCATTACTGGGCATCAAAGGAGCATTTAAAAACATTACCAGTATAGTATTTTTCAACATACTTTTTACTTGCATCCATACAAGATTTTTTTTATTCGTTTCCTTAATTTGTTCATTTGTAAACTCCAGTAGCAGAAGTTGAAGTAATAGTAACTCTGCTTCTGGTTAATTCATCGGCCAACTCCTAGTAGGCATCCCACAGATAGTAGCAGAAGTGCACTAGTTTTAACAGAAGTTGTAATGTCTGCAGTGCAACTTATTTCATTTTCACTATTCACAAAGTCACCTGACCTTGTAGCAGTAGTAGTTCCGGATTCCGAGTAATATTTAACTGAAAACAGCTCGGGAAAAATCGCTGTAGAAAATTGAACGTAGAATTGAATTGTTGCATTTACATATTGATTGTTAATAAATAGGAATAATAAACACTGAAGGACAATGTTATATCATGTAAACATAAGGTTTATTGCAATTGTGCAGCTGTATCCAAACATTGGACACTTTATGACAACATCACAATTATCTTTACCAAAAAACATAGAAAATTTAGCACATCTCCCTGTGATTTATACACATGGTCCTGGGTTGTATCTGCCGTTGTAGAAAGAACTAACAGTCTTTGGTAGCTAGCGAACAACAACAGATTTCAGTGTGAAATTCTCTTCTGCTACGACAGGCACTGTTGTCATGCCATTGTTATCAACACACAGAGATATGCAACAATCAGGAGTGCATCTGAAGTGGAAACTGTTCACTAGCTTCTATTACATCAGGTCTTTTCATCATTATATACAACATAATAACCTTTTATTACATTTGAGATCAATAGGCCGACTAGGTGGACATCTACGCCTAATGTTCCAAGGAATTTGTACAATTCTCCTATTTAACAATTGATTTTTGTTCATAATCAAACAAAAACCTGACAAAAAGCAGGATTACTCCCCACATAAGCAGCAAGCCCCAACTGCAGAAAATACAAAATTACTCATGGATATTTGTGAAGGCAGTCTCCATTTCAGCGTTGTTAGCATGTTTACTATAGTGATTACATGAAACACATTGCAGTTATTGTGTATTTGTTGCGAAGAAGTGCAATGAGCGTTCATGACACTTGTAATTTTGATCCACACGTTGGGGCTCTTCAGAGACATGGAGGGCTGTCTCTCACGGTACTCCTCTACCAGTGATCGCCAACATTCCACCAAGATGGCATCTGCAGGGCCAGCCCAGTCTGCACCCTTTCTCCGTGCATTGGAGAGGGTTTGGCTAAAAGGGTAATCGAGGAGGGTGCCCCCTTTCTGTCTGGACAAAGTGCTGAACTAGTCTAACAAGAGAGACTAGGTATCTGCGGACGGGTTGGATACCACCGTGTGTGCCTCCGGGCAACTCCAGTCCTGTGCTTTATCAGTCGTTCAAGTTCCATCTAGCAAGTACACGATGCATTTCCTTCCTGTATAGAAGGATTCATCAATAAAACACGGAGGTCCGTTACTGTACTCGAAGGCTCTGCTCGCCCCAAAGCAGAGCCACTTATACAGCAGAGCCGGAGCTGTGGGTGCATATTTGCAGTTGCTGGTGGTCCATGTTCACCTGCATGTTCTGATTGTCCAATTGAATGTCCGTAGGGATGCGGGACTGGAATTTCTCCATCTGTTCAGGGCTAGCCAGGTTCTTGAGCAGGTAGTTCTCTCTCTCCAGCTGGTTGTTCTTCTCAGCAAGCTCCTTGATCTGCTCTTTGAGGATTTCTACCTCCTCCCGCACGGCGTACATCAAGTGGTTTTTGACCAGGTCCTAGGGAAACAGAAAGTGGTGAGACCTGAGGCACATGATAATGAAAAGAATAACTACTTTGGCTGTCTGCTATTACTCCATTTGAATGAGCTTGAAACGTGTCTTCTGTGGCAAAGCCGTGTCTTTGAAGAGACCGCGTTTTCAATAATTCCAGGCTAAATTGTTACGAGTTTGTATTTTCCGTCTCGTCTCCATCTGCCCCACTCTGTGCATGTGACTCTATGCATCTTTTACATAACAGGGACTTCCCAGTGCAGAGACTGAGTCTAACTGCATGTATACATACATACATACATCCTTTACTGTCTCTTCAGACTGTATGTTCTATATTTGCCCCGAAACTTAAATATTACACTGTTAATAGAATATATACGATTAAGCATCAGGTCTGTAGTGGTTCATTCCGTGTCCGATTTATGTGTAGTGCAGAATGTATTGTGTCCGCTTACCATTGCTTGTTCAATCTTGTTGTCAATGGCCACAACGCTAGCACCAGAGGCACTGCAAGAAAGAAGCAAAACAACATCAGTCACAAAACTTAAATTGAACATTCGCTGCTTTGTGCTCAGTAAAAGTCCACCGTGATGTACTCCCTATGCTATAACAGTATAGTTAGCCTGTATTGTGTTTTTGAATGTGTAGGTAGAAAGTATGACATTACACTATGATCTTAGAGAGAATATAACATTCATTGGCAAACTGCCCCTGCGATTAGTACAAGTGACGACATACAAGATATCGGTTCAAAGTGCAACTCCACAGCAGCCGAGACAAATACCACGGTAGGACATGGGACAATCAGCACAACAAGACAACGAACTATGAAAAAATCCTGTTTTATAACGCTGTGACTAAAATGCATGAATGCACCAGGAAAGCGCACAAGGAGAACAATGGGTCAACGCAATGTCCTATGTTGCATTAACATACCGACGTGCAGCGCACCAAATGCATCCAGAATAAAATAAGTACCTGTTGTCAAGTTTGACCGATACTACGTCCCCTCCGAGTAGCGAGGAAAAGAACGAGATGGAGAAGTTATGTAGCTCGTAGACGGCCACTTCCATTGGCGTCTTAGCGAACATCTCTGTGCTCATGTTGAGTACTAGACTCGTCTGGATATAGCTTCTCGCCACGTTTGCGACTGGTGGGTCACCTAAGTGAAGATAAAGCGTGTTGTTGTCCTGTAGTTTAATCGCGACGCACTACTTTAGAGCCGAAGGCTGTTTGCAGCGCTGTGTCAGTATATTGAGCTTCGCCTCGCTTTGTACAAGCGTCTGTCTGTGGCTATTTCTGCCAGCAGCTGCTTTATATATGAGCGCCGCGTGACGTCATATGACGCGTGCATCTCATTATGCAAATATGTCCCGGGGTCAGGCAGCCTTCAGTTTTCTAGGTACAATCTGGAAATGGGTTTGACTAATATACTTTGATTTCTTCCTCCTGTGTACATAACAGGTCTGGATGGGGGTAACGTGGACTCTTCACAAAGGAATAACAATGCAAAGCACAAGAGGCCAAAACAGCACAGGTTCAGCAAAACAGATGTGGATACATTTTCCACAGATCATGCACTGAGCACTGAGAGTCGAGATGAAGAGATCAATTCGTCAAAACCATGCAGAACAACGCACTAGCCTATCGATGGCCAGAATGCAAAACTTCCTATGTGCACAATGCTGCACGAAACGTAGGGGGAAAAAACACTTATCTTCACTTGTATTGTTAACACATATTGCAGAAACGGGGTCTAAGAACAGTAGAATATGCTTGAATATCTTTAACAAATACCATACTATAATAGAAATAAACATACTTTTTTTTTTTTTTTGTTACCTGAAAAAAGTGATATTTGTATTTATTTTTTTCAGATAGGAGGTTTTGCATTCTGGCCACCGCTATGTGTGCCCAGTGCAAAGTGCACACCATCGTTTCTGCCCCTGTGTACTTTCTGGACCTTTCGCCACAGAACAACATTTCTTAAAACAGCAGGACATCTTCTTACAATAAAGGTCAAATGTTCATTGAGAAATAGACAAACCTGATTAACACGTGTTGGCTTTCTAAACGGTATGTACTGTACCGTCATCAACCCATATTTCATTGAACACGGTGTCCCTGGCTCATCTTTGTTATTGTTCCTTATATGGCTACGTGCATGTCCACAGCAGTGCGCATACTTTTCCACAGCCTCATTCTGGTACACTTCTTGAGTCAGAACTCTAACAGCCTCTGGTGGAGAAAATGTAGATTGCAACTGCGCGGGTGGCAAAGCAGTTTTCTCGAGGTTGTTTACGGAGGGAAATTTCCGTGCACTTTCTCCACACATTTTTAGGAGAAAATGTTCCGGCAAACCAAGGTTGTTTGTACTGACTAGAAAGCGCATGGGAAACACATTCCCATTGACTTCACAATGTTTTATGCAAAAATGTGTTTTATTTTGTTGAACATTAATAAGTTGTAAACATCAAAGAAGTCATGGATTTATTACAGCAATGTTTGGATTCAGGGAGAATCCACAACACAGTAAATCTTGCAGTGTATTTTCGCTTTAGGCGAACTCCTCAGTTCCCTAAAGGACAATTCAATGCAAGTCAACAATAATGTAAGCATAGAGACAAATGCAGACATTAGTGACATGTTGTGCTCCTAATTGGTGTAGTAATCACTCGATTAAACAGTCATAATGAGTGAGTGCATTGTAGCTGGGAAAAGTGCAACAATTAGATATAAACAAAATAAACAATGATGAGTAACTTATACATAGCCTTCAAAAAGTGGCACTTTTCCAGATATTCAGTCACTGATGTGATGGTAAGCTGCTTAGCCACAACTGCCCTGGGGTAGACTTAACAGAAGCGTGGCTGGAAACCGGCACTCAAGTCCTTTCTAACCACCATTGTTCACTCACGCCACATTCATAGGAATTTGGAATGAGTCTGTTACACAAGAACAAAACAATATAATCAGAACTGTGATTGAAAACATAAATTTAGATCACTGGACCATCACTCTAACCACTGAGCCATTGCCTGTCCTGTTGTAACATAAAATATACTAGTACAAACGTTTCAAAGTACTACAGATATACTTCTAATAATTATTCACAACTGGTGTGCATTATCTAGGCTTGAATATTATTTATTACAATGTTCTAAAAGCATATAGACATTATTTTATTTTCCATCTTTTCACACCATCAAATAAGAAAACCACTGCAAAAAAAAACTCTCATAAAAGCTTGTTAATCATCAACTATTAATAGCAGTGTCTTTATCAAAGTCAGACTGCACTGGGTATTGAGTCCAGTCTCCTATTTGTCAGTACACACATCTATACAGGTCAATGCAAATTCGAGGTTTTTTTAGGCTAAACACAAAGACAAAGCATCATATGAGGCTGCGAAGAAAGGAAATGAGCAGGTTTGTTTCCTTACAGCCACTGTAGGTATAAGGGATGGGAGCAATGACAGTTTTTTTTTTGGGGGGGGCACTTTTGAGAACATTCTCTAAGGAACGAACACTTAAAATTGCTATTTGTTGTGACTGCGCGGTGGCAAATAACCAATTGTAACTCACCTACAGTTTTTTAACAAATGAGGTGCCACTAATAATCTTTTGTGGTTGCGTTTGGGTGAGATGATGCTGTTCCATATTTGAACACAAACTGCCTGCCCGCTTGATGTTGCCAGATTGGGTGAGTCACTCTGTAACAGGCTGAGGGCCATGGTTTTCATCAAATGTCCCACGAGAGCCAGCCTTACATAACGCTGTGATTCACTCGTGCCAGGGGCGGCTATACAAGAATATAGCCAGATATGCACCCGGCTTTGTAATGAGGAGCACTGTGGCCTGTGCACGTACTGTAGATGCAAACAGTATTTTAGCGGCCATTGTGAAGTAGGAATGTGTTTTTCCCAGTACGGTGCATGTTCTATGGACTCTTGAGTAATTTTATATGCTCACAAAGTGAACGACGAATGCCATGGAAATTCTTAGGAAAGAAAATAGGGAAAGTGAACTGAATGAATAGGCATTAATAGGCCAAAATGCTAATATTATACATCAAGCTGATTGGTAGTGCAGGTGGTTGAAGAAAGTCACTATGGACTTCAGGCAGAGTACACCATGGTCAATTATAGTTACAGGGCTTGCATAAAGTCGCTGGCAGACATTCATGTAATATCTCACATTATCAGTTCACCAACACATTCAAGCATTTTTGGGTTATATCAAATATTCCATTCAATAGCTGTCACGATCATTAGTTAGGCATGACCCTCACTTACCGGCGCTCGGGGGCCCTCTTGAACAGGCTGGGAGAGAAGGGGGGAGAGTAACTAAGGACCCTCTCTGGATAGGCCTGGTAGTGCTGGTACTGGCAGCAGAACCTGTGGCCAGGGTGCTCCAGGCGATGGGGGCACACTGTCCGGGGAGAGGCTAAATTCATTGGGGGAGCTTCGATATAACGCGCGTGTCTCTGTCCCATCTCCGCTATCTACTGAGGGAGTCCAGCCAGGACCAACTCTCTCCTATTGTGCTGTGTTCTGCCGTTCACTGGCACAAAGGGACAATTGAGCCGCATGTGTGAACACATAATTGTCCGTGCCACTCTCAGACTGGCACTTCTGTGGCTGCAGTGGAGCAGAGGCACAATAGAAATGTGCTGCAACCGGTGAAAGAAAGTATAGCTAACTGCACCTGAATAGAGCAATTACTGTGGCTTTCAGCTGAAACAAGGGCGAAATCGTGGCATAAAACACATGGTGTAGTTACACAATTGTTATAATGTGGGAAAACAGATACAGGCAACAGTTGGACATAACATTAAGTCTATGTGCCAGTTTGTTCTGTGTTATGACCCATATATAGACTCTTTGAGCTCCAGCATATTGTGCATCGGATTGGATCATACATTGCTCACCTGCAGTTCACCACTGTTTTATCCTTCAGTCGCTTTTGGACAGATCCCTAATACAGCAGAGGCTCATACCCGGAACAATGGGAGTTACAGCCTCATGGCTTATTAAACTAGCTCAAAGCGCAAAGATTCCTAAGTATTGTTCTCATTGGGTCATTTGTCCACATTCGACCCATCCTTTGAAGCTGCCGGGGCAACCTGTAAGGAGCAATAGGCAACAACAAAGCAACCCCAAGGGACCCATCTCCAGGTCAGTCAGGACAACCTCATTAACCTATTCTGCGTGCTATTTTCTTTGCACGCAATGATTCAGGTGATCATACGTTCATATTTTTGAAGCTGTGTTGAAAGGCCGCATTATGTTTTCATCACATCTATTCTCCACATATCAGGCAACAGTGGAAAAATACTTTCTTATGCAACCTTAAAACGGGTGTCTGCAGTGTGATTATTAATCTCGCAAAGCCTTTCATTTTGACTGTGAAGATTTATGGCTTTCACAGAGCATTAGGTGTTATTAGTGCTGTAATTAGTGAGTAAATGCAGAGAGATACACCACAATGGGCTGGTGTCATCTTCACTGGCTCAAAGGCGTGACAAGTCTGAATACGCAATCAAAAGGTTTGGCCACAAGACTTGGAATAATCACATTTATCAACGTGCAAAAACATGTGTATCTGGAACCACAAACAAGTACATACACCCAACTGTCACTTTACCCAGTACAACACTTTCATGTCACATTTCAGCATCTTATTAATCTCATGTAATTGAAGAAGTTTCCGCACACGGTTTCACAAATTACTCCATTTCTAAATCTCTTTTAGTTTTTCTTAGTTAATTATACATAACTAAGTTCTTGCCTCTATGTGTGCTGGGGTCTTTATACTATAATACAATTGTAAATTAGGCCCAACATGCCCACAAATAGTAATATTCACTGTTTATAAAGCCTGATAATGAGAATAGTATTGCAAGGCATGTGCATGTCTGTACAAATAGCACTAACCCTTGTACGCTGGGTGTCATCATTTAATCTTGGGTGGAGTATAGTCTTTTTTAAATAATCTCTTCTGTTTGACTAATTCCGGTGATGAATCAGCCAAATCTGTTGTTGATCGTGTGTTATATAACGGATAATTATATGTCATGAAGTATTTTGGATTTTGTGTGTGCAATAGATGCAGTATGTAATCAATCCAATAAAAAGGAAACCTCAACGCATTGTTATTATTATTATTTCTCTTTCTGTTATAACCTTTTCCTTTGTGACATAACAGACTTTTATCATTGCCAGGCAGACAGGAAACATCCACATACTTCCCATTTGACTTCTGTTCCATATGCCATGAATCAACTGCTCAAGCTCAGCCTCATTTTTAAAGACGGAATATTAAAACGAAGGCTAACCCAGGACACAATGTACCGCAGGACAGAGAGAAAGCGCAATAAATTCTAACGCTTGTAATGAGTTTTGTCATGGTACCAGTCTGTATCAACACAGTGGGGACAAACTAAATGCACCCTATTTACCTGAGCTGCACAAATGAAATGGCGTCAAGTGAAAAATAGAGTTCAGGGAGGTATGTACCAGTAAGTGCTTAGCGGGTCACACTGTAGCCACTTGACCTAAGTCGCTTAAGACGTTACAGTATGTTCTAGCAGCTCGTAACCATAACATGCCATAAGGATCTAATCTGTGGCTAAGTGCAAACATGCAGAAGACCAGGAGACTGCACACGCTGGAGAAAAGCTCAAAGGTCAAAAGCTCAATTGGCCGTGAAGTGTTTCATCACACTACACCGCGTCATTAGCCATGCAAAGGTCCCTCGACTAGATTGGGGTCACCAAACTCGGACATCATTTCTGGCACCACTCTCGCCCAATCAAGGCTACAGTTATACGAGCACAAAGCACGTCGAGGAAATGTGCAGACCTGTAAAGCGTCAAACAAAACAGGGAACAGGAATATTTGTGAAGTGTTTTTCAAGATATCCAAGTATCTAGATACATAAGTACGGTATACAAACTAGTTCAAAGCTACAACCTCAAATACCCACACATTTACAAACACAAATGACTCATGAACTAGTTATTCAAAAAGTTCAGAAGCAAAGACTTACTGATATATATTTTAAATTGTATGCCACTTGTAAATCTTTAGATAATAATGAACGGGCATATTTGCAAAACATTTTTATTCAAGACTTGGTGATATTTATGAAAGTCTACAAACAAGTCTTAAAGCAGTACTAAGTAACTTGTTTACCTTAATAAATCCTTTTCGTAGTCCCTCTTGGGGTGATACAAGTGTTAATGGGATGATCTGGGGGTCTTTTATCTCCCCCTGGTGTCTTTGGCCAGAAAACGACAATTGCAACTTACCTGCCTACGGGTCGGAGGTGCAATACACACTAATGGAATCACGAAGAAGAAGCTAACAGGCTAATGGGCAAAGCTAACTGCGGGCTAGCGCCACTTAAACAGTATTTACAGTCAAGTTTGAGTGAAAACAAATATCTCCATTGTGTAATTGGATGTACAATATCCCGCTCTCCCTTTGTCTTTTCTGTCAGCATAGCATTCACTTTCGTGGAAAATTAATGAGTAAAAAACCACAACATGCTACGACACCTGCAGTGGCGCTTATGGCCTCTAGGGGCATGAGTTACTTAGTACTGCTCTAAACACAAGGTAATTATGAACTAATAATGGACTAATAATGAACAAATACTTCACAAAAAATGCCTGTTCATAAAGATTTACTAATGAAATACAACTTAAAGTCGGAAACATGTATTTGTAATAAGGTCACTGTTAGTCTTTTATTAGATCATGATTATGTTTGTAAATGTCTTTGTAAATGCCTTATTACAAGTAGTTTCTAAAGTTTTACGAATCTAAAATCATATACAGTTCTTTTCTATCAGTTAAAGTACACATTCATAAAAGTTTTGGTCAGTGGTAAACCCTTGATACAGCAAACCAATCATCAATTTGAACTTTTAAGACACTTACACTACAATATCGGGATGAGCAGAGGCACAAGAGTACTTCCTGAACCTATAGGCAGTGAGTGACTGCAGGGGGTCTACGCACTTGGCACCTGAGCTAAATGCACTGTTGACTGGATCAGATCCTATAGAGCCAAAGGTTAGAGAGGTCAGGGCCATCTGTCTGCATTCATCTGCCCGCTGCCTTACTCCACTGTGCACTTCCAGCTGTCTTTATACTGCTGTGCGGTGTACGGTGGTGTCTAATCTAAGTTATCTTCAGCTATGGAATGCTAACAGCGGGCAAACGGGTACATGCTGGACCGAACCCGTCAGTGCTGATGCCGGCAAATGAAACTCTCCTGTGAATAATGTGAAAAGGAGGCTGATTTACAGATATGTAAGAGAAGAGGCGGCACGCAGGTCTCATTTTGCAAACAGTGTGGCAGTGGAATGGTTGGCGATGTGTCCAGGCCTACCTCTGTTCTAAACTGTCTCACTTGTATCGCTTCAGGATCCACCTTCAAATGATCATGACAAGCTGATATAAAAGTATCAATTCCCACTTATAGTAAAAACTATTTATTGTCAGCGTACAGTCTTTATCCGCAGAGTTCAGTTAATTCAACAGTTGACCATTTTCCTAACTTCAAAAACAGTTATTTTACAGTGATTTTAGGCAAAGAGCCTCTTCTCACTGCAGCCCACTGAAAATGCCCCACGATATCAAGTTCTTCTAGTTATCCTGAACTTTGGAACAACAGTCCCAGCACTCATGTATGGCCGCTGATGCAGGCTGTGGTATTCACGTATAGTTCACCGACACAAATGTTATATTATACAGTGGAACATGTTTTGGCCAACACACAGCTCATTTCTATGGACAGGTCCACTTTGTCAGACGTTAGCTCTACATTTTCCCACGATTTAATTTGATCAAGTGTCCCGTTGGCCTGCAGCTGTCTGACCCGAGTCGTCACAAACTGGGACATCACAGGAGGGAAGCTGGCCCCTCTCTGCTCTGCCTGCACGGGTGTTTGTGCAATGGTGTTTTTGTTTTCTGCCCTTGTCCTGCACGCACTTTCCTGCCCACACGTCCACACACTTATCAGCCGCGTCAGCACGATCTGGATCAGACTGGATATGAGGCGTCCCGCGAGCTTAAGTCACGAGAGTCGCCCAAACTGTAAACACGGGCGAGAGGTTCCCATAGACTCCTGCAGACCCCTCCACTGTGGCTGCCGTCACCTGTGATAACTGACCACACAGCCATGACTAGGTTCCCACAAAGAATAGTGGAGCTGTGTTATTCGAGGTCGGATGCAGAAATTGTGAGTGGCTTGTGGAATATGGTCTTATTTTCAGCGCCAATGCCCAGTCATTTTTTGTATGTGACAGTGGGCATTTCTTTATAACAAGATACTTCACCCACCATGCATCCTGTGTCTTACACTGCTGAAAGAGTGAGAGTGTGTTTGTGAGCACAATTGCAAGACTACAAATGGAAATTGGCCAAGAGAAGCAATATGCACGTGTTTTCGCACAGCCCTGTCCAAATGAAAAGAAATGTAAACATAAAGGGCTACTTCTAAATATACTGATGACCCCTAGTCCAACTAAAAACCTCTGTTCCAGGCACCACCACAACAGTTCCCATTACTGCCCCTGTGTGGCTAGTTTGACCCATGAATATCATGTGCATAACTGCTGAAAGGTTTGTGATTGTACATACTGTTTAAACTAATAATAAAGTGTCATGTGGTTACAAGAATCTGCAATGGAAACATTTGCAGTGTAGTTTGTATAAAAATAATAAACTCTGTGGCCCAGAGTTGTGTTAATAAGTAATTGGGTTTCATTATCTGGGTTTGCTCTGATGTGTACAAGCTCTTACAAAACAACAACCACAGGAATAACAGCAGGCGCGTTTGGGTCACCTCCACAGCTCCCATAAGCATGATACAATCAGACACAGGGCTGTAAATCTCTGCTGTGACACTGTGTGACTCACTGTATCTCTGTGGCTGCATCAAAAGACCAAAACATTTACATAATTAGGTTGACGAGTGTAACAGACTGTAAATTGTCTTTAATAGCAAGAGTGGTTTACTGTTATTTTACATGAGTAATTAAAACTGTGAACTTGAATGCACTCTGCAGTCCTTTTATGTGCCTGCTACCACACCAGTCACCTGTAGGGGGCTGCAGTGGAGCAATGGGGGAGCCTTTTTGCAGGACGTGCGCATGACATGCTTTTGAAGTGCATGAGAACAGCTCTTTTATGGGAGAATTATGTGCAGCATCTGTGCAGGACGAACCTGGACAATGCCGTATTCATATGTAAATGTCGACATCAATTTAGACCTATTCTAGTGCGGGCACGCAGACTCGAGCTTGATGTATAGTAGTAGTTCATTTCTTTTCCTTTGGGATTGCAGGGCGGGTCTTTTGTCTTGGTGCCGAAAGTCTTGACTCGCCTCTAAACATAGTGTGCTGATTTATGTTTTTATTTTACACTTACAATCCATGACATAAGTTAAGTCCAAATACAACCTAAGAAGTGAGTAAGTGCATGTTACATAACCATAGTATGTAGTAAACCAAATAAATACTGAAATAAAAGTAAAATAGTACTTATACTTCTGAGTAACTGTATGGGACAGACTTTACATTTCAGATCATGAAAATTATATTTCCAAACAACAGACCAAAGATGAGCATTCTTAATATAATTCAAGTGTAAATGTATTTATATGAAGTATTGTTCCTTTCTAATTTTTAAGTACAGTAAATATATGGACTTGAGTGGCCACCTCTCTTTTTTGTTCTTTTTATTGATATGCAAATTGTGCATGAACGTAAATTCCATCTCTAAAGTCCATTCAGTGGGAAAGTGACAGTTTGACTCCAAAGAGGAACAGCTAAATGCTAAGTCAGACCTAACGTATGGGGAAGGCTGTCTCCTCTGTGTCACACTAAAGCCTTCAGTCTGTGTGCTGACAGTCTGCGCTCTATAACTCGCATGCAAACACACGGGAGACGAGGCCTATAGAAGAACACCATGTGCACCATGTTTCCTCAACCTGAGTGAATCAAGAGGGTCGCCCAACGGGAGACACTGGGCTCAGACAGACAGATGCACTGAGCCCCTACACTTTTAAAAGAACACGTGTTTTTAAGAAGTGCATAAAGCACATTAAAGCGCAATTAAGTCAGAAACAAGAACAGTGTATCCAGATGCTGGCCACCCGCATGAACGCTGTAAAATGAAGAGAGATTCTCACATATACGTGCAGTACATCGTGCGCCAACATAAAAAAAAATAATAATTAAAGTAGCACTGTGTAAAGTGTTACGTATGTCCTCCAAACTGTTTTAACTATGTTTAACTAGCAAAATAAATGTTTCATTTTGCTTCCTGATGAAGATATCGTTTGGAGGGCTCGTATCAGCTATTCTAGGACTATTGTAAAACCCACACTGCAGGAGTTGGATCATTCGAAAAGGAATTAGAAATACTCCTTACAAAAACACAGCTGTTGGGAGTTGAAATTCTCCCTTATGTATTTGTTGCCAGGTGAGTCGTGTATCATCGCGTGTGCTGCAGTCCTTTGCTGAGTGCTAATAATATTTCTAATTATGATGTGCGTCTGTGAGGTGTGAAAGAGATTGATGTTCTTGTGTCATACAGGGTAAAGGGTGGTTGTCTGGCGTGTTGACAGGAACTGGAATTGAACACTGATTTAGAAGTCTGTTATTACATGAGAATAAGCATTTTAATGATTATTTCAATTTCTGAGCAAATAGTGTAGCAGCAATGGGGCTGGTGAAACAGTGATCAGATATTATCCCGTCGTCCAGGGTTGTTTCTAGACACGTTAGGGGCCCAAGGGAAGAGGGGACTTAAATAGATTAAATTATGTGAACAACTGTCATATCACAACAAGCTCGTTGCCCAGGTCAGCCGCTGGGGCCCCTTTCATTCTGGGGCACGAGGCAAGAGCAAAGGGGCACAAAGAAATGCTTGTCATTGAAGTATAGTAAAGTATATGTACAGAGAACCTCTCCTGGACCATGCACACTACATCTCTGGTCAAGAAAAGTAATCAGCGTCTCTACTTTCTCCGCAAGTTAAGAAGAGCTAGCCGTTATGTGCAACTTCTAAAGAGGGACTATAGAGAGCATCCTGACCAGCTCCATCACTGTGTGGCACGGCACCAGCACCGCCTCCTGCTGAAGGAGCCTCCAGCGCATCGTGAGAGCAGCGGAGAAGATCTGTGGAGCTCCTCTCCCCTCCATTAAGGACATGTACTTCACCCGTCTCACCCGCAAAGCCGTCAGAATCACCAGGGACCCTACGCACCCATGGTAAATGGTCTCAACTTATATAGCGCTTTTCCACCTACATCAGGCACTCAAAGCGCTTTACAGCAAGGAACCTCTCACCCATTCATACACCAATGTACGCAGACACTGGAGGCAAGGTGGGTGAAGTGTCTTCCCCAAGGACACAACGACAGCGTACACCTTCAGGAGGCGGGATTCGAACCCCTGACCACACAGTCTCTTCAGAGTAATGCCTTCAGGGAGGAGACTGCGGAATCTACAGGCCAGGTCCAGTCGACTGAAGAACAGTTTCATACACAGGGCCATCGGGAAGCTGAACTCCCTGCCCTCCCTCCCACCCTCTTCCCCCACCCCCCGCTCCACAATCCAGGATGAGATCAATCTAATTTCAAATCATTCACATGGTTTGACAAATAAAAAATCTATATTGTGACAGAAAGGTCAATTTTCACAAATGTTTGCTTTCACACGACACAGACAGACAAACAGATTGCATTCCATTTGCCAGACAAAATAGGATTAGGGCCTGTAAAATAATTACTCTTTTGGAGACACATGTTTTACTTGGAATTATTGTGCGATGCCACACACCTCCCACCCTTTCGGCTAGAGCAAACTGGAACCATTTTACCTGAGTTTACCTTAGCCTTGAGTGGTGCATTAGTAACGCCTGCGTGCCGTCCCACTCTCCCTGCTAAGTATCAGGTAAACAGTGTGTCAGACTGGCCTGGCTCCAGCTCCACTCACCTCCGCAGGTCTAAAGTTCACGTATAAAACCACGAGTCATTCTTTGATCGGCTCGCACGCACTGCTAAGGGTGCGCACTGAAGCATAGTGAGCGAAAGCACACGCTCGGCCTGAAGAGTACACACAAGCACGTAGCTCAGTGTTTATGTCAACACGAGGAGGAGGAAGACCCGGGGAGAGCGTCAAAACTGGATTGTGCCAGTTCTGCAGTGTCTTCTGGTCGCAGTTGGGGCGTGTAGATTTACTGCGTTTGGCAAGGAACAGGAACACATACCTACGGAGCTGATACACAGCTTGTATCAACGCAGGAGTGGTGGGAACTAACTCGATACTTTTAGCATTTCAATTCAAGTTGATTTTAGACTAAATGAACATGGCTAAGTATTGTAACTGTAAACATGGTCGAAGCCTAAAAGGTTATCACAGCACTACAATTATATAGAGAAAACATAGTTTCACACGTTTTACTTAGTTTGGTGACGTGGAAGCAGAATACAGTCAAAAAGGTTTAACAAAAATGACATTGTGCTTTCATATATTAACATAAATCATTAACCCTTTAGATGCCAATGTTTACCATGAACACAAAAAAGAAAAAAAAGCAATATTTCTAAAATAACACTTTTTTATTATTTTTATTATGGCTATTGTCTGTGTGACCGGCCTGTCAGTGTGGATAATCGATTAAATTTGGTGATTTTTTTTGTTTTTGTGTAAAGTCAATTTTAAAAAAAAATTCTCCTTTGGGAGTGTTTCGTACATTCTGTGTATTTCGACCTTTATGATGAAGATGAATATTTTCTAAATATTATTTTTTTATTGTTTACATGAAAGAGTCCTCTTTACATTGACATATTAACTTTATAAATTATCAAATAGTATTAAAAATGGCCAAAACTAAAAATTACATATTTTTTACAAAATATGGAAATTGCAGGGAAAATTATTTTATCCTTGATTTTTAGAGGGGAAGTCAAAATCTGAAAATATAATGGAAGTCAATGGGAAACACTGATGTATGGGTCTGCAATAGAGGCCGGGGGGAAGGGGTTAAAAGTAGGCAAAATTTATAATTACCTTATTTTTTTCAAAAATGTAAAGGGTTTAGAAGATAAAAAGGGGAAATTGCAGGAAAAATAAGTTTCACCTTGATTTAGAGATGGGAGGTCAAAAAAAGAGTTTATAATGGATTTCCAAACACTCCCAGTACAAAACTTGTCACGCCGTCAAAACTGATCAGAACCGAATGAAACTCAGATAAAAACACACCTCGGTACCAATTTTCATGGGAATTGAAAAACCACAGCAAAAGTATATCCTCCGATACGCAGAGTTCCCTTAACAGGGCACAAGGGTTAAACATGTTTTACACCTTTAGACCTCCAGTGGAGCTGATTCACATGATCATGATCTCTCCCTCATGTGTTGCACACACGCTGATGCTGACGTGCTGCTTTTATCAGATCTGGCTTGTGCTTTTGAAACTAGTGCGTAAGAGCCGTGATTGTTTTGACAATGTCTGATGTGGATCGTTTAAAAGAAAGAAAACTTTCCCTGTCTTATCTGGGCATTGAAAGACAGGGTGTTCTAATGCAGGGAGCAGACTTGGCGCTGCACCAACTCAGTTGGGTGATGTAAGATGAACATGCTGTGGATGGTATTTAAATACATTTTCTTTTATGAATTGAAAAATAAGAAATCACCACCACAGGAAGGTGACTAGGGTCAAAAACACTCTCATTCTGAAGACATAAGTCAGCCAGGGATGGGCTTATGTTTTTGGCTTTGGTCCTAAGTAAACATGGGTGCAGCATATATTTTATTAGAGGAATCCTAATAATGTTATGATGTTGCATAAATGTATCTCATAAAAGAAAGAGCTTGGGGTGAAGCAGACATCGACTGCCATCAACCAGTTTCAGTATGGACAGAACTTGGAAAACTAGCACTATAAATCAACATGATGACTTTAATGTTGCAACTTGAGGAGGCTTTGGGAAAATTCTATACAATACACAAAAGAAAATCATGCAAATATGGTCTTTCAAATGTGTATGGGAGTTATAATAGCATCCATCCATCCATTGTTTCCCGCTTATGCTGGTGGGCCTCAGATGCAGCAGTTTAAGAGGAGATACCTGTAGACTTCTCGTTTCAGGCACAATCCCATCCAGTAATAGTGTGAAAAAGTGTGGAAATAATGCACTGAACCATGATCTCAATAGGTTGCAGTTGAAGCGGGGGCAACTCAGGAGGAAGCCCACACAGCACCATACAGGAATCAAACAGTCCAGGAATCAAACCCGGGACTTTTGAGGCAAGCACTGACCGCTTGATCACGATGCCACCTAAATGTGAAATGCAACAATACTTAAAAAGTAATTATTCAGAAAAGTGTTTTTCTGAATAATGCGCAGCAAATAGTTGTACCTTGTTTTTTTTTCTCTACTACTGCTCTTTTTTTCCTTCTTTGCAGAGATCATTCCTTGTGAGCGGTGAATGTTACAGTGGTTTGTTCCAGGACAGAATAACCCTGAGCCCAGCAGGTGATGATCCAGTCTGTGACCTGTCCTGTCAAGTGCAGAGCTGGAGTCTCGCCTATTTTTGGCACAGCTGTTGCGATTGCGCCATGTAATGTTGATCCAACTGTCGAACACGGGATATGTGAGGACAAAAAGTCAGCGAGGGGAAGCAAGACCGGCCTTGCTCCCCATGAATGTACTTTTACAGTGTTTGCGTTGGGTGAATCATCAAATCAATTAGAAAGTCATGTAAAAAAAAACATATTTTACGATATATTTTTGAAGAATTTGTTTCCGATACTTGTTTTCACCAACGAGTTGTTCCTTTCAAAGAAACAATAGTCAGGGCTGTACTTGACCCATAACAACAGTTTCAAAGACTAAGCAAAGAGCTACAAAACCAAAACAGGAAAAGACAAAAAATGAGGAAGAGAGCCTGCGCAGGCGGAGGTTGTGTGGCTGCATGGAGCAGAGGGCTTCCACAGCTGTTGTTAAACACTGTTTCCTCCGATACAGGCGTTGGCTGTACTCCCAGTACTTTAGGTAACCAACAAAAACACACTTAAGTCCATGTCGAAGGAGAGCAGCGACACTTCAACAATTTAACCAGATAGGGTTAACAAATAACTATATCATGAAATTATGAATATTAACGCTGTGATATGTTTAATAAGCAGGCAGTATTAAGTGTTTTAGACAATTCCCATAGCATCATGTAAAGTTGATATCAAGATAAAACAAGATATCTAATGGAGCAACTGCAGCTCTAAAGTGCCAACCCATGCATAAAGTCCTAGTCGTCTTATGACAGGCTCGACATAATAATCTTTAAGTCTTTAATCGGCCTCCTTATTGTGTCCCTCAGACAGGTGACACTCTGGAGGTGAGAGCGCCACTCAGATGCTGTACACAGTAATCCTTGGTTACCGCTGAATAACTTGCAGAGCACATGGCAGGAAATGGAAATAATAATCATGCTCATGTTTGTGTCAACACAAAGTCAACCATCATTTCTGTGAACGATACATCCAGGCTAAAAATACAACGTTATCACGTCAAACCTGCACAATACCAATATGACTTAAAATTGCTTTCTGTGATCGTTTTACATGTGTGTCGCTCGGCGCGTTTTATCGAAAATGTAAAAAAGCAAAACAAATCCCTTTAATCCACCCATTTGTTGAAAGTGCTACATTAACGACGGCTGTACTTTATCAGGGTGGGACGCTGAATTTCCTGTTGATAAAACTACAGTCGCGTCCCTTTCCTGCCAACACCATATAAATCTCAGTCGATTAAAAAACAATGTTGATTTTTCATCACATTTTTTCCTGGATTGTCTGTTTGTATTATATCGCTCAGACGGTTGCGTGATGTTCGTGGTGAAAATGGGTAGGTTTGTAAAAGAAGTCATTAGATTCGAGATATGGCGTGGATGAGCAAGACATAAATGAACCACACATCTTAAGAGAAGCACAGTCCAACAACTTTATAGAGATAGTTTGTGTCTTAGTGTGGGATTTTGTTCCATAACACTTGGCCTTGATGTGATATTTGTCTCCAGCAAATAACCTCTAAACACTAGTAAACAAGCCTTCAGCGAGAGATAAGCCGAAGGTCAGAATGAGTGCCAAAATAAACACTAATTGCTGGACCAGTTTAAGTAAATTAAAGGCTAGATTCTTATAAAAACATTTTAAACAAACAATAAAAGGGGAAGAGAGTAAAATGTGAAACGGTTAATTGCAATGAGGTTGTAAGAATGTGTCACAACTGTCGTGCTGCAATCTATGATCTATTGACAGCGACTACGCAACGATTGGCAAAGTAATGTGAGCCTATACGTGTGCAGGGGATTAACTCTGCACAGCACTTTTGGCAGGTGTATGTGCGAATACCAGGTCATGTGTTCGTTTCCCTGTTCCTTAAAGCACACGACGCTTCTCATGACCTCGACTCACTTCCACACGAGCCCCCGCACACTACCCACCGGAAGGTCATGACCCGCACCGTTACATAAATGTTTTTTTGTTTTTTTTTGTCCCTGCTCTCTGCTGGACTCGCACCGTCTCCACCTCCCGTTTATATGACCCTTAGCATTCAGCGTGCTAATAATGGTTCTTTGTGTGCACGGCGGGCTAGTGAAAGACAGAGCTGGCAGCGCGTGTGGAACATATCTGATAGAGACAGATAGTTGAATAGGAGGGATGAAAGGGGGGAGGGGGGAATAAATAAAAGGCGTTCGTCAGAGAGGCTTGCGCAAATTTTGGCAGCGCAAATTGTAACATCTTTATCGCTTTGAGGTAGCGCCGTTGTTTAGCTGAATCCTCTCGCGGTATAAGCAAAGCGTGCAAGAGTAATGGGGACATACAGCGTGAGTCAGTCAACTCCATGACACCGTAGGAAAGAATGCTAAATCGGGCCATTGAATAACACCAATTAGCGATGGCAACGGCACGAAATGGCGAGAAAAATGAGTCGCAACACCCCGGCAGGCATCACCGGCTCAATGTGTGGTTAACCTTTGTCCAAGTACAGAGGGAGGACGTCTTGGGCAGGATATTTCTTGTTATTTTGGCCTAGTGGAGCCTGCAAATTCCTCCCTCTCTCCTTGCTCTGTCGATGCTGAAGAGCAGCGTAGAGAGAAGAATGTAGTCCGTGGCTATCATTCTACCTGCATTAACACTTATTTGTAGTCGTTGTTGTTATTGGAATGAAATGTTTCCATCCAGTTAGTGATGTGTTGTTAGAATCAAATTCAACATCAGGCGGAACCAAATCCGTCTCGCTTCCTCATTAGAGGCTCATGTTCTCCACAAAACGCCAACTCATGATTGAATATAAAATTGCTGTCCAACGTGTAAAAAAAACACTAAATAACCCCACTGTTTATTAACCTCTCCAGTTCGGCTTTACCCAAATCCAAAAGCTTCTCAACTGGAGAGCAACAGGGTAATGCTTCATTTGAAAGCTAATACCTACAAAACTGATCTAAGAGCGTTCCTCGTGTTGATGCCGTGCTGTTGACACTCTTTCGCCATATTTTTTTCTTCTCTTTTTTGCATTTGAGTCATTTTTTGTAACTTTTTCTTGCATTTGTGTTGTTTTTTTGTTGCTTTTCTGTTATTGTAATTTTCTTGTCACTTTTTTGTATATTTTTTTCGCTTTCTTGTCACGCTTTCCCTTTTTTGTTGCTTTTTCGTCATTTCGTTTGTAATGTTTTAGTTACATTTCTGTGTTTTTTTTTTTGTTTTGTTGCTATTTTGTTTTTTAATGTAATATTTTTTATTTTATTTCGCTATTTTTGATACTTTTTCTAAGGAGTCTTTAGATTTGGTAAAAGCCGAACGGGAGAAAATGTGCTCGGTTCAGACGGGTGTCAAGAGGTGAAATGTATACATTACCTAATTGTAACTTCCAAACATGCATTTAAAAGAACAGAGAACTTGCAAAAACAGGGTGTAGACGTTTTACCTAACATAGCACTGATGATGTAAAAATCGTGTAGCAAGTTGTGATTTAGTGGCGCAGTTAAGTAAGATGTTGGCTATTTTCAGGCCAGATCCTTCCAGAAAATGTGAATTGCAGTTTTCTCTAAATCCATTCAGGTGTTTTCCGCTTAAATTGGGGTTGATTGGGAAGTGGACTGCTCGGATTTCAGTAAACTGCATGTTTCCTGGCAAACGCCCACACAGAGCAAAGCCCTAATGAGGAGAAACAGCGTAACGGTGTGTACGACATATGCACTCAAACCAAATGTTTCCCGATTCTAAACTCATTACCCCTCTGCCCTTTGCACGACAGGAGAGTTTGGTTTCAGAAACGTTGGCTAAAATACAAATACTAAGAGCTTGTGATGTCTTTCTCTTTTCCCGGTGCAGTCCTAAAGGGTCACACAAGAACTTCATAGACTCATTTGTCTTCTAGCGTTTGTGTGACTCACTGAAAGGTTCAAAACAGTGAGGCCGGCAGTTTTTACATAAGTGGCATTTGTTATTTTCGCGGTGGTGGCACGGTTCTTAGCAATGGAGTTATGGAAAAGGCCAGGCTGGTATATTCCCAGAGCACAAATGAGTTTTACAGAACAGGAAAGTATCAAAAGTAGGTTGATTTTCTCCAATTATTATCCAGGTGTTACCCAAATCGAAAGGCTTCCTCAAAAAAGCGTCAACAAAGTTACAAAAAAATCGGTGACAACATGAAATGAAAAAACATCAGAAAATAGTGATGAAAAAGTGACATCCACGCGGCAACAACACGTGGAAAGATAAGGAAAAATCTTACATCAGTTTTGTAGGCATTAGCTTTCAAATGAGGCGTTGCAGTGGCCTCTAGGCTGTACGAAGTTTTTAGATTTGGGTAAAGCCGAACTGGAGAAAATGCATGCTGTTAAAGTGGGGGTTAAGCCTCCGTGTTTAGCCTGCAAAAATATAGTAAAGTCTAGTGCAATACAGTTCCGTTTTTGTAAAGGGGAAGTTATATGTGCACCTTGTAGTTTTGGGGCTTTTTATTTGTGCTTAAGTTTTCTTAAGATTCCTTTTATTTTGTCAATTTTTTTTCACAACAGCAATTAAATATTAGCCACGCCAGATTATAGTCAGCAAAGTCAGTTTTACAGTGCCTTTACAGTGTACTAATACACTTTGAACATTTTGTCATGTTTACAACCCTAAACATAAAGATTTTATTTTGAATTTTTTTACTGAAAGTTCACACACAAGTAACAGACAACTGTGAAGTGAAAGCAAAATGATACATGATGCTTTTATTTTTCAAAAAATAGAAAAGTAAAAAGTGGAGCGTGCACAAGTATTCATACAGCATGACTTAATACTTTGTGGAACCCCCTTTTGCTGCAATAACAGCAGCAAGTCTTCTGGGGTTTGACTCTACAAGGTTCAAGGTGTATTAGTACTTTCACAAGGCACTGTATGTCCCTTCATTAAGATGTCTGCACTGTCGAGTCCCCAACCTGCGTGTGAATAGAATAATAGGCTAATGATAGGCCTGCTCGACAAAGCTACTGCTCGGCTGAATTGTATAGCGCGCCGTTGTGTAGGTAAAATCTGACTCAGAGTTGGATAACCTCATTGGGATTAGGAAACCTGGAATGCTAGGAGTTTTAGTCAAAGTGTGAAAACGGCCTCGAAAAACCTAAACAAATTCACACGAGAATAGTAACACATGAGAAATCTTTCCATGCAGTCATCTTGGCATCATTCATCGAGGTCTTATTAGAAGGGTGGGTTACCACATTCTCACTCTTAATGCAGAGTGATAAAAAGTGAAATGCTAATGAAAGCGGTTCAGATTGGAGGTTTTATAGCCCTCCAACCTACTATAGCTCAGCCTGGGTGGTAGCTCTACACACATGCAGGCTGAACTCCCCATAGATTAAACAGGCACCTTCAAACACCCATGGGCTCCTGTTTGCCATTAAAGTGCCAGAGAATGACATACAGTCTATTTGTGCTGCCATTTCTCACGACTCATCATCATATCAGGTTCACTAAGGCGGCGGCAGCAGCGCAGTGTCATCACGAGTGCTGACAGAAGGTCTGATTATCTAAATGGGCGCCAGAGCTGTGGGCCAAACAGATAAGGCTCCAAGGGCTAGCCCTGGTCACTCACTCCAACACACTCACACCAGCTATTTCTTATGTAAGGTCACTGACTACTGCCAACAATGCAAGCGCAACTCACATGAGAGGATACTCCAAGCATAGAATTGATGGGTGACTGGGTCAGACTTAAAGGTGCATTATGCAACTTTTATGAGGAAAAAGTAATAGATATTAGTACGTATTTGACTGTGTGGTGACACAGCGGCTGTGTCAGTGGTAAGCATTGCGCCTTTACTTCCCATCACAGTGGTCTAATGGACACTCCAGGATGAAATGCTTGGAAGTTTTTTTTCTGCTGACGGACCCTCTCACCAGAAAACGTTCAAAACAGTTGATCCTGGAGCGTTGTAGAGACCACCGTGAGACTGCGATTGAAAGTAAAGGTGTCATGCTGACCACTCATACAGCCGCTGGGTCACTACAAGGTCAAATACGCACAAATATCTACTTTTGTTTTTCGCATAAAAAGTTGCATAATGCACCTTTAATGTCAGATTCCATATTTTCATATTTCAACTGTTTGAACGACCATAAGTGACTATGCTTACATGAGGTAGTGAACTCGCTCACAGATAATCCCTCTGCTGGTCTCACTGTACATAGTGCCACTGGAACATAAAGGATTACAAGCTGATCCATTTCTGGTGACGTGTCGGCAACGGGTCAAGGCTAAGGGTCACCTGAACGTACAGAAGGCTCGAGTCTAAGTATTCTGCAGCAAGTGTTCATCACCAATCTTTTACTCTTAATTTTGGGACAATAAATACTGGTATGCACAAAATATTGGTACATATTACACGACGACAGTTAAAATGATATATTGCTTTCATAAAAAACAGAAGTCATACATAGCATTAACTTATACAGTGTCTATATAAATGTTTATGTCATTGATTTGATTTGTGTTTTTTTTTTATCCTTGGCTGTTCCTGAATGGGTTGCAAATCGACGACCGCAACAATTCACACAGATTTGTCTCCTCATGCAAACTTATGGATTAGCTTGTTTGCATAGAGGCTTTCGACCAGTGAGCCGGTTTACTGCGTTGTCAGGGTAACCAGGCCCAAAACCGCCGTCGTAGGACTCTCGCAGACATATGGCACATGGGCGTGTGTTTATTCCTCTATCGGAGTTACACAACATTGCGGTAATTACTGCAGTCAGTGTGTCTGTCTGTGTTTGTGTAGCAGTTAACGCGGGGACCTTAAGGGTGTAAAACAAGTCTATCACCGCTTCAACGTCTTCCAGCGAGCAGACATATGTTTGCGATACACAAAAGCACTTCCGCAAAGCAAACGTCCCAGCCAGACACACCAAGCCGTGCTCAAGGACGCACCAGTCCCAGCGCCGTCAAAAACATTACTGTACTGTTAAACCGGTCCCTGGTGCTTTATTGTTTAGACTACATGCTTTATTACGCAGCTTTACAATGGAATCAACAGGTTGGAGGAGCCGACGAAAACAGCTCCCACCAGCCACTACTTTCATGATGTTGTTGTTGTTTTCTTTCTTGTTTTTTTTTTTTTTTTTTTCATTGATAGGCCTCTTCTGTTTTGAGCTCAAACTTGACCTAAACTGGAGGTGGTTTCAAGAGTGCACTTAAGGGCATTTTAAGGGGGGGGCTGTGCAGTCGTTTCTTTTGGTCAAAATAAAAATGCTTTTTGAATTTGTGATCCGTAAATTATATCATATTGTATTTGCTTCGATAAGCTTATAAACAATGCAAATTAACCTGCATTTCAGTGTGTGTGCGTGGGATTTGTTTCTTTTAAGCGAATACATAAATATCATACACCTCACTGGAAGAAATTAGTTATTGAGGTTTTTCAATTCATTACAGGAAGAATTAAACAAAGTGTTATCCAAGTAATGTTTTGACTCCTGCAGCAGAAACAGCAACAACAACAACAACAACCTTTAGAAAGTGTTTTCTGTTTGATACCATTATCAGGCCAGGGAAGCAGACTATATTTAGCCTGTGTCCCGAGCGTGTTGTGTCTCTTATGTCGACCTCCTGTCTGGCTATTTAAATGTGTGCCTTTGTCCCGACATGGCTCATCCCTCGCCTCCGTGGTCTGTGTTTTTAAGGACACTCGTCGGCCCCGCGCGCTTCCCCTCCAGCCAGTTTATTAACACTTTCCCCCTGTTTTACATCCTGCTGCCCACCTGTAACACATGAAGTTATGTAAGCTTTTGTCTGTCACTAATTCGTACAAGACATTTGACAATATGCAGGTGCAGCTCCATCATAACCACATAACTAAGCTCTAAGCTCTGTCATTTGAGCATACGGCATGAAGCTACAATTATTTAAAATTCAAATCATTAGAATTTATTTGGAGTATATCATCTGTAATTTCCCACTATTTAGTTACTTTAGTTAATTTTAAATTAAGAATATGTGATTAAACATTTGAATTGTTACAAATACATCTAACATAAAAACATGTATTTCATGTTAATAGTGTCTATTTGAAAAGCTATTTTAATAATTTGGTAACTTTTTAAAGCTACTAATGTCTAAAGAATAAAAAAAGGAGCTACAAATGTGACAGAAAATCGTCCAAAAATGATTTAGCACAAGTAGAAGATAATAATGTCAGGGAGTAAAGTACTGCAGATATGCCACCTGATCAGAGAGGTGAGAAAGATCGTTCTGGCACAGGGCATGCAGACACAGTGAGGGTTGTAACTCTGATATTTGAGTCAACAAGTCAAATACATGCCGGTCACTTGTGTGTACACTATCACTCTCGACCGCAGTCATAATGTGTGCTAACCAGTGCTTTCATGTGTCTTGTCTGCACTCCAGCAGCCTCAAACAATAATGCATACCTGTGCGCATTAGCTGAAACATCAACATCATTCTTTCCAGGTTTGATAGACCTGGATATTAAGTATGACGCAGCAGTGACAGGGCATGAGCACAGGTAGGTATTTCAACGTCAATTAAATACTTTGTACCTATTGTGATAATGACTGACGGCTGTAAATCTGGTGCAATTTATGTACAAGCTGCACATACAGTATATGCACTATTATGGCTCAGTAGCAAATCGGTCTTTTTCTTTTTTAAATGTATGCATAAATGCAATGTAACAAAACCATTTACACTTGGGGAGCAATAAAGTAATTTATGCCGATTCTGATACCAAGCTCTTGCAAGGAAAAGGCTATCCAAAAATAATCCATCTGTAAATGATGCGCATGAGCACCGTAGTGTGATAAAACATAATTACACTCGTAAGAAATATTTACAGTCGATGCGTTTATTCTAAAGGTGCCACCTGACCCGTATTAACCTCACTCTCTTGAGAGGTAAAGGTTCCTGGACAAAGTGTTCTTGGCTGAAAACTTTTTGTCAGAGAAACAGTGAGCTGGCACAGACTGGGCAACCGCACTGACCAAAGGCAAAGGTGTGCCCACACAGCCCTGGCCAACATGTCAAAGTCGCTGACATTCCACATTAACTATACAACAGCACTTTTACTTCTGCCTCCGAGCCATATATGTATAAATCCAAAACCAGTAATTAAGATAATCAATGTGTTTGTTTATTTAATTGCAACTAAGCACTTGAAAATTAGAAAAAAAGAAAAAAAAGATATATATATATATATATATATATATATATATATAACATTTTTAATGGACTAAAACAGTGTTCCATTGAAAACGGAAAGGATTATTTGTTAGCCTCTTCTGATGTGTTCTCAAGTCTGTATAAATAAAGAGCTCGCATAGCACTAGCAGAGGAGGAGTCAGGGTTAAAATGTGGCCCTTTTGGCAGGAGTTTGGCACGACACACAACAGTCAATGGGTACATCTGATAAGAGTCTGATAACTTTCTGGCAAGAACATTTCTTAGATAACCTGTGTAAATAGCGCTTGATAAGGAACACCAGATTTCCATAACTACTTCATAACAAAAATCTTTATCAGTGTAGAGGTGATGATTTATCATGGATGTGGTGAAATGTGGGGGTAAATTAGGTACACAACTTTCAATTACGTGATGGTATATCAAAATCTTATTTATTGAAATGCAAAAGTTCATGTTAACTAATACGCCCAAACTGATAAGTTGTACTGAAAACGTAACCTTTAGATCAATATGACGTATGCAGGTAAATGATTACCGTACAGTTAATGATAAAAATAGAAAGTCTTTGTTATCAAAAGATAAAGGTGCCATCGTGATATGAAACATTAAGAGTACAGTAGGTAAAGGTTCCGGTTAATACAAGAGATGTCTAAGAAAACGTGGTGTGATGTTCTTAAGGGAATGGCTGTTCACTTTGTTTGACTTCAGAGTGGAACCTGCAGCAGACTGAGGGAGACTGGTGTGAGACAGGAGCGACGGACTGGTGGCTGCCAAAGCATTGGGCCAACTGGCACAGACACTGTGAAGCAGCACTTTGGGTTTTTCACAAACAGTGCACGGTTTGCTGCCAAACTTTGTTTTACACACACTCCAATGCTGGAATCGGAGTAATTGACCTCAAGTTTTACAGTGCTGGGTTTAATTAAATTACTGCTGCAGTAAACATAGCCATTATGTCAAAAGACCATTAGGTCATGACTTTATGTCCACCTGCCTCCAGTCTATGAACCCTTACTCACTTACAGTTAATCTATTCTATATGGACACACACACAAAAAGCAGCCCTCACACTCGTGAGCATTTGTCACAGTACAAGTTCTTACTTCTTGTATTAAGAACTTTTAAAAGACACTGCAGACCAGCACATTTCTCTAGAGCTGCAGAGTTTGAGAGAATTGCCTGGAATAGAATTAAATGTCACACAAGGCATGGTCACTTTATTTATACCGAACATTTCGTACGCAAGGCAACTCAATGAGCCTCAATGCACAGATATGTAGTGCATTCAACAAGACAAAGTTTTTGTCTTACCATTGCAGTAGATGCCAGTACTTTTGGTCATCTGCTTTACCGTATCGTTTGATCTGGCTGGTGATTTAAGTTATCTTTACTTCACACTCACACTTCACTGAAATCCTGCAAACATGTATTTATTTATTTATTTTTTCAATTTTTGGCTCATAATGACAGCTCGCTCTGGAAGATAATCAACATGAGCATCCTGGCTGTGTACCCTGTACTTAATCCAAGGCAGTAAACACTTGTGTCAGCCTTTTAGGGGATGTGCTGAGAAACGTGATTAGTCTCCACAAACCATCTGTTATTATTACTCTGCTGCGCAAAAGCCTCAGGTGTGAAGAGCGAAAGAATCAAGAAATGAGAGCTTAACACTTTTTATGTATTTATTTATTTATTTATGGAATGTCCAATATAGTACTAGTGAGGCTTTGGGTTTAGAATATCGTGCTTTCGTCAATTTCATCCTGAGCAGATTTGTATATGGACACAATAGAGTTTTACATTCAAGTGAGCGTAATATACTTTATCTTTATTTACTTTACCAAATATTCACTACCACATCATTCCTATTGCAATATTGCTGTTTCATAAATCATGTCTTTCACTACTGCCAAGTGCTTGAGTGCAGTGACGGACAGTGGGATCAGCTGATAAAATGCCATACCTGTGAAAGAAGAGCAATATGGAAAGCATGGTCTGGTCGATGTTGCTGTTGCAGATGCCCTCATTGAGCAGGAAGCATGGATCTCGCACCACCGACTCCAGAGAATCCTGCCTCATGATGGTGTTGAGTTTGTCTGTGTTCAGGTTCTGGTACATGAGTTGATGGCACAGCTGGCGGAAGTTGGTGACTGTCGGGCTGGTGGGGGTCCCCGGCAGCGCCCCTAAACCTGGACCCCCGCTGCCTCCCATAGAGTCATCAAAGCCACTGGCCAAATCTAGGCAACAGCTACAACAGTCCAGACCAATCGGAGACCGGCACTCATCTTCTGACATCTCGGAGGGTCTGAAGGATGTGTGCAGGACAGGTGCACAAGTAGTGAGAGGAAGCAAGGTGAACTTGCGAGGTGTGTTTCTTGAATGAAGTGTCCTATAAAGGGCTGTTAGTCAAGCCCAATCAGTCTGCCTCTCTCCCTGAGGTTTATATCCAGTGCTTTAGCCCTTTGTTCCCGGCCGGATGCTGTACCGCTGCTGCTGCCGCTACTGTGGCAAGTAGTAAGTGAAAAAGTGAACGCCCCACGCTCTCACACTGTGCTCCAGCAGGGAAGCTAAACCCAGAAGCGGCCTGCCTACTGCTTACCACTTTTTTTTTTTCCTGCCCAGCACTTTTCCTCCCCTCCTCTCGGTTGTTGCTGAGCTTAGAAACGACAGCGGGGAGGGCAACAGGAGACAGGGAGAGGGCGTGGAAAGAGCTTTGATTGGTTGTAAGGAGTGCCGGTTGGTGGCCAAGACCCGCCCCTCCTCAGTCTGGGCTTTCGAGAAGCCAGTGAAAGAGGAAGGAGAGCAGACGGAATAGGAAAGAGGGAGTCTGGGGCTCGCTTTAAACATGTGCACTTCAGCGATCCAACTCTGCTCTAGGACAAGGAGTGGCCCGGGGAGGAACACTGCAGGCCACACAGAGCCAGTCTGTGCTAAGAAAACATTTAAAGGGAGTTCCTTTTTTTACTTTACTCTCTTAACCCCCGCATTTTCTCCAGTTCGACTTGACCTAAATCTAAAAGTGACAAAACAGCGACAAAAACGCAACAAAGCACTCAAAAAAAGAGTGATGATAAAGTAACAAAACCTTTTTTTTTTTTTAAAGCAACAAAAACGAGACGTGAGGGTGATAATGCAGCATCAAAGGAACAGGCCACCGTTTTTACATACTGAGATATGTTCTTACCTGAGCTTAGACGAATTGTTACGTACCTGTCTGGTCTTTGTGCGTGCGCTCAGTCACGCAAAACGACCAAAGATGTTGTTAGCATTTGGCCTTTCCCATCATATTCCTATGGCTCCAAACGGGGGGGGGAAGCTAGAAGCAACCAAGCTTTTCCACGGGCACAAAGACCAGACAGGTACGTATCAACTTGTCTAAGCTCAGGTAAGAAGTTTCTCAGTGTGGAAAAACGGTGGCCTGTTCCTTTAAAGCACCAAAAAAAGCAACAAAACAGATGACCAAAAATAAACAAAAAAAAACATGATGAAAAAGCAATGAAAATACGACAAAAAAGTGATGACAACGCGAGGTAAAAATCTGGGATCAGTTTTGAATCTCTTAGTTTTGAAATGAGGCGTTACACTGGCCTATAGGCTGTATAGTCCAATCGAGAAGCTTTTAGATTCGGGTCAAGCTGGACTGGAGATAATGTGCTCTTTTCGGGTGGGAGTTAAGAGGTTAACCAGTTAGAATTTTAGAAAGCATCAAGGATTCTTGGTACAGCCGTCACCGAGAATCACCATGAATTCACTACAACATATTGTGGCCTCCATGATGCATTTTAACCAGTTATAGCTTTCTCTCTCATGTTGTGGAATATTAAAAACTGGAGCCTGTGTGCGGCTGATCATCTTGTGGTTGGGGCTTCTGCACATTTGGAGGAAAACTGCATTGTACGTTTGAGTCCTGCTCTGACAATTTGCTGGATGTCTCTCCCTGCTTTACACCCCCCTTTTACTCTGTGCACACTTGCAAATATGAGCATTTCTGTAATGATGTCTTGTAGATCTGAAATTCTCATTTCTTGTGGGAAATTCTTGGATTTGCGTTTACCGGTAATCCATTAATCCATGCACATCTAATTTGGGGTTTTACACATTTTCAAATACAGGCTATACATCAACAACGAACTCCATCTTGTGAGTGACACTCAATCCAGAATGTGCGAAAAACTGTGCATATCACATAGTAGGGCTGGGCGATATATCGATATTTAAGATATATCGATATATTTTAAAAAGAGATATGGAATTAGACCATATCGTATATATCGATATAGTCCAAATTTGCGCTGTAATACTTGCTTCAGGCAACCCGCTGAACGGAGCTCTGCACTGCTCCCAGCGCCCCGGCCCCGCCCCTCGTCTCTCATGCGGAGAGGGGGAGGGGAGGGGCAGCCGGTGTTAAGGATCAACGTGGGCGGGATTAATTCGGGTTTGTTTATCGGCGTGTTGCAGGACAGTCCTGTAAAGACTCATGGACACCTCCTTATAAGTCCTTTAGATGGCGCCATACACCTCAATAGGCTCACCTCAAGCAGATACACTTTCACGTACGCTACGATAAATGACATTTCAATAATAGACGGCTTTCATTACAATAAACCAGGGACATGGCCTTGGGCTCATGTGCAAGCTGTCAATATCTATAGGATAATACATCCAATTGTCAGACATACAGGCAGAAGCATCAAACACTGTTTCTGTTCCCAGGAATATAGATCATCTTGTTGTGTAGGTAATATTGGCAAAATTGTGAAAATACATTGTAAAAAGTGTCCAGGAAAATATAATAAACAGCAAATGAATAAAACCATGGAGGCAAAACACACGGGGGATCGAACCACCAACCTCCTGTGCACGAGACCACCCACTCTACCAGCTACGCCACCACTCGTTGAAGATGTTCACTCTGGCCCCACATAAAATCCCTTCAAATTAAAACACGAGCCCTTGTTCGTTCAAGTTACCGGGGGAAAATGTCCATACAATATCTCCCGAGCCTCAGTTTCAGGACAAATTATTGACATAAAAAAAAAAAAGTTTCAAAAGCATAACCAGAAACGTCATCAGTTCACAATTCAGGAGTTCACTGTGGACCTGCATGTGTTGAATGGATGTCAGTAAAGTGCGCTGCACCAAGTGAAACATGTTGAAGAATGGATAAGTCCTCACTATAATACAGTATGTTGAACCTGTGCCATTGAAACACTGTATGCGTGGGCCTTCTTTGGTCATACACATGCTATCAGTTACTGTCACTGCCACATGGTTTAGCTTATTCTCAGAATAAACTGACTTACTTCATGGCTTGTCTTGAAGATATACAGTGGGCCACAATAATCCCCTACTTATACCATACAGTGTAACACAATGCAAAGACATCATTTCATTCCGTATTCCTTTATTGTGTTCATGTCATCCAACATAAGTAAATAGTACGAACAGTGAGAGAGAACAATCACATTATTTTGAGGCGCACTTTAGCCTACAGGTAGACACGAAAGCCAATGCTTTAGCTCGATACCCACGAATCACTTTGCATTCAAAGGTAAAGGTGAACATTATTAGCCAAAGTAAAGTTCCAACTCAGGTTAGCCATAGCACAATTAATGAAACAGCCACGACAGCGATACCAAACAATGCTACACCTCAGGAAAAGTTACACCGCAGTCGACAAACCTTACTTTTAATACTTTCCATTTGGCGACAAAAAAATCACAGGATAATAGATGCAAATGAGCTTAAAAATAAACTTTCGGCTCGTATCTCCATGGGGCTTGGGGGAGGTGAGGTTAGCTGTGTCCATGCCTGACAACAATGTCTGTCGGACGTCCCGTGAACAATTAATGACAATTAAATCACTTTTTCGCATCTTAATCGGGAAAGCAATGGTTGTAAATTAGTATTAATATGAGTATATAATCGCATTGTATGATGGCAGACATCTAGGCCTATTCTGATGCCTGATGAATTTGAAACATGATCTGAAACAATATTATGGACAGGCATTGATTCAGCCACCTACACCCCTACTCTACCTCTACCCCACCTGTACCCCTCTCGCCCTCAAAGGGGTACAGGTGGGGGTAGAGGTAGAGTAGGGGTGTAGGTGGCTGAGTCAATGCCTGTCCATAATGTTTTTTTCCAGATAGTTTCAGATTTCTCAGGCATCAAAATAGGCCTAGATGTCTGCCGTCATATACGTTGCAATTATACTCATATTGATACTGCTTTATTACCATTGATTTCCCGATTTAGTGGATAAGACGAGGAAAAAACAGCGATTTCATTGTTCTTTATTGTTCACGGGACGTCCGACAGACATTGTTGTCAGGCATGGACACAGCTAACCTCACCTCCCCCAAGCCCCATGGAGATACGAGCCGAAAGTTTATTTTTAAGCTCATTTGCATCTATTATCCTGTGATTTTTTTGTCGCCAAATGGAAAGTATTAAAAGTAAGGTTTGTTGACTGCGGTGTAACTTTTCCTGAGGTGTAGCATTGTTTGGTATCGCTGTCGTGGCTGTTTCATTAATTGTGCTATGGCTAACCTGAGTTGGAACTTTACTTTGGCTAATAATGTTCACCTTTACCTTTGAATGCAAAGTGATTCGTGGGTATCGAGCTAAAGCATTGGCTTTCGTGTCTACCTGTAGGCTAAAGTGCGCCTCAAAATAATGTGATTGTTCTCTCTCACTGTTCGTACTATTTACTTATGTTGGATGACATGAACACAATAAAGGAATACGGAATGAAATGATGTCTTTGCATTGTGTTACACTGTATGGTATAAGTAGGGGATTATTGTGGCCCACTGTATATCTTCAAGACAAGCCATGAAGTAAGTCAGTTTATTCTGAGAATAAGCTAAACCATGTGGCAGTGACAGTAACTGATAGCATGTGTATGACCAAAGAAGGCCCACGCATACAGTGTTTCAATGGCACAGGTTCAACATACTGTATTATCTAGTGAGGACTTATCCATTCTTCAACATGTTTCACTTGGTGCAGCGCACTTTACTGACATCCATTCAACACATGCAGGTCCACAGTGAACTCCTGAATTGTGAACTGATGACGTTTCTGGTTATGCTTTTGAAACTTTTTTTTTTTTTTATGTCAATAATTTGTCCTGAAACTGAGGCTTGGGAGATATTGTCACTGTATGGACATTTTCCCCGGTAACTTGAACGAACAAGGGCTCGTGTTTTAATTTGAAGGGATTTTATGTGGGGCCAGAGTGAACATCTTCAACGAGTGGTGGCGTAGCTGGTAGAGTGGGTGGTCTCGTGCACAGGAGGTTGGTGGTTCGATCCCCCGTGTGTTTTGCCTCCATGGTTTTATTCATTTGCTGTTTATTATATTTTCCTGGACACTTTTAATAATGTATTTTCACAATTTAGTCATTATTACCTAATATTAAAGCCGTCTGTTATTCAAATGTCCTTTATTGTAGCGTACGTGAAAGTGTATCTGCTTGAGGTGAGCCTATTGAGGTGTATGGCGCCATCTAATGGACTTATAAGGAGGTGTCCTTGAGTCTTTATAGGACTGTCCTGCGACACGCCGATAAACAAACCCGAATTAATCCCGCCCACGTTGATCCCTAACACCGGCACTCTTCAACAAACATGAAGAAAGCAACTATGTCTGTGAAGCGCGCGGAGGAGAGCCCCTTGGTTGGTAAAACAAAAACCAGTAGCTCAATCATTTGGAGATGGTTTGGACAGAAGTGAATGTAGCGGCGAGATATGGCGGCGCCGTGCGCTGCGCCACGTGCTTTTGTTTACTTCTCAGTCTGATTAAGGTTTGCGGTAGATCGTGGATGTACTGTGAAAATATCAGCGTTTGTAATGCTGCCACTGCGAAGGACTATTGCTACGCTAATCACTCCAGTCCCTCGCTGAGCTCTGATGATGAGCAGAGATGGTGAGCCTGTGCTGCTTGTAAAGAGTAAAGAGTCGTTTGTGGCTCAGTTTAGGAGCTTATGTTTGGGAATGCTTTGGATAAAGATAAGAACTTATCTCAAAACCACTGACTAAAACGCAGTTAAATCAAGATCAAACATCAAGAAATTATTTGGGCTATTTATTTATTTATTATATTTCATGATTATTAAGGACTAAAAAGTAAGTAATACTTAAATAAGTCATATTTCATTCTCTCAGTTTAGGCTTTAGTTTAGTTATATGCAACATAAAGTTATTAACAGCAAATGGGGTAGAAGAAAATAAATAAATAAAATAAAAATTGCAATATTAAATATTAAAACACTACTATTTGGCAGTGACTTTGACTTAACATTTAATTTCACAGCTCTCACTTTGTGGAAAAAATATCGGGATATATATCGTATATCGATATTCAACCTAAATATATCGGGATATGACTTTTGGTCCATATCGCCCAGCCCTATCACATAGTCAAATCTATTGGCATAATTCAGAATGCATCTTACATAAATGTGCCTTGGTTTGCTGGGCCTGCAGCCTGTTTGTATTGGAAGGATCCACTATATTTGTATTGCCTTGCATAAGCAACATAAACTATCCTTATCAGCTTTCCCCGTGCTTTCCACGTTTGCATTTGTTCGGATTGGGAAAGCGCTCTTCTTGGGAAGGCGCTCTTCTTGTCTCGCACACAAATATTTCACAAGCACTTGCAAATAGCAGCACGGCAGTGCCATTCCAGCCAATAGAGACGCAGACAGGGACAGGAATGCACTACTGACCTCGGCCGCTGACCAACAAGTGTACTGCTTGTTGTTTACAGATGGCCCCCGGAACAAGAACACCACAACCAATCAATTACAAAGAGCACGTCTTCCTCAGAGGTATTTTTATTGTAGCGTTCAGCCGCGGTAAAATGTCATGCAACACATTGTGAAGCAGCACTGGGATCAATTAAGCAGAGAAAATGGCTGACTATTGCTTTATTGAGTGTGTAATAATGTCCTCGGGCAGGCAGGCAGGAACGGTTTGGCAGAAAGCTGGATGCAACAGGATGGAAATCTAAGTTGTGGCTGCCCTCTAGTGGACTTTCAGCGTCATAGAATCAAAATCAAATGAATCACGCAAGCTGTTGTCGCTAAATTAGAAAAAAATATCTTTCTTTTTTAACTATATATCGTGAAAATGCATATAAAGTGTATACTGCTATAGATTTTGGAGATCGGTGTCAGTGAAATGACGAGGAAAAGAAGAATGTGGGGCCACCTGTGCTCCTTTTTTTAGGAAATGTATTGCCTTTAGAAATACGAGTAGCAGATAAGCAACACTCACTCCAAATTCCAATGTTTATGTTAAATGTTCTTTGCCAATACTACTACCAAAAACTTTATCTTATCTTATTATAGCACTAACCCATAGAAAAGCTCATGCTGAATGGAAAATTAATATTAGTAGTAGTAGTAGTAGTAGTAGTAGTAGTAGTAGTAATAACAATAATCAAATCACAATAATAATAGCATAATAATATTTGTTGTTATATTAAATAGCCAGTGATGCTCTGTTAGTTTGGGCAACGACATGAAATCCCACTGGGATGATATGTCTTTATAAGCTGAAAGCATTATGAGCTGTATGATACAGTTATATATATGAGGGTTTGCTATTGTTTCTGTTTTTCTTTTTTATAAAGGTTAAAGGGAAATGCTTTTGACCAACTCTTCATTGCGGAGCAACCAGAGCTGTGCCGAGAAACTCACGTCTTGATCTGGAGCTAGAATTTGACTTTTAATGTTAAGTCATACATATCATATTTCACGTGATACTAACTAGCTACATATGACATATGGCAAATATCACCTATGCCATGTGTGTAAATGGGTTCTTCCGCTAGATGGCGGTGTGTTCAAACCATCTTTACAGCGTTATCTCAATACAGATGTAAAACGGTGTTGTTTAAAGGCCCACTTTTTTTTTTTTTTTTTTTTAGTTTAGTTTATTTATTTAAAAGGGATCATGTACAATTATAACATAAATGTTGCCATTTGATGCATTGTACCAGAGTTAGCCTGAGGCTAATTTACATCTGCAATCCCTGGCAGGGAACGGACAACCCATAACAGAAAACAAGACAAGATTCACAAGACAAGGGGTTGACCAGGAAAGACAAACTACATACAACATGCCAGATTCATAAAAAACCCTTCACCCTCCCATACAACCAGACAAGACACATCAACAACAACTTGCTCTGCAGCTATAATCAGCAATTTAGGATTTTTAGAGATAACAACAATGAGACAAAAAAAAAAGTGTTATGAACTATTTCTTTAAGCACTGAAATATTCAGGGCAACAATCAGTGAAACTCAGTCTGGAAAAACGTTCTCAATAATACCAGAAATAACTGCCCCCTTTAATGCAGGCCTGTATGTGTTCCTAAGGCTGATTGGATAAGGTCTTCCTCTCACATCTACATTGGTTCAAATCCACACTATTGGTCAGTGAGATATGGTATTTAATCCTAATCTTCTCTCTTCTCCCTGAGGATTAAATTTGCAGTCCTGTCATCTTTAAGAAGCCAACCCACACGGTTGGGCATGAAGTGACTAAAAAAAGTCTTTAGTTGGCCAATCTGTCTTTGCAGGGCAGTACGGCGCGAGCCCGGATGTGCATTTAGTGAGCTGTGTGAAGCTGTTAGGAGATTTGGGCCACGAGTTAAGCCTGAGAAGTAATTATCAATGTCTGTAAGCAGCAGTTTGAACTCTCTCCTTCAGCAGTTCCCTATAGTCAGACACAGTGCTATTCACATTGACTTAATTGGTCATAGCCCAGTCAAAGATTTAGGCATGCTAACTGTCTTCAATGGAACTATACCAAACACATTGTTTGTTTTTAATCTTTTTTTCCCCCTATTGTTTTGAATTATGATCATAACAGCATAAATTTGCCCACAGTTTGGGAGGAAATGTTTTTTTTTTTCTGATGACAGTATTGTGTACATCATTAAACTGCTAAACTGATTATGTACAGGGTATAATGTTGAAAGCTAGAGACAAGATACATGGAGATTGCTGACGGACTCCCACCAGCCCCAGACCCATTGTCCATGGGAGTCTCTCTGCTTTACTATGGTTCTCCTCAAGCATTCTCTTCTTTCCCTATAGGTTTTTGAGCAAATCCTTGCCAAGCAGAAGGGTCTAAGGACAGGGGATGCCAGGGTACAATTATCCATCTGCTGCTTTACTGACGGCATTTTGACAATGGCATTACATTTGCTTATCTTTCTCACTGTTTGACATTCGTCACTGTTGATTTCCAAAGCTGCTCATTTGTTTGATCAAATCGGCAATATTTGGAAAGCCCTGTGAAGTAACTGTTGTTGTGATATTGGGCTTTACAAAAAACAAGTGATTGACACAGAGAGCAGCAAAACAAGCAGGGAAATGAGAATGTCTACTTTAGTGTGTCATTGGACATAAGAGTTTATTTATTGTAAATTATAATCTCATGAATTTTTCCACCAGAGCCAATTCCATATTCTCAATAGTCTCAATAGTCTCAATTGTTGGTTCAGAAAAGCCAAAAACCTTTGAATTAGAATTGAATGTATTTTTTATTTGATCAAGGACAATGCACAAAAGAGTTATATTAAAAAAAAAAAAAAGAAGCTCATTTCCACTCACAGTCCCTGGACAGGTTGATTTTATACTTTGGGAAAAGAAAGAAAAACATTTCTCACATGTTTGTATGTCAGCGTTTTGTATGTTTGTTTGACAAAGTGTTTTCAGTCACCTTGAGTCTCTTTCTCTAAAACCAAAAAATTAGGTTTGAATTCTAGGAGTAATCATGGACTCAGACCTGAACTTTTGAAGCTTTTCACCATCTGAAAAACATGACTAAGATCAGAGGAATAGTGTCAAAACCAGACTTAGAGAGACTCATCCATGCATTTGTCTCCAGCAGGTTAGACTACTGTAACGGCTGCTCACTGGCCTTTTTAAACGAGCTGTTAGACAGCTGCAGGACATCCAGAACGCTGCTGCTCGAGTCCTGACCAGAACCAGGAAATATGACCATATTAGTCCAGTGCTCCGGTCCCTGCACTGGCTTCCTGTCACTCAGAGAATAGATTTTAAAACAGCTCTGCTTGTGTACAAGTCGTATCATGGTTTAGCACCAAAGTACATCTCTGACATGTTAGAGCCGTATGAACCATCTCGGGCCCTGAGAACTTCAGGGAGGGGTCCCCTGGTGGTTCCCAGAGTCAATAATAAACACGGTGAGGCTGTGTTTCAGTTTCATGCAGCTAAAATCTGGAACAGTCTTCATGAGGATGTGAGACAGGCCTCAACTCTGACAATGTTCAAATCCAGGCTGAAAACAGCTCTTTTTACCCGAGCATATGAAAACTGAAAGTATTTTATCTGCACTCTTGCCTTTTACTGTAATTGATTATTTTTTATGTTGATGTTTTAATGATTGATTTTATCTGTTTTCTTGTAACTTTATGCAACTGTGAAGCACTTTGAATTGCCTTGTGTATGAATTGTGCTCTACAAATAAACTTGCCTTGCCTTTTCGGTTGCTAATGATGTCAGATGTAGCTCTATCTTTATGTTTAAGTTATAAATCAAATGTGTTTACTGCAAAAGTGAACCCCTGTATGTTCCAAGTGTTACCCCTTTGATTGACTTGCATGATCTAAGCTTCTTTGAGTGTCATACGTTGAGTTCAAACACGTCTAAGCTACTGATGTTCTTTCAACTGCAGCTTTTAATAATCAGCACACATGATTACGTCTCTCATTTTTCTGAGAAAAATTCCACATCAAAATCTGGTGACGTGTTTAAAGGAAATACACGCGCAGCAAACTTCACAGAGCAAAAAAAACATCTGGAGACACTTGGAATAAATTTACTATTTGTGTTTTGATCATTTTGCTACTTGTTTTACACAGCTTTGATCCTGTTCAGTGTTGCCTGGCATCGATCGCTGCAGAGCTGTGAAGTCACATTCACCTCAACACGTGATTAGGCAGCTGTGAAAATGAGGCAAAACAGAAATCAATAATTCATCAATTACATGAAATGGTGGCAAAACAACACAGCTCTGAGCAATTATTATACTAGACACTTTCACTATTTTGGTAATAATTTGATTCATTTACATAGATCATACGTTTAAATAAAGCATTGCCTTGGTTTGGATGCAAAGTCTTGGTCCATGTCAGACTGTATGTGACCCGCTCCGGGCAGCACTCTCCCTGGCTTAACTGAGAGTGGCTGTGGTCTATTTTAGATGCCCACTATCTCATAGATCAGTATTGATTAGTCTTATCTGACTCTAAAGGGCCACATCCTCTTGGCTATTTAGAGCATAGCCCTCTACAGAGCATCAGAACAATGGATGTTTATTTACAGCGTTATGTACTTTCTATATGGGCGCTGAGGGACGTGAGGGACAGACTGGGTTGATAAAAACAGGAGAGAAAGCAGCATGACGTGCAAATAATTAGTCTGAACTACACTTGATCCTATGTTAATAACCATTTTACTGTGGACACTGATAATCGTTATAAGGTCCTCTAAAGGTTGATCACACCACAGTAAGGGTCAAATGGCGTTCCAAGCTGGTGAATGTGAGTGGTTTATTTCCTCAGGCCGTTGATGCACTCAGCACTGGTGAACCCTCCTGGACATGTCAACAGAGTTCACACTACAGAATAAAGCAAGCAAACTACTTTGGGTCAAAATGAGTGACTGCAACGGAAAACCAGACCAGTTATTAAAGTAAACTTATTTCTTTTCTTTTTTTACTGACGTTCTTAAAAGTTAAGAAAGGTACATAATTTCCACTCGGAAAGGACTTTGCCTTTCACAGACATGGTCACAAAGCTCTTTACATGGGACAATTTACATTCACTCTACTCAGTGGTAGGACCCTTGTAGACATAGACAATAGAACGGAAGAGCAAGGCTGCCAATCTGCGCCATTGTTCCCCCTTTAATTTGTCAGGAAAAATCCAGAGTAACCACTGTACCAGCGATTGAGCTCGTTCCGCCCGTAAGATTTTTTTTTATGCAGGACAGCAGGGAAGTGATGCCTCTGGTTGGCTTGGGACATGGGCAGACTGGGACTAAAAAACGGCCCTGGACTCTGACCAGCCTGGCCCATGTTAGTGTAAACACACACGTTCACACAGACATATTTTGACATCAATTTACAATAGGCCTAATTTTTGTTGCGCAATTGCTGTGTCACCAATTAACAACAGAGCTATTACACAAATAGAATAGAATAGAATAGAATAGAATAGAGATTATTTATTTAGTTTTTTGCTGCTTTGCTGTGCAATTGCAAGGCTGGGTGGCTGCCCGCCTTGTGGTCTGGTGGCCCTCAAACCAGCAGCCCTTCTGTGCTCCTCCAGAATGGACCTATGGCCAGTCTGCCTCTGGCTACAGGCGACAGCCGTCTCTGATTGGTTCAATTAAAACAATCTAAATAAGACGTCTTTAGTAAACATCCCTATCCTTAATTTTACGGTTCGGTTTATGGCCAAAGCCATCCGGCATTAAAAAAACAACCGCCGCCTAGCCAGGGATCGAACCCAAGGGATCTGTGAAGCACAGATGCTTTCAGTAGGTAGGAAAACTGTAACTTCACTTTGTTTTTCATTCATTCATTTTTTTTTTATGCTGGATGTCCCTCCTGCTGCAACCTGCCAGATTACTGACTGGAATTTGCAATTGGATTAATATTTCTTACCCACGGACAGAGCGATAATACACACTTTGAACCAGCAATGAAGGCAAGCACCAAAGTCAGCTTCAACTGCTTCAACTCAGTTGAAGTTTGCACGTACAACCTATTTTCCCAGTCAGTCAAACAATGAAAAAGTTATTTCTTTACTGACGGATTGTTTAATATACCTCTCAATACCTCACAGCTCAGGTTTTGAATGCTGGAAAATTCTATTCTGGCAGCCCACATATCGTTTGATAGACATTAATAATAGCTCTGCAGTTTAGGCTATTATTCTTCATTTCTGTTGTGGGTTCAGGATTACCTCCCATGACCAAACAAAAGTAGTTTTTATTAATTTTTAAATAAATGATAAGAAGACACTGGCAGCTCTTGTGGCTGCTGTCAGTCACTCTTAATTAATTCCCCTTGGTTCAGTGGAGAGCTTATCTTTTCTTTCTTTTTTTTTTGACAAACACCAGTATGTTGAGCACGCAGGCGACAGCTAGTGCTCTCCCGCTGTCACACTCCACGTTCACTCCACGTTCAAAGGAAACAGCACTCACAATTGTGTGTGTAGTTCGTTAATGTTCATAATGTACCTTGCAGGCTTTAATGAGCTCTCAGGTCATCAGAGGAGTGAAAAGAGCCCCGGCGGTTTTTAATGGGAACAATGTTTAGTTTAATGTAATGTGGGAATTAGTGCTATTTGTGTACCCCGTATGGAAAGTAATGTGACGTAAACAAGTTTACAATAATGAAAGTCTTACTTCGAGTTTCAATCTCTCAATTTGGCTCATTTTGGATCCACAATTTGGACTCTAACAAGAGATTATAAATACATTCGATTGGCAGCGAATCTATGGATCAGTACCAAAAAAAAAAAGATTTGAACTTTTCATTTGGGGATTCTTATAATGCTCGTCATCACAGATATACAGCAAACTAAACTAAACTCCGGACATAGTTACCAGTCTACCTGAGGCAATCCCTGTTCATAGCCCTTTGTCCTGTGTCCATCGATTTCCCCAAAACACTTTGTACCAGCTTCACACAGGCTTGTTTTAATGCAATGCCTAAAGCAATGTCCTGTACTTTGCTTCAAACTCGTGTTTTTAGGACCCATGTGTATGTCAATCACAAAGTAAACCAAGGAAATAGCTAAAAAATGTACAAATTGCTTTAGCGTTCAATATGGGGCAAGATTTGACACCCATTGTATTTCATTTTTTTAATCTGGACACCCTTTTTTGATGCTGTTCGCCCTTGTGTCCCTTATTTATCTTGTACATTGAATTGTATTATATGTTTTATTCAGTACAGGCACAAGGTCTATAGAGACATTTAGTCCAGAATAATATCACTCTGTATTCTCTGAATTGTATATTTTAATCGAAAGGTATTATGTATATCAATGCTGTTCTATCTTCTGAGAAACGAGAAACCTTGAGGAGAGCCACAGAAGGAGAGATCCACTCCCATGGACAGACAGCCTATAGAGACACAGAGCCGAAGGAGTCCCTAATCTGTAATCTGTAAACAAGAATGGATACGGGAACCATTATGATTACATACACTTTATAAAAAGATACATTTGCATTTTTTTCTCACTGTCTGACATGAAACCAGAATTCATTTTTATTCATTTGTTTAGGTCAGTTAGAATTTTAAACACTATTTGTCAAATTCTAGAAGAATGAGAGATAGAATTTTCTACACAGTTTTATATTACTTTTTATAAAACCAAAAAGTTTATATAATATGTGACATGGCGCCTGTTATGCTCCCTTCCGCCTGTTGGCGGTGCCCTGTGTATAAATGGCCCATCAATTAGCTTCCTGTTCCCTGACCTCAAGCACTTCCTGCTTTAGTGCACCACCACTCCCATCTCAGGTATAGCCTATTAAAAACAATATATTAAAAAAAACTAGAGACCCATTTTCTAACTCTACTCTTTTAGTGCCCCTGTAAAGCACATTATATGCTGGCTTCCCTGTTACCTTCATGCTCTCACAGCTATGTGTGAATGTAGGCTATTGTATTATTTGACTCCTACTGTTAGCTTAGCAAATGCTAACTTGGTGTTTGTGTTTAGCTGTAGTGTTAAGTTGGCTGTCCAGTGATGCTGTGGAACTTGAGTGCCCAGTTTTTCTCGGCCGGACCCGCCCCTTAGGGCCTCCGGTCACTTAAAAGTGTTGAGCTCTGGACCACTGAGGCAGGTCATTTGGTATGTAGCCTTCATTTCAGGTGCAGCTAGCCAGATAGCCACCAAGTTATATAGCTTACCAACCATTTTCCATCCTTGGGTATTCCCCGCCTACTTGAAGCCCGGAGACACATTGCCTTTAAACTGTATCAGTTGGGTCAAATGTTTTGGATATCCTTCCACAAGTTTCTCACAATAGTTGGCAGGAATTGTGGTCCAAACAGAACTGGTGTAACTGAGCCACATTTGTGGGCCACCTTGCGTCCACAACATGCTTTTACAGCTCATCATGACTTTGTGATGGCCACTTCAAAATATTGACTTTGTTATCCTTAAGCCACTTTGTAACCAGTATTGGCCATATGCTTTGGGTCATTTTTCATTTGGAAAAGCCATCTGCGCCCAAGCTTTAACTTCCTTGCTGATGTCTTGAGATGTTGCCTCAATATTTCCACATAGTGTTCGTTCTTCATGATGTCATCTAATTTGTGAAGTGCACATTTTTTCCCGCTGCAAAACAACCCCACAGCATGATGCTGCCACCCCCGTATTTCAAAGTTGGGATGGTGTTCTCAGGCTCCCCCTTTTTCCTCCAAACATGACGATGGTCATTATGGCCAAGATGTAATTATTTATTTTCCATCAGGCCACGGGCCATTTAACGGCCGCCCTGGCAAGTTTGGTGCATCTGCGCAAACATGCCGAGTAAAATTCCTACCTGTGAACTTGTTCATAACAATGGCAATAAAACCTCTTTTGGAGTAAGGGCGGCTTCCTGTCAGGAAGAGGGTACGGGGGGAGGGGGGGCACTCCCTTTTGATTTTTGAGCCCCAGCCCCTCTGTAGCTCTCTGCACGGCCCTACGTATCGGTATTCGGTATTGGCAAGAACTCAAATAAAAGTACTCGTATCGGTTTTAGAAAAAGTGGTATCGGTGCATCTCTAATTGTCACATGACCAAAATATGCAGGTAAAATTTAAGTTATTGGACATAGACTTGACACTCACCTCAAGGCCGGTTTATACAGAGCACGTCGTGTAGCGCGTCTTCTTTCCGGATAGAAAGCCTCAATGCATTCCCCTACAGCCGTTTATACCGAGCGTGTACGACGCAGCCAATCAGCGAGTTTGTTTACAAGTGACGTCATTTTCTAAGAACAAACTAGTCGTGGGAAAATCTTGCTTTTCTCTGTGTAAGTTCTCAGTCGTACAGGAGTTGTCCATCTTCAATGAAGGTACTTGATTCATCTTCTGTACTCAGTAGTTGAAGTCTTCGAACGTTTCGCCTCTCTTCCAAAAGGCTTCATCAGCGACAAAGGTCACAATATGCACGCAGCTGAATATATAGACCAATGGGGAGGAGTTAGGGTAGACCCGTCTCCTCCCCTCTAATCACAGCTACTCTCACCCGTGGTAAACCCCTTTGAAGTAGAGCGTCTCTAACGATCTGCTCAATAATTGGTAGGAATTGGTTTATAATGGGGGTAGTACCTGATAGGATGGTGGGAGCTATAAAAAAAAAACATCTTTTTTTTTTCACTGTAGATAAGGACGACCCTAATGTCGGTAGTACTTGTTTCACTCTGGATAATGACGACACTCTAAGCAGGTTCAGCCATTATCTTCTCCAGGTTTTTTTGCATTTGTTCTTGGGTTGATATTTACATTTCAGACCACAGCACGTTCATCTTTGGGACACAGGACCCGCCTTCTTTCTGATCTGTATGATGACTGGTCATTTCCATCATTGTTTTAACCAATGAACATGGCACCTTCAGGCGTCTTGAAATTGCACCCAAGGATGAACCAGACTTGTGACATTCTCATCTTGGCTTTCCCAAATTGTTTAAAGGTATAGTAATCTTAGTATGTAAACTTCTGACTTTGTAAAAAGTGATAAAAAATGGTGTAGAAAATTCCATCTCCCTTTCTTCTGGAATATGATAAATGGAAACAATGTTTAAAATTCTAATTCTAATTGACCTAAAAAACATATGGTTCCCGCTGTATACTATGATTATAGGGGCTACCTTTAAGTGACACAACCTTTTGTGTTTTTATGTTCACGTTATGTTCATGTTTGTTATATTTTAACTTTGTTATATTTTTAGTAGATTTTTAAGTAAATATAGGCAGGTCTGGAGGCCACATCTTGCATCCTGGTGAATTTTAGATGTTATCATTTTGTCCGCTACTTATGTGAATTTACTTGAATAGAAAAGATGGAAAGAGCCGCACCATAGACTCGAGCTATTGCCTATGTCTGGTATACGACTTCAGGTGTCTCAAGTGCAACTGGCTAGTAACAGGCAGTTTAGTCCCTTGCTGTGACAGTGAGCTGGGGCTGAGGGAGTGTCGTCTGGAGGACAAATGAGCCCTGGGTCCACATACTACAGCTGACAGATAGACTGGCAGACGCAGTGATGGACACAGACAGGCTCAGGGGGCATATTGTGGGCAGACTCTCTCTCTCTGAAGGCCAGTCCTCTATCTACAGTGGAGCTTTTCCAAGAGTGCACTTTTATTAACCTCGAGATGAAGTCAGGTGGAACAAGATTTGCTTTTTGTTTGTTGTGCTTTTTTGAGAGTACAAATTATATAAATACTAGTTTGTAAATGCAGTATATTCAAATATCAATATATTAAGTGTTGACAATAAAGGTATTTATGAGATAAATATAATCAAAACATCCTCCTAATAAAATGCCCAAGTTTGTTTGTTTCTATTATCTCCCTTTTCTTTTATCTAACTCTCTCTCGCTAGCTCTAGGCCTTCTGTCTGTCACCAGTTTCCTGGCAAACATCCCTATCAGAATCAAGAGCCAAAGCTTTTAAACCCATTTAATCCATCCCAATTCATTTTCAGGTTGGCTGAGCCGCATGTAGATCCTCCCAAGCAGAGAGGACCCCCAGAATATCTCGGCCCCCTCCAGGTTTGCTAATCTGACCATGCTTCTTGGGCAGACGGCTCTGCAGATGCCTCGATATTTGGTTCAAGTCGGACGTGTTTTGAACAACACATCCCCAGGCCTTCCCACCTGGTAAAAGTTTAGTTCTGCATGTGGAGCGGTAGTCTCCATACTTGTATGAAGCAGTGGGCTGGGACACTTAATCAGCCGCAGAATGAAATGGTACGTCAGCCTGCACTAAACCATTACACCCACATGTCCTCATTTTCAAGGCAGTCGAAACTAAACATTCCCCAGCAACATCATAGCGGCTGAGCCATACACCATACAACATACAACCATACCTACTCATCTGTAAATATAATCCCACTGTTGTTCGAAGTCTATTGTTGTCATCTCACCATATTTTACCTTTTTATTTTGTATCTTGTTTATTAATATTCCTTATGCATGCCCCCTAAAGCCTTATAGTTTAACGTTTTATAGCTTAATGTTATCTAAATTCTGTGTTGTATGTTTTATGTTGCACGTCCGCATCAAGAACAATTCCTAGCTTGTGAACTTGTTCTCAAACAATGGCAGATAAAATCTATTCTGATTCTGACATATTGTACAATGACAATTTGATCAGACAGAATTGGGTTACACTTTATTTTACACTACCTTGATACATTGTACCTAACTAAACTTAGTATAATGTAATCTGCTTTGTAACAATCTGTAATCATTTGTACCTATGTAGTACATACACAATGGAATAATGTGTATTAGTAGTTTGGAGGTACATAAGAATAAGGGTTAGGTTACCCGGGTTAGGGTTGGGGTTTAAGTTTTAGAGTTTTGTTGTACAATTTTACAATGACAAATAAAGCACTTCCTTTTTATGTACCTCCAAACTACTAACACATATTATTCCATCCAGAGGTTCCGCTAGACTTTTTTTGTCGGCCACTTTGGCCGGCTGGGTCGAAAAAATGTTGGCCATTCACAAGAATTACCGGCCATTAAAAAATATTTACATAATGAACGTGGCTTATTATCAATAACAATCTTAATAATGGGTTCAAAAACACGGCTATTCCTAATGAAAGAATGACATTAGAAAAATGCAACAACAGCTCAAATCCAAACATAAAGTTGTGCGCGTGGAGACAATGGAGAACGCCAGGTGTCACGTGGACATACTCATCTGCACTACTGCAGCCCCTCCGCGCTTTAACGTGGCTTCAGGTGTAAAATTTGCCATTATAAAGGTGCGTACAGACCAAACGTGCGTCCACGCCCCATCCGCCTCTAGTTGGACGCCAAACATTGCCGCTTCACACTCGCGGGAAACGCCTGTTTTTTTTTTTTTTTTTTTTTTTTTTTTTTTTTTTTATTAACGTTTATACATGTAGTTACAACAAGGAGGAAATAGTGCCAGGGGGATACATTACACACATTAAACCAGAGGAAGATAATTCATTAAAAAAACACAAAAAAACAACATTCATACCAAAAATATTAAGAGGAGCCAGGAGTAAGACTGTACTTTTCTAGTATATACATTGTTTTACCTGCTTTTTTGTTTTGTATTGAAGTAATAGTAGAAATATAAAGGTTCATGTCTGCAAGAAAAGTATAGAAGTTTGGTTTTTTGTCAGCCCATTTCATTTTATGTAAGTGATATTTCCCCATTAAAATATAAAGCTGAATAACAAATTTCACATCTATATCAATTTTTCGATCAAAATAGATACATACATCTTTGGCATTTAAAATAATTAATTGTCCAATTTTCCGGTAGAGATAGTTTTGAACATCAATCCAAAATATTTTACAGTACATGCATTCAAAAAACAAGTGAATAATTGTTTCCTTGTGTAGTCCACAGAAAACGCACGAAAAGTTAATATTCAGTTTAAACCGTTCCAGAACATGTTTTGCAGGGTATATTCTGTGAAGAATCTTAAAAGACACCTCCTTTATCTTGTTGGTTAGGCAGTATGTGTTTGTGACATTCCATGCTTTCTTCCAATTGACACTGCCATATAGAGACACCCAGACATGTTGAGATGGAGGAGTAGTGTTTCCAACAATAATATTCCGTATGTCCTTGTTTCTGCATCTTTTGTTGAGAATGTCTATGTCCCCCAGAAAAATACCATCTCTCCATTGTCCTATGTTGGTATTACAAGTAGTGTATTTGGAGCAGTCTTTGAGAAGCAGTAGAGCACCTTGCGGGATGGCATCAAACACCACAGCATATTCCTTAGGCGTGACAGGCAGTTCGTATTTTTGGAGAAATTCATCATAAGATAGTAATATACCATTCTCATTGGTTAGTTGCTTTACAAGAAAGATATTACAATCAAACCACCTTTGAATAAAAAGAGATTTATGTTTAAACTGAATATCTTGATTATTCCAGATATAATATCTGTGGGGTGAAAAATTATGTTTAAATGCTAAAGTCCATGCCAAGAATGCTTGTCTGTGAAAGTTTGCCAGTTTAATAGGTAGTTTATTAACAGAATAGTTGCATTTGAGAAGAAATTCAATTCCTCCCACATTCTTGAAAATAGAATCAGGGAAAATGTTCCATATACTTGTTTTTTTGTTTTTTATTAATTTAATAATCCAGTTGACTTTAAAGCTTTTGTTTAATGAATCATAATCCAACACTTCTAAACCACCTTTATTTTTACTGTTTGTTAAAATTTCCTTCCTGAGATAATGTGGTTTATTCCTCCAAATAAAGTTATACATATGCGAGTTCAGTGATTTTGATATTTCGATGGGCATTTCCAAGGAGAGTGAGGCATAAACTGATCTAGATATGCCCTCAGCTTTAGACAAGAGCACTCTCCCATGTAAAGATAAATCACGTGATAACCATAAATTGAATCTATTTTGAGTATTGCTTACAATTGGGTCAAAATTAAGTTTGGTTCGTAACTTTTCATCTTTACAAATTGTGATGCCTAAATAGGTAACAGTTTCTTTGACTTCAATTCCATCGACATGGGTCAGTCTGCACTCTTTGAGTGGGAAGAGAACAGATTTTTTCAGATTTATTTTTAGGCCAGAGACATGAGAAAATTGACTAACACATTGCACAGCTTTTGAGACTTCTTCTTTATCCTTTAGAAACAATGAAGTGTCGTCGGCTAGTTGACAAATTTTAAATTCAGTACCTAAAGTTGAAATACCTCTAAAATGATCCATTTTGATATATGAAGCCAACATTTGTGCTACTAAAAGGAATAAAAAGGGAGAGCACGGGCAACCCTGTTTCAAACCACGGTGAAGTTGAAATCTTTGCGTAGTACCATAATGTAATTTTATTGAGCTGTTGCAGCCATTGTACAGTGTTTGAACTGCTTTCAAGAAATTTGGACCAAAACCTAAAAATTCCATTACCTTGAACAAAAAAATGTGTTCGACAGTGTCAAAGGCTTTATAATAGTCAATAAATAGTATGAAACTCTCAGTTGGTATCAGGTAATTATAGTCAATCATGTCCAGTATAAGCCTGATATTATTATGAATATTTCTACCCGGCATAAATCCTGATTGTTCCTCATCTATTATATCTTCAAGTCCAGTTTTTAACCTTTTGGCAAGAATAAGGGAGAACATTTTACAGTCATTGTTTAATAAGGTGATGGGTCTCCAGTTGTCAATATGTAATTTGTTTTTACCAGGTTTGGGTATGAGGGTGATTACACCTTGCTTAAGGGATGCAGGAAATTCCTGCTCATTTACGGCTTCTTGAAATAAAAGAAGAATAAAGGGTGCTAAAAGATCACTAAAAAACTTATAAAATTCTGTGGTCAAGCCATCATTTCCTGGAGCCCGGTTATCCTTAAGGTTGTTAATACACTTTTCAATTTCTCCCAGAGAAAATGGATCATCACATACTGTTTTAAAATTGTCATCTACTCTCTTAACTTTATGAGATATTGTATTTAGAAATGTTTGAATATCATTTAAGCATGGATTAGAAGAAGAGTACAGATTTTGATAGAAGTCCACTAAATATTTTGATATAATTGCAGGATCTTCTGTTGTTGTATCCTTGATAATAAGCTTTTTTATTGAAGACATTTCCTTCCTCCTCTTCTCCAAGTTAAAGAAATATTTAGAATTTTTTTCACCATATTCCATCCATCTAAGTCTTGACCTTATGAAGGCACCTTTAGCTTTAGCTTCGTAAATGTTGTCTAAATGAATTTGCAATTTAGACAATTCCATAGCATCTTGCGGAGATAATTGTGTTTGTTTGGAGAGATGTATTATTTTTGTAACGATTTCTAGTTCTGATTTTTGTCTCCTTCTAGCTATCATTTTACTCGTGCGTATAGCCAGTTTTCTTATTTCAAATTTCATCAATTCCCAACTAAGACCTACATTTTTATTCGCGCATGCTTGCCTCCAGAATTTTTTTATGATATCTTTGGTTTCCCTTATAAAGTTTTCATCTTCTAGTAGACATTTGTTAAATTTCCAATAATTGTTTGATATTTTATCATAACAAACATTACTTAAATTTATCTTTATAGAGATAGCTCTGTGATCAGATAAAACAAAGGGGTCGATGGAAACATTTTGAACCTTTTCACCTATATCACTAGAAATCAACCAATAATCAATTCTCGATTGTTGAGAGAAACTAGAATTACTCCATGTAAATATTTTTTCATCTGGATTATTTTTTCTCCATATGTCTATCAGCTCAAGTCTTAAACATAGATTGTGCAAGTCATTACCTACGTTATTTGGTTTGGGTGGAAATCTGTCAACTGTGTCATTTAGTGATGTATTAAAATCTCCTCCCCAGATTGTTTTAGCAAATGGAAATGTGCATAAATACTGATTAATTTTCATTTCAATATTTAAAAAAATGGCAGAATTTTGCTGTTTATTGTTGCTGGCATAAATATTAATTAGTATGAAATGTGTATCAGCTATTTCTACAACCAAAATAATCCATCTACCTTCATCATCTTTTTCAGAGGTAATAATTTGTCCTTTGAACTCACCGAGTAAAATAGCTACTCCTGCAGACTTGTTATTTCCATGCGAGAACCAAATATCTTTAGCCCACTGGCTCCTCCAAAATTTAACATCTTCAACATTTGAATGTGTTTCCTGAACAAAGTAAAAATCAGAGCGTTTGTTTGAACAATACAAAAATACTGACTTCCTCTTCAACATATTACGTAAACCCCTGGCATTACAAGAGAACAATGAAATAGACATAAACAAACCAGCTACAAATCAGAACAGACAACTCACTCAGATTAACTTTGAGTTGCTTTATACATCTTTGAACATTCCTGTGGGAAGAATACACTCATCTTCTGTTGGAATAGATGCAGTTTCAGTCAGTCAGCAAAAACTTCTTTCTTGTCCACGAAAGCACGAGATCCCACAAAGTAAGCAACCTTGCCCTCCTTCCTTGCCTTATCCACAATTGGCCATAGCTGCTTTCGCTTCTCCTTGTCAACTGTTGTCAAATCCTGCTTGAACGACAGGCGGTGTGCTTTGAGGTAGCCATGATCCCTTGATGCACTCCAGATTGCATCCCTTGTATCCCGTTTGGAGAATCTGATTATGACTGGCCTTGGTTTTGTAGTATTCCCGCCATTCACGTCATTGTGTCGCCCAAGACGGTGAACAACATCCACTGCAGCCTCCACTTTGCTTTTGTCTGGCAGGACAGCAGTTAAAATGTTCACGACTTTAGAGCGAATATCTTCCCCATGACTTTCAGAAATGCCATACATTTTCAAATTCATCCTTCTGCTGTAAGCATCCATCTCGTTGACTTTCTTCTCCATTTCTTGCATTTTACCCTCCAGAGCTTGGCATCTACTCTTGAGAGCGGTATTTTCTGTTTTCAGGTCAGCAACTTCCAGAAAGCAGTAGTCAGCAGACTTCTTTAAGCCTTCAATCTCCATGGTGTTTTTGTTCACAAGTTTCTTGATGTCGTTCATGTGGCTGTTGATTTCGTCTGTCTTCGAAGTAAGAACACGAATTATGTTCTCCTGCACTTCAAGTAGTGACAACTGCGGCTCGTTTTCCATGTTCACCTTTGCTTTCTTCTTCGAGGTGCCGGTTTTAGTCGGTGTTTCTGGACCAGAGTCACATTCACCGTTGTTTTTGGAGTTACAGGCATACGAGTGGGTGACGTCCAGGTGCCGTTTTTCTCTCACAATTTCAATATCCATGTCCGTGGATACGACGGGCTCCTCAGTGGCGGGAATCGGGGCTTGCATCTTGGCTACCGTTAGCTTCTTTTGACTGTTGCTGACTTAAATTTAAACTGCGTGGTGTGATATAAAGTTCTTTCCTTGTTCTACATACGTTAAAATGTCCGTTTAGCAACTCTGAAGGACTTTACCAGTCATTTGTGAGGTTTGTCCAGGGTTCTTTCCTCAGCTCGGAAAACACCAACCGATCACAGCAGCGCCATCTTCCGGTTCCGCGGGAAACGCCTGTTTGCTGGCGCGTGGAGTTTTGCAAGCGTCATAATAGGAGGCGTGTCATACAACTCAAGCCGAGCGCAAACCGCGATGATCAACTTGTCCTCCATGCTGCAGGTAACAGGTGACGCTTGTGCTCACTATTTGAGCCCAGTCCCTGATTGGTTAACACGGCGTAAATGAACCACGTGGAGATTGGATTACTTGAGTGCGTGAAGCAGTGGCCTCCTTGCTCGTGTACCGCGCTGTTCTCCCTGGCTGTGACGCGCGTTTATCCTCATCCGCTCGCATTTGCACCGCTTCATACGCGCGGACGGCTTTGCTTTCATTTCGAAGCACATCTACATAGGATTAACATGGAAGTTGGAGGTGTGGTGGCGTTTGGTGTGTACGCACCTTTAGTCTCTCACTGCTGAAATATTATGGAGGGACAAATCGACCGCACTAAAGTCAGTCTCGAGCGATTCAACACAGACCCAGCTCTGCTACACTCAAGAGTGGCTCCGAACTCCGGTAACTAAGCCGAGGCGTCTGCGCAGACTGACCTAGGGAAGCGCCTGTAAACCCGAGGAGGCTCGAGCTGCGGCAGGGGCGTTCTTGTTTGATTACCAGAACGCCCCATGCAATGTTTCACCAACCAATCAGAGAACGCTTGCGTGGTACGCTGTGTTAAGATGTCATTTCCGCTGCTTAACATCAGCGAAAGTAAAAGTACCGCGCAGATAGATGTCCGTGGAAATATGGGACATTATTATTAGAATGACCCTGGAAACAAACATGGCAATGTTGGAGTCTATAAACAGGGTGTCTAAAATGTTTCGATCCATGGCTCAGCAATACACTCATGTGATCCATTTGAAAAACTACATAGCAGAGAGCCTTAAACTTAAAAGAAATGTGGTTCAAAATAAGATTGGAAAAATTTGCAAGGTGGCAGGTCAGAGCAGCGGTCTTAGTCTGCGACTGGCTCAACTGTTTTCTTCCGAAAAAAACTGGAAGGAGGCATTTGTTGTTCTCAACTTTGAAGGCCATGGAAAATATGCCTTTGAGGATATTGCGTTTCCAGTTTTTGTTCAATAAAAGTTATTACCATACCCAATAAAGGCATTTTAATAAATTTTTGAGAGAGTGCCTTGGTTTTTTCTGTATTTATACATTGACTATCCCTTCCCCAAAGAGCACCTCTTAAACCACCATTTTTTACTGACTGGAGGTCTATGAAGCGCCCTCTTTTTTATTTTTTAACAAGTTAGATCTATTTGAGTTTTGGTTAAAATAAGGTCAATTGTAAAAGTATGTATGTTATGTTTGATGAAGTTAAATTGAACATAAATATAATATTTATACATAAACTATACAAACAGGGTTTCCTTGGGGCATTAAACAGCATTAGTCATTCATCATTTACCTGTAGAAGTTCTGTAGAATACAAATCATAATTTAATACATTATCAGAGGTTGTTCTGAGTTGAAAAGTGAATCACTGCACACGGTGACAACCCTTATTTTGAAATGTTTTTGAAGAACGGATGTTTTATTTTGAAATGTTTTTGAAAAACGGATGTTTGGGGCGTTCTTGTGTGTTGGGGCGTTCTTGTGTTTTTGGCTGCAGCTGGATGATATTGGTAAACCCGGCCACTCTCCTAGCTGCTGAGTTCTTAACAAACTTTTATAAAAGTAAATGTACCTGTAGTTGGCCGTTTTCTTGGAAAATGTGACAAAGCACGAAAGAGAAAAGCTTTTAGTTTCCAGCGCGACGATGGCGCTTCAACTGTGCTTTGGAAAATGGGCTAAAAATCGAAACTTTTTTGATAGAAATATTGAACCTTTTTTTAATATTTAGGGCTGTCTCACTTTGTTAGTCACTGACTTAGGTCAAATGATGTATTTAATATATTTTTATATATTCTCTCCATATTTGGCCGATGGAAATTATTTTTATCGGCCATTTGCTTTTCAACCCGGCCAAAAGCCGGCTAACAGAAACCCTGATTCCATCATGTATGTAAGCCATTGGTACAAGTTCTTACACGTTGATACACAGCACATTACATTGTATTAAATTTGACAACGTATGAAGGATGGTGTAAAATAAAGTGTTGCCCAGAATTGGTACTGTGACACTGACTCAACACATAGCGGCTGTTGAGACTGTTGGAACATGCACTGTGAAGATTGTGTCTAACACATGTGTTGTTTTTTCAAGAGGACAGGGCAACAACTGTGGGACTAAAACGGCATATACAATGACAAAGCTGATATGACAATATTTTCATATTCCAATCTCAAATAATGGACTTTTAATATGCAGTCAGAGTGTTTTGAATGGTGACAGGAAAATGGACTCCACTCTGAGAAAGTGGGTTAACCAAAGGGCTTAGTTTTTTTTTTTTTTTTGCCAGCTGCCCCTGTGACCCAACCCTGGATATGTAGAAGAAGATGCATGGTTTGTCCATTTGATTTTTTAGATATATAGCCAATATATATATATATATAGACAAAATAAAAGTACACATAAGGGCCAACTTGAATGTGTGGACTCATAAGCCTTATTTTGTCCTCATACATTCAATATCTAAAGTACTTAAGTATTCCACAGCATCCGCCCAGAGCTCTTTCTGTATAGCACAGTTTTCACGAGTATCACCTCCCACTGAGAGCGGCTTTTATCTGTGCCACACATCACCTCTTTATTCTGCTGGAGCATCTCTTCATGTATTGTCCTCATTATGCAGTGGTGTGCACAGGCCATTGCTGCACCAGGTAAGTGTCTTTGTTGCAAATTTGATTATGAAAAAGATTTAAGGAAAAAAAAAATCAATGTTGATAACAAACTCCATCTATATGGAAAGTAGTAGAGTCTAAAATGGATTTCTTAATAAGGGGTAAATAGAAATGGGGGGAAACGAGAATTAAAGTGTTTTGGAAGAAAAATCACCTTTTCTCTGTGATTCAACTACTTAATTCAAAGAACAAGTTTTAGAAATAAAAAAAAATACTGGCATTTTTGTCACATTATAATGTATTATCTCTTCAAACCGGCTTGAGAGTTACAGTGGTATAGTGGGTTCAGCCTTCATCAATAAACCAGACCGAAGATGGTTCGACTCCCTTACTGTGACCCTGCAAAAGTCCCAAAACAATCCCACCAGTAAAGTGCCTCGTCTGCAGGAATGGCATAGAGACATCATTTCGCCCTGTCTGCTCTTGTCTATTGGCTTCTTTACTTTTCAATTGACATAGTTCTCATAAGTTAAAGAGAGGAAGTCACAGAAAGCTAACAGTACACGTTGTTTACCACTCAAAAGTTTAGTCCAGGTTGCTGTAAAGACCCAACAGTGAAGTTCCAGATAGTGTCCATATGCTTCTCCTCAACTCTTTAAACTGAATTTAGAATCTCCCTCTGTTCTAGGTGCACCCAAGCTCATAAATTATTACTCCACCGGGTTTCAGTTACCCCTCTCCGTCCAATTAACAATTTATAAGTCGCTCCATGGATTGATACAACACTTTAAAGGCATTCTTTTGGAAATGATGCACACTTTCAGCTAATGTATTTTTTTTTTGCGCCTTGAACTACTGGAGCAAGTTCATTCATGGGGTGGTATTGATTAAAGCAGTTGAATTCCATGCTGGGAAATCATGATATTCCAAATAAAATGGCTCATTCCCTTTTGCGCAAACAGTGATGTGTGCTCAAAAAAATATGCCCGGTAATGTGTGTCTACGTGTGGTTGAGCAGGTGGAGGCAGACAGTGACCACCTATCACTTTACCTTACACTTGTCTATTTTCCTTCCGCTGAATGCACGGCTTGTTACCGGAGAACTAATGAGGATTGCAGATTCTAGCTTGGAACAACGCCATTATAGCTCAGTGCACATCTGTTGGGCTTTGAACAGCGTGTGTGTATTATTCATATAGGACTGGGAAAAGTTTTAGCAACACACCAATGCTGACAGACGGACCCACGAAAGCAGCATGTGATAGGCTATTCAGGAGCTGACCATACAAATCCACACTAATTATTCTTTCACTACTGTCGTCTCTGGTTGATTGAGTTTTCACTGTAGAGATGATGTAATGGCCAATGTTGTAAGATGTTTTCTTTTGACAAACTTCTGCAACCACAAATACGAGGGTCTGTTGTAGAGCTAAAATAACACCTTTTTTACTATGACGCCATCATGTTGCATTAAACAAATGTCACCAAAGTAGCCTTGAACAGTATTCATGGAGCTAAAGAAACAAGACAATCAATCCTAATGAGCTGGTGTGACTTGTTATGAGCCCTGTGTGAGGCAGGTGTTTTTGCTCATTATGGCTGGACGTGACACAGTGACAGCGACACCGTGAGGTCGGAGTGAATGAGGGGCGGATTTTGTGTTTGGTTCCATTGGCACTGGGGCAGTGTAAGCGATCCCAGCTGCTGCCACTGGGCTACTTGAGCTATTCCCGTCCGCCGCTGGCTGATCACATGTCTGTGGGGAGTGTTTTTGGAGTAAAGGAGCGGGAGTGCGCACACGCCGTTACGCACAGTCGAGTTGGACAGTTCCAGTAGCCTATGTGTTTAGCAAGTGTTAATGAGCGGGCGGCGGATCGGGCAGATCAGACGGTGTTCGGAGCGTTGCTATCCACAGTATCCAGTGCTCTGGCTGTAGGGCTCCTCTGTCCAACTACAGACGCACAGGGAGTGACATCTTCAACTCAGGTCCAGAGCTTCAAACTTCTGCCGTGCGGGATTTTCTACGAGCACATAGTTTCCGCGGCTTCTGGTCAACAGCCACACGGGGGCTGTCGGGTCGTCACGGAGCCCAGAGGTAAGTGTTGTCCTGCTTTTTCCATGGTATTCATGAGGAGAGCAATAAACGTGTGATTTACTCACGACGTGCACCGTTACTGACTCTAAACTTGCTGGGGTGGTGTCTTGTTAGTACTTTGAACTAAAAGCAATAAGAGTGCAGCGTATTGAAGATGTGGTAACGAGGGGGTGGCTGTCCAGGCTGGCACATCTTAGTGGTACATCCCTGTTAGTCCACATGTGTAGGCTATACACTACCTTTTGACGTGTGACCTGAGATGATTATAGCCTACACTAAAAACTCTTCTCAAACGGTCCCAACAAATGTTTATTTAGAAGTTTTGTTTTGAAAGATTCTCTTAATTATTTAGTGTCGCATCATTTGTTTTTAACCCTTTTCCTGCCAGTAATTGATTTCCCCAGCCTCTTGCCCTGGGTCCCTTGTTAATGCTGATGACTCTGGGTAATGAGACAGATCTGAGAGTATGGGGTCGCCCCTCAGCGATAGGAGTGTGTGCATTACAGCTGACAGGCTCATTCATCAGGCATGCAGTGTGGTTGCTGCTGCCTCGCTGTATGTCTCCAAGCCTGAAGACTCTAATGACAATTAAAACACGATAATGACAAGAGCAGTGGCTCTCCCTGTTGATAAATGGAGCGTCAGTCATCAGGTACATGCTGAGATCATTACGAATCAACAGATGCTTTCTCAGCTGGATTTACAGCTGGGAAATTCTGGAAATGTAATAAGTTTTGTTTTTGTTCTTTGGTTGTTTTTTTGTAAACTAACCAAACCTATGCTATCAGCCCACAGACACATTGGCTAGAAGGTCCTTGGTTTGATTCCCACGCTGTGTGGAGTTTGCGTGTCCTCCCCGTGTCTGCGTAGGTTTCCGCCGGCTTCTCGGGGTTCCCCTACCACTAAAAACTAAAAACATAGGCCAAGTTGAGCGAGAGTGTGTCTGTGAGTGCGAGTGACCAACCAGGTAAACATTGGGGGTCTTTCATCTCCCCCTGGTGTCTCTGGCCAGAAAACCACAATTGCAACTTTGCTGCCACCGGGTTGGTGTCACCAATACACACTAATGGAATCACGAAGAAGAAGCTAACAGGCTAACGGGCGATGCTAACTATGGGCTAGCATCACTTAAACAGTATTTACAACCAAGTTTGAGAGAAAAAAATGATCTCCATTGTGTAATTGGATGTACAATATCCCTCTCTCCCTTTTCCTTTTCTGTCAGCGTAGTATTTAATGAGTATATTAATGAGTAAAAAAACACAAAATGCTACGACATCTGCAGTGGTGCTTGTGGCCTCTAGGGGCATGAGTTACTGAGTACTGCTTTAACAAAAGTTTAAGTTGCTCTGAAGAAGATACCTCTCTGCTAAAACTCGTTTTGACTGCTTTTTACAAGGTTTAGAAAGCTTAATTACCTTTGTGAATTAATTTGATAAGTTCATCAATCTGACTGTATTGTTTTGTCCATGTATGCTGGGAAGGGGATCTTTATTTTTCTTGTACTGAATTGTACTGAAGTTTTAGGAGGATGGAACACAAATGGGTAGCCTATGGAATACAGTGAACATTGACGAACATACAGTTGATGAGCCCTTTTCTTTGTGTCACCCTTTTTACAAAAACAACTGTATTTGTGTGAGCACCACCAGCCAAGTGCAGTTTTTGGAGCCAGTACATTGTGTGTAGCTGTATTTTTCTCTTCACCAAGATTGAGATAGTGACAGAATAACCTCGGGGTAGGCAGGACACTCTGACAGCAGTTCTCTGGCAGTGCCACATTACTGCTCCCACTCTCCATCAGCGCTCACTGTAGTTAGTCTTAGCACTGCTCTCATCAAAGGATTCATATTCAATTATGAGGGTCCTCCAGTTTAACTCTGGGGGATGGAAAATGAAATGGCCAATGTAATGTGGTGAACCATTTTGTCCTATAATTCTTTAAAGTTGGAAGAAATAGTTGACATAAAATGGGCCTTGCTTTTAAACTTATTTTAAATAGCTAGATTTATCAAGGAATATTTGAAACAACATTTTGATTATAGCCATCTCACTAAAGAGTATTGCATGTGAATTGTTTTGGACTTTTTGCTAATTGCCTATTTTCTCAACAAAAATAGACTATTGACTTGGTAGTGATCTGTGTCCGTGGGCCGTTTGACAGACATGTTGTTTTTCACCCAGTGGAAGTAATACAGTGTCACTTCATGGCTGTATTTTGTGGCAGGGACTGCCTGCCAACATGCCCACAGTAGAGTTGGTTAAACCGCCCCTCTCTCTTTATTTTGCTGACCCGACCTGTGCAGAGAGCAGCGTCCACTACTTGGAAGGATACACAGGACAGAGTTCGGCCTCTGCTTTGGCATTTATACTGTATGACACATCGCTCAGGTGTGCAGACCAGTGTGGGCTAAGGGTCCAATCATTTGCCGGAGCAGGCTGTCAGTCAGATTAGCTGTGCACTGGTGGGAGCACACTTCTCCCAGAGGACTTCTATTTGCAAATGCCCATTAGACGGTATGAACACACACATGCTGCAGCACATACAGTGAAGAGGAGGCCCAGGTCACGCCGGGTCATGGGAGACTTTGCAGATGAACTCCTCTGGGAGACGGATGCCTTTCGCCTGCCCTTCATGCACAGGCAAACACTGTGTCAATAAAACCCCATGTCTTGCAAGAGGAAAATTACTCAATGTTCATTATGTGTATACACTGTATGTAATGAGCAAAGCAGGCAATTGGTAAGAAATGCACCTTTGTACTAGCACACTATTGGTGCCTTTTTAACATTTCAGTGTGAGGTGTAATCAAGACTCATGCATAAATTACAAGAGTGGCACTCTGAATGACTAATTGACTGTCCGATTTCTTCCTGCTGAGTAAAGATTTCTGGATTTTCCCCTGGCAAATTCAACTTCCAAATAAAAGTTGTTATTTGAAGTGCTCAAAGTGTGTTGTGGCATAATGGTCTTTTGAAAGCTTCGCAGTGGGTCGCCAGGGTTTCATAAATAAAAAAAAGTAGTCAGGTCAAATTATAAACTGTTTCATCTAAATTCCACACTACTGTTCTGCATGTAACAGGGGAGCCATCTCTGCATAGGAAAGTCAGCGTGCCTTTCTCTTCTGCAGACAAAGTGCTAAAGATGCTGACTGATGTTTGTGGCACAGCGGGGACCTGCTCAAAAATAATCCCCACTCTTCACAATGTGTTTACCCGCTGGAGAAAAACAGATGCCAGCTAATTGTAGTGTGAACTCTTCTGTAGCTGCTGGATGGGTATTGAAACTAGATAATTGCTTTACTTCAGTTGCCACTACACAAACACTATGGCTTATGCAATGTTTACAGATGTTGATTCTTTACTCTGCATAGCTTTGGAACAAACGTTTACAGTTTATACATTAACATTTTCTGAAATTTATTATTATCATTATTATTATTATTTTTATTATTATTGCTTACACTTGCGCCTGGTAAATATCTTCCAAAGTCAACCATAGGCACATACTGTATACGTTAATATCTTACCTTTGGCGATGTGAAATAGGTCAGGAACTTTCTTTTTTCTTAAAATAAGGTGATTGCTTTCTCTGTAACACGTGTGGAAGCCTTCTCCGTGCCTGTCCTCTCTTGCCAAGAGCTACCAGTGTATTTATTTCTCCCAGTTGATTAAATTAGACTTGTGCTGTCGCCTTTCTTAACCATGATGAATTAGCCCTGGATAGCGATATATTAGAGACTTGGTGCTGAGCGCGTAGGGGCCACTGAAGTCAAATGGGATCTGAATTAAAGATGACAGTGACCGAAGGTTGTCCTCTGTATCCACTTGTTCTTTATAATCCCAACATGTGGCATAGCAGTCTGACAGTGACGTCTTCTTTGCTTGAAACCCCGTTGAACCCCGTTAAAGCTAAGCTCATTCTCACCTCCAATGTAGGGCTTTGCAACACCAATATTTCGTTTGACTGTGTTATTTTTAGCTCCTATCAGATTCAACCCCGCTCCCCAAATTTGATCTAAATCTTCCCTTTGTTGATGCTAATCATTGCTGCAGCAGGCCGGATCCATTTTCCACACTCGTTGCGGCCTGATGGGCTTCATGTGCGCCTCTGTGGGTAGGTCTGAATGTTAATTACTTTGTTTAGAGAAAAGGAGGGACCGTTTGTACCTGAGTTTTAAGCAAACAAAAAATGTTTGAATGACTTGGTCCAACTAAATCGTTACAGTACATCTACCGCCTCCTTTCATGAAATTGCTGTAAAATATAAGTAAATTCATTAACTTCCAGCACACTTTTGTCAATGAAAATGTCACAGTTTGTAACATATGTACCGCTTTCTGATGCTAAAATACTGTGAACATGTCACTGGTCTGCACTGTTGAGAACATATTGCATATTGGTAAAAGTTAGCCTTTCGTACACTGCATCTCTTACATTTGCTGTTATGGTCATAAACAACCTTATTATCACACTATTCATTATCTCTATAGGGTGTCTTGCATATAATTAAGTGATTGAGTTTTATCACGGTGGTGTAATTATACTTGAATGAATCATGCACAGACTTCACATTCTAAGCTCACCACTGCGTAATGTGCCCTATTCATTTTCAGATGTGAACACCCATAGTTTCAGATCATTGTCATAAATTTGTCTGCGTGTAGCGTAATTTGGATGAATGGACGATTATGAGGCCCTAATTAGAGAATTTGCTATGGGCAAAAGTGCAGATTAAAGGCTATCATTCTACTTCCTGACTCCAACCACATGAGAAGATTTGTCTGTGGTCATTGTGCAATTGTAGTGTGGAGAAGAGATGTGACTAATGTCTTATAATAGATGTTTATTGTCAGACAAAGACAGACTAGAGCACAACACAGGGATTGACGATTTCATATAATAACGCCTAAGAACATAATTGTGGCTATTATTCCTGATCTAGTTCTAGGTTTTATCCTGTTTTAGACACCCAGGCATTTGTTTTGACAAAAGTAAATTTTATTAAGGATCTTTTGGACCATAGGTTTTATTAAATGGGAGTGAAGAGCGTGGAGTTTTAGGACTTGAACCCACAAAGCTGTGATCGGACCATACCTGGCAGTAGCTTATCCACAAGACTGACGGCTGTACCGGCAAAGGTCTAGTCAACTGTCTGCTTGGACCGGGTAACGTTACTTTTTTTTCTGATACCGGTACTTTAACGATGTTTGGTTTTCGACACCGATACCTGAACAATACTTTTTTTTGATACCTATAATAACTATATATCTCCTATGTCAAGAAATGTGCAAAAATTGGGGAATAATTTTGGGGAACAAAATTTTATAAATTATGGTAAATGTAAGGAAAAATTGTGTTTGAAAACTGGGGAGAATGGGGGTAAAAATAGGGAATAAATTGGGGGAAATGGGTGGGAAATAGGGAAAATACTAGTTTAAGAAAATTGGGAAAACAAGAAAAAAATTGGGGCTAAAATAAAAACTGGGGAAAATAGGGTTATGCAAAAAAAACTCAAAACTCAAAACTTGCTATAGATATAGGTTTTTTTTTTTCTGTACCTGCTTTTGATGCTTTTAAAGGGGCTATGTGGAGTTTGACAGTTTTGTGCTCGCAATTGCCCCCTCAGGCCAAACGCGTAACTGCAGCCTCGATGATAAGCTCGTGCATGAGGCGCTCAGGCTGTATGAGCACCAGAAATAACAGTCCCGTCGTGGGCAATTTACAGATTTGCAGGCGTGAATTCAACTGAGGTAAGAAACGTTACTGTTTTGTAAGATATTTAGACCAAATCAGTTTGAGTGAATAAGATGCGATACTTGAGCAAAGTGAATCGAGTGAAGAGGCCAAGTAATACAGATAAATGAATAATTGACGTTTGAAGGAGAAAAAAAAAACTTGTGTACTTTGTATGCATAAACGCAGGCCTAATTGTAATAAAAAATAATTCCACTGGTAGAAATGCTACTAGGAAAAGCCTAAATCGTCTCTTCAATTCCCTGGGCAGAAAGTTAGCGTAGCTAACTCGTAAACTATATTGTAAACGGCACATGTCCACTATAAATCCGTGAACATGCTTATTTCGCGGCCAAGAAAAGCTAACATTAGCAACATTATCTTTGCCATTGTAAATACAGCACCATTACCACCGTTACTACTCAAATGTTTTGTAGGTTCAGCACAATTACTGTTATTACTGACACTACTAGTCTGCTACTAATACTGCACAACATCTCTGTAGGTATAAAACTATGAGATCAACTATTTTTGGTAACTTCCAAATCTGATTATTTTATGGCTTTTTTCAGTGAAGTTTGTACAAGATGCACGGACAGTCGGACACCGTTGTTTTGAAGCATCAACAACACTTTTCCCCCACGTATTTACTAATAATTTCTTACCTTTCAAGCAAAAATAATCTGCGGGTCTTTTGAGAGATTCTCTCAACATTTTCCGCTGTTTACTCTGGTTCTTTGCCTACGCCGATCAGACTCGACTTTCGCCTTTTTTGTCACACTCGAATAAACTCTTCGTTTGTTTTCGTTATTTGGGGTCTGGGCTGGAGTTTCGATGGTGCTTGAAGCCGGTCTCCTCTTATTCTCCGCTAAATCCATCCTTCCGAAGTTACCATTCGCACGGCAGCGTCAGTATAGAGGAGATACAGCTAACGCTACAGCTGAGCGGGAACGCGCATGACGTCATTACGCTGTTTTCTTGTACGTCCCGAACATAGACTATTTAAGTGACTTTACAGCATATAGAGGCAATCGCGGTGAAAAGGCCAGGGCTCATTCTACTCACCAGGGCATTGCTGGAGCATGTACGAGGAAGACATTTTAAAATATATACATTTATTTGTGGTTAAGCTTCTGTATAGTCCCTTTAATTTTTTCGATACCGGTAGTATCGAAACATTTTTTTACCCAACCCTACTGTCTGCAGAAAACTGCTCATACGTATTATAGATTTCATTGAAGTTGCAATTCTCTATATAGTTTTTTCTTATTTCAATGTAAGGTCTTATTATTAAATACTTGCATGTTGCTTGGTCAGGACAGTGCATGCTAATGAACACGCGAGACTCATGTACGTGAACACGCCGAAATTTAGCCACGGGCTTAGTTCTATCCGTTGTCCCACACTGGCACTCTCAAACACATGTTCAATGAAAATAGAAAAGGAAAGGTAGTCAGTTAGCTAGTAGTTTAATGCATTGTACTGTATAGGTTGACAATATACATTTTTCCATAACCAATATCAATTCTTGAAATCGGTAGCAGCCAATTGCTGACTTTGTACTTTTCATCCTGATTATATTATATTTAAACACATGTTACGATTCCCACTGGATTTTCTTTTTTGTCAGTTCCTCTATTTAAGTATATTCAAGAGACTCTGAAACATGGCCCGGCACCAGAGCTGTAGTGTCCAGACCAGCTGCCACTACGTTCTCTCCTTCAACTTTCCTAGTTATTTCAAACATCCTCTTTACACAGCTGTACTCATGCTCTCTGCCTCTCTCTGATCCTGCGCTCAAACCCTCCACACAGAAAGGAAATCTAGCCTCAGAACAGAGCAACAAAAGGAAACTCGCACTCGCACACACCAGCAGCTGCCGGAGTATGGTATCACTCGAGTCGGGCTGACCACCCCCGGCATTCTGCAGCTGTGAGGATGTGATGAAGATAAAAAAAGAAATAACTTTCATTTTTGAGGCTGGGCTTGAGTTTTGTTATCGAGGGAATGAGCTTACATCAGTGTGAAAGCAAAGGACTCTGGGCTGTAGCTGCATTATGATAATTGTTTTGAACTGTGTGATCTCACCTATTCCATGTTTTGTTTCGACAGAATTAAATTGGGAAAAAGGGTGACGTGGTTACACAATTTAAGGTCGCATTCACAACCCCCTCTTGATCCGAATCCGGGCCCGTTTGCTCAGATAGTCTGGTTCGTTTGAGGTGTTGTGAACGCGCAAACGGACTCTGATCCGGGCCAAAGAAGCGAACCCTGGCCCGGGTGAAAACGTGTGTCTCGGCCCGGTTCAAACGAACTCTGAAGCGGATCATTTGGTTTATGAACGCAACTGAGCCAGAGAGCGGAACAAAACCAGGAAGGGAAAGCTGCAGGACGTTTTTTCTGATACAACCAAAACAAACGAGTTACGCAAAGACGGAACAGCGCGCTGACAATCACGACATTCATTACGGAATGTAAATGAAAACGCACGTGCAGACCCTCTATGATTAGAGTTAATATGAAATTTACACCAAAAGCCACGACTCGTAAATATGAGGCAGAAACCATTGATATAAGCAGCGCCAGAGGCCAGTGAGCAAAGCCCTGATCAGATCATTTTAACTTCCTTGCTCCGCGTCTCTTTCCCTCAGACAGTCGTCATAAGTAGTTTTTGATGTCTCTGCCCGGAGCCTTCGCAGTTGTCATGTGAAGAAAAAATATCTCCGGGGTCCGCCAGTCACTGCTTTAGTCCTGCTTTAGATCCACTTTAGTCCTGCTTTAGTCCCGGTTTTGCTTCGTCTGGCATCATCTTATCTCATGACGAGTATCGGCTCATTTATCTCCCATTTTGTCCGTAAAATGGTCCGTGCGTTCTGAGCGTAGACTGTCACTGTCATATTAAAAAGTGCGTAAAGAAAAACCAACACGGCCACTGTCACTGTTTTTCCTGTGGAAGGTTTTGATACAGCGCCCCCACAGGCGTGCAGAGGAACTGCATTTAGAATGTTGGTTCGATTGATTAAAAAAAGAGTTGTGAACGCAAACCGCGCCAGTTGGAAAGCTGAAACAATGTTGCAACTTTGGTCCCAAATCGAACCGAGTCCCAGGTGTGAATGCGACCTAATACTTTTGTTTGACTTGCTCTGAATATGAATGACATTTTATGAGCCGGGTCCACATAATTGGTAATAGCACAATACAAGTGTAAGCCAATATTCTTATAATCTTATTGATGAATGAATACTGGGTGATGGTGATGGGCATCAGAGAGATAGTGAGCAGTCCCCTTTGCCCCAGTAGATCAAGCCAGTTGTTCTGGACAGAGGAACGGCTCAGATTGACAGTTTGCTAAAGAGAAGAGAGAACGCCATATTGAGTTTTAATTTCTCCTGTCCGTCTGTGTGTATGAATGGGTTCTGACATAAGTCCCAGCTTTGTTATTTGATCCTCAGTGTTTTGACTGTAAGCAGTTCCACAGACAGTGGTGATACTAGAGCTCTTTGTCCCCATCTTCTGTGCAAAAAATGGGGCATCATTTTGGAAAAAATTAGAGAAAATTGGGGAAATGGAGTAAACATTCTGTAAAAAATGGGAAACCAACCAAGTCACTTCCTTTAATGCTGTCCCTGGACCAACAGCTTTCGATACTTTTATTTTTTCGATACCGGTAGTACCTAAACCTTTTTTTCAATACCCAGCCCTACTGGTGCTCATGGTTATGTTGGAAGCTGGTAACCTTGTAATTTGTTTAGTAGCTAATATTTCAAATATTTTGGTGAGTGAAAACGGATGGAATGTGAGATGACGGATGGAAATTTCAAATCATTCACATGGTTTGACAAATAAAAAATATTGAATCTTGAAAAACTATGTAGTAGAAGTATCATCGTTTTATGGTACACTTCCTCAAAATGTGCCACTTTGAAATATATAGAAGGATCCAATGATGCGCTGTGCTTTGTTATGTATAGTTGAAGACTATACGCCCCCGCCCCCAACCAAAGGGATTAGGCCAACCATATGTCCACTTTACACAATCTCTAGTATTTAAAATGTGTGTACCTCTGCAATTTAAGGATTAGGCAGTGTGACCCATCACAAAGGAAGAGGAGGGTTGTTGTGTATTTCTGTCACGCAACAATGGCTCACAGATGGTGCTCAGATCAAAATATCGATGAAGTTAGTTAACTGACAGAACCCCTAATCGTGCCATGAGTTCAGCTGTATGGGATAAACAGATTAACAAAGCCTACAATTATATATTCCCTACATATCTAATTCCCCTTTCCCTAATGTTCAAGTGCATGAAATGGGAGCCATGTGACAGCCTACAAGGTGTTCTTTTGGACTTACTTTAGGTGTCCTTCGCCATTTAAGACGAGCCTTTTTTTCTTTTGACCGCTGTCAAGGAAAATTGTGTCAGTAAATTATTTAACAGTATTAATTATGTACTGGCCTATCTCATTACAGTTGGCAACAGCACAAGCGCTAGTTTGCACTCTTTCTCGGTGTTGGTTAATGCCAGTTCATTCTTATGTACAGCAATATCAAACAAAAGGAAGGGATCCACAGCTGAAGGAAAAGATTAATCTAACTTTATCAAACAGAAGTCCCCTCTCACAACATATTAGTATTGTCCCTTGTGATTCGCAAAGAGTTCTAAAACTGCCTTTTTTTTAAATTATTTCTTCTCAGCACTGAAGTCCTCTTTTTTTCCGTTTCTTTGAGTCTCTTGAATGAGGCTAGTCGTGCTGTTTAGTCACAAGAGCAACTCTCTTTCTCGCACTCGACTATGGGGAGACACTAATAATTAATGTCGGTTTTTAAATCTCTTTCAACATGCAGTCGAGAAAAGCACCCGAGGAGAGATCGAAGGGGCATGAAAGCCTTGAAGAAACAAAAGACACAAAGAAAGAAGTTTGTGATGTAGATATTTTTCTGACCCATTTTGAGACTCGCAAAATATAAATTACTAGGCAACTATAAAGATGACTGTTTCTTACTATAGAACACTCGGATGCCTGAGAGCTTACACGGACCTATTTGGACTTGATGAGCAAATTCCCCATTTTTCTTCCACAAAAACAGCGCAGTGAGTCCTCCTGATTCTGATCCTTGGGTATCCTGTGTGTGGGTGTAGAAATGTTTAGTCGATTAAGCACTAACCGAGCGCTGTGTTCAGATGTAAGTGGAATTAATTTTTCCATGCTTTGACATTAGTCAGCCTTGTATCATCAGTCTCCGGTGTAATTAGTGGAACAGGATTTTTGCTCCCGTCACAGTGCGAGTGATGCCCTCATGAATTTATCTCCCGCCCTTCCTTCGCATTGATAATGACGTAACTGTTCATATTAAACCGATCGCCTTTGGGGAAGTGTAGTGTTTCTTACGGTGAATCTGAATGTTATATGAATATTATCTCACCAAAGATCATCCTTTGAACATGCATAAATAATCCTGCATAATGTCCTCCTCATCAGATTATGCAAGCCCTCGCTCTCTAGTGCTCGATTTCCTGCGTTATAAAAGCACCAGTAGAAAATCTGTTATTTGATATATTTTTATGTTTTTTCAAAGAGTACAGGTGCGGATTCAAACTCTTCTAAAGCTCCTATTTTACAACTTACTAAGAATGTCAGTAGATTAAAAACATTTGTTCTCATAATCTTTTTTATTGCATACTGTGTGATCTTTCTTTGCATGAATTAGAATTATTCAGAAAGACTAGATCTTCACATCTGTTAATTACATTGTATTTTTGCTCTTTTTGGTGCTCAGTGTTTGTATAGCAGTGCATGAGACACTAGATGGCACTATGGATATGCAGTCTAGCCTCAACTTTAAGTGAGGATGCTTGAACCAGCACAGGCTTTGAGTATGTGAGATAAATGCACATTTGATAAGATGAGAGATGAGGCGTGATTTTTATTTTACACTAGATGGCAAGACACGTTTTCTTGTTCTATTGCCCCTTTATTACAGCTCAGCAAACAAAGGAAACTTTTATCCCCTGTGATTTGCTCATGTATTGCTCTCTGTCACCCATAACTAACTATTCCCTGCTGCCTTCAATGCTCCAATCTAGTATGCCATCCAGCATTTCATCCGTGCCGAAGACTACAGCCTCAACGTCATAACAAAATATCTATATCTGTGTCCAAACTTATTCCTAATACTAGTACATTTTGACCATAACAGTTTAACAATAACACTTAGGCTATGTATTTATTATCATAATCAGCACTTAAATATAACTAAAACCACCAAGATGCACCAAAGAATATAAAGCATCCCAACAATTTGAACAAAATATCCTGTTGTACATTTAGAAAGTACCAGTTTCAGAAACCTGATGCAGCTGGACTGTCCTCAGTATTTGCCACTTGTTCAGCATGGGAACATCTGTGCGAGGCTTTAGCAGACACAATGTAGGCACAAATCACTTGATGGCTTTTTTTATGTCTGTGTATGTGGAGGTGGTATTAATTTTCTTACCTCTAATAACGTGAAGTGAGAAAAATCACGCAGCGGTCTTTCAGTCTCATCCTAATCGCTGTAAGCTGTTGCTTTCTTTGTGTTTGATTCGATTGAAACCTATGAAACTTTATGCTCCACTCTCCTCCCTTTTGTTTGTTTGTGGAGCCTACAGCGGCGTGTGTGTTGATCACATTCATTTTATAACGGTATATAAAATTATAACTTTTGTCAAACGTTTTGAGCTGATTTACTATGGAGTACGAAGGGCTGCGCTTTCCTTTTGCCCCCCAGTCAGCGCCCGGTTCAGGAGCACGTGCACGTGACATCACTCGTCAATAGGGGTGAAAAGTTTTTTTTTATCGATACGATACATATCGATTTGAGGCCAAACGATTCGATGTAAAACAATATATCTTTTTTTTTTTTTGACTGATTCGATCGATGCAGTGGATTTTCGATACAATATTCAATACTTTTAACATTGGATTTTCAGCAAATTAAGCATTAATTATTACAAGTAACTGAACATAAATACAACAGAAGGCATTTGCAACGGATTTTATTACAAAATTCACTTCAGCTTTGCTAATTGTTTGATAAAACAGTGGACAAAATTCACTCACAAAAGTGCAATAAACAGCTAAGGATATGAGCTGCATATATTTTTAGTTGCAGTGTAATCTTTTCTCCAGTTTATTTTTTGTTAGAGCCAGTCCTGTTTTTGTGGGATACCTTTTAACCTTAAGACCTCTCCTCTTTTGGCTTTACATCTTCTTGAGTGAAGCCCCCAAATACACCTTATACAGCTTTTCAGAGAGTGGTGACGACCAGGAGCTGCAGACTGACAGGATAAATACAACCTCTGCTAACAGCATCGCCAACAAAATACAACACAAGCAGCGCATCGCCAGAGCCAAAAGCAACAATACCCAGCTATTAACAGACTGCATGTTACTTTCGACGAGTTTCTCTCATAAACAAAGTTAGAAAGCGCCACCAGTTCATCCGTACCCCGAACTGCTACGACAGTTTTTTACATTACCCGGCCAAACATAACTTAAAGCAGTACTAAGTAACTCATGCCCCTAGAGGCCATAAGCGCCACTGCAGGTGTTGTAGCATTTAGCATTTTTTTTACTCATTCATTTTCCGTGAGACTAAATACTACGCTAACAAATGAAGAGAAGGATATTGTACATTGTGCCACAACCCAATTACACAATGGAGTTTTTTCATTTCACTCAAACCTGGCTGTAATTACTGTAAAGTGGCACCAGTTACCTTTGTCTGTTTGCTCAGTTAAACATTACCCCTGGCACCAACCTGGGCGTGATATTCTTTTTTGACGTAATGTACGTATACGATTTGCAATATTTTCTTTGAAATAAATTTAAAAAATTGACTACATCAACATTTAGTAGTTTTTGAAAATGGAAGAACTTGAACTAAGGATAGCTCTTCAGCATAACTGCATAACCTCAGTCTGCATGAGATATTAGTTCATGGGTAATTGCACTTTCAATTCAATTAAAAAGCCATAATTTACAAGGGCTCTAGACCAATTATTTGTTCCAATACAAACTGCTTGTAGGCAAATACCATATTTCTTATTTATTTAAGAATAACATGTGCTTTGTGCTTTAAAGTAGTATTACCATTATCAGCCAAACTAATTGGTTCATGTTTGACTCCTTTCCTTCATTCAAGTGTTCATTTCATTTCCCTTGCGCTGCTCATTTGTGCATTTCAAATATAGCCAGTATAAAATTGCTGGGCGTTGCTGAAAACTCCGAAGCAGCCCGACACTCCGCCTTTCATTAAAAATGGATGAAGTAAATAGAGTAGTATGATATTTTTGTGATACACACTCGCAAAGTGCAGAGGTTCACTCAACCATTAACCAGGACCATTAAACAAGTACTAGCAGTAATAAAAGTCCCCACCAGTACTTAAACTTTGGGTGTAGCTTTACTTTTTTTTTTTATTGTGTTATACATTTTAATTCATTTAAACCAAATCTCTACATCTCTGCTTTAGTCTGGTACAAACATTACCTCAAAATTATGAGTAGGGGGGAAAATTCCCTTAAGAATGAGTATAGCTAGTGGATAGTCATCATAGTATTGCTCTCCGCTACTTTAAACACTGTTAAGAATATATCATATAAATTGGTAGTTTAAAACCGACTTGTCACCCCTTCAGCCCCAAGCTACTGTTACTCATCCTCCAGCTCCGACGAACACTGCAATGTTTATTCACACTAATTAGGACACTTCATAAAAAGAGCTTTCCCAGCGCTTCTGTCAACTCATGCACCGTCAACAACAAGGACGCGAAAAAAATGAAACATCAGAACGCAAGCATTTCCCTCTTGAAAAGGGATGTTGTCTTTACATTAGCTGGACAAATGAGAGTTGTTTAAAGATTTCTACATGTTCTTATAGTACAGTGTGAAGCTGCTGCATGGTGGAAGGTATCTACCAGGAAATGCCTCCTCAGCAATATTAAGGAAGTTAAAGACCTTGAAAAAAAACTATGACAGGGCAATTTCAGCTTGTCTAACGAGGAGTAAAAAATAACAGCGGAGAGACGTGCCGGGAATGGGAATAGAGAATCAGCCATAAAAAGTGTAAATTAAGCAAAAGTTAATTAAAGTGGTAATAATGTTGAGAAATATGTTTTATATATTCTTCCAGTATACCAGTAATGTGTGTCCGAATTAGTAAAGGCCTATTTTTTTCTTGGTAAATCAGTTCCAGCTCAATGAGCGCGAGTGGGCTGGAGTCAAATGTAGGTGGGAAAAGTTGTAGATGGCGTTTATACTAGGTGAAACAATCATCACATTTTAGAAGCCCACCTGCTGACTCTGATTGAATATTTAAAAAAAAACATTCACGTTCCTCTGCCTATTCGTTGCCTAGTCGCGAGGACAGCAGTTCAAGCTGCCCGGACCACACTGCACCAGCCTCTTTTGCTCCTCCCGCAGGTGAGGGGGGTTCATGGGAAGAAAGCTGCATTTACGCTCCCTCGGGCTCAGCACATTTTGGGCAACACAACCAGCTCCTTTGGCCTCCCATCACGGGGCTCCTGCGCCACTCTTCGTCTGACCCTTGAGCTGAAACTTGTTTGCCATGCGAGTCCCTACCAGGGGGACAAAACCCCCGACAACATTCACTCAATCCCTTCCACAATGGTGGTTTGAGGAGTGTAAATGAAATAGTCTACCCTGAATATAGTCAATTTTAGCAAAATACCAACAACGCATTTATCATTTAGTTAATAAATGTTTTGTTTTTCTTTCTTTCTTTTTTTATTTGGACCATGTAAAGTGGAATCATTAATTCCAATGACCTGCAATGTTTTGCTGTTGAATTTTATTGCGCCATGGCGTGCTGGGTCTGCCTGGCCTCTGGCTCAGTTTTAACAACTAATGGCTTCAACATTTTATACAAGTCGGTGACATTTCCATGTTTTAGGTTAAATGTCTTTTAAGTCAATGCAGTGGAAAAAACAGGCTTTCCGGGGTCAGAGCATGTTCCTGTTTAGTTCGCACTCCAAAGTCGTTCAGAAGCGTTTAGCACATTAGACAGATGATTTCACGCATGTACTGCATGTATTACTGTCGGCAGCACAAGAGGCTCAGTGGCTGTTGAACTGAATGTCTTAATCTATCAATGGTTTGAGGTGCGACGAAAATCACCCCAACTCAAAAATAAATACATATTTGATAGTTCCTTCTGTCTTAACATTTCTTGAAATTTAATTTGTATGGGACGAACGTGCAGAGTCAATAACAGACAATATACTGTACCTATTCTCCAATTACAAATCAATGTCTGTGCAGAATTCACAACCGTGCGGGCCTTTCTGCGTGGAGTTTCCTCAGGGTGCTCTAGCCACCTGATCAACTCAAAACATGCACGATAGATTAATACTCCAACCAGGCTATTCTGGTCTTTAGTCTGGCTCGACGTCTGCCCACTGCTCCATACGGGGACAATAAAGTACCCCTTAACCTTACATATCTACCTTACATTATGTAACCACTCAGGACATGGCGAAATTGTAAACCTACTTGAAAGCTGTGATAGTTGCTGTAAGATCTACTGTTTGGCTGTGAAGGACAGTCCATTCATTCACGTCAGTCCCAGACGCCCAGTGCTCCTCAAACAACCCTCACAAAGGACATATTCTGTGACTGGCAAAGTGTTACATTAGATTAGATTAGAGCCACTGAGCTGGGAATGCAGTGTGTGTGACTCTTTTGTGCCTGCCTGTGCCCATGCCTGTCTGTCATGTGCATATATATGACATGTATTGACTGCAGGGGAAAACCCAGCGGACATTGTGCTAGTGCTGGACGCGGTACCGCACAAAGGCTGTGTTTCAGGCCGGGCTTCTGAAGCTCAGAGATCAAATATGTGAAAGTGGGGATAATGGACTTGCATACAGGCCCTTTTGTCCTGGGTCTGAGTCGAGAGAATCACGTGCTGCTGCTGTCTGCGAGGTGCCGAGTTGAAATCGCATCACTGTGATACGTCCTGCACCATAAAATCGATAATATATGATGTCATTACGCAGATCATTGTTGTTAAATGTACGTATGACCAAAGTTATGACCAAATTTACTATTGCATTAAGTAGATCGCAATAGTTTAAGTCAGGCATTTACTTACACAGGGTGTGCATCATATTCAGGCCAAGTACCACAACAAATAATAATGCTTAACTATTAATTATTTAGGTGATTAAGAGGCAGAGCAATCCAAGCAAATGTAATGTATGATGCAATAAGCAAACAATTCTCTATCAAATCTGAAGTATATAGATGTATTCTATTGAACACAGGGCAATGGTACTGTTATTCATACACTGGGCTTTTCACATCGTGTCAATGACATGAAAGAGACCAACATTTGGTCTCTTTCATGTCATTGACACGATGGTTAAACTGACATTTCTGGCTACGTCCTTAAATAGTTTGCCTCGGTGAAAGGTGATCACTGCCACTTTTGTCGTGTGTGGGGACTTAAAAATATTGCGTCGTGATCAAATATAAATAAACACCCAGAAGATTATGTCAGCAGCATAATTCTTACAGATTTGTGAGTCGTTTCAACACATATTTTCCAGACGGAGCCGCACTGCCATGTGAATATTAAAGCCAGAAAGTGAGCTTTGACTGCACAGCCAATATGCTTCTACTGAGCGATCTTACGCAGACGCTGTCCTTATGTTATTTGACATTTAAAAGTCTAGGTTCTAAAATTAATCATTTAACATGACATTTCAACTACACAATGTCATCAGTGGGGTATGCCATGGTGGAGGAATCACAGTGTGTTCCTAAAAGTGTCATTTCTTCTTTACCAATAAGAGTAAGTACAAGCTGCACAATATTAAGAAGTATTTGTTTATTTATGTAGTACAATACCACCTCCCACTGATAATGTACCCCTCTATCCACTGGCTCTTTATAGTTATAAGGTGCTATATGAAATTACTGTGTGTGCGCTGATGAGCAGAATGTGGAGATACAGTCAAAAAAGTACATATGTTGTTTAAGAATCTATATAACAAACCACAATGACAAACACTTCCGGGGTGGGCGGGGCCACGTTTTCCAGACACCGTCTACGGAAGTGTGAGAAACGCGCTTACATTCTCTGCCAGTGATTACGTCGGATAGGGTCTATCTGGTGTCATGTCACCGCCATTTAAAAGATATATCAATGAAAAAGAAGCTCCATAGGACGCCGCCATGTTTTTTATTTCCCAGAGCACTCTGCCCCCACGTGACCGTCCTACCAGCCACGGGTTAATAAAGACCACAATCGTCACAATGCATTAGGACCATAGACACGACTCTACCGGAGGAAACCCCGCGTCACAACACGAACACGTAAAATCCATGTGAAATGTAACGGATCTGACTGCGAGGGTGATGTGTGTCATCAGACACTCCACCGGTACAGTTACATCCAACAAAAACACATGAAATGTCTTTGTTTCTCCTGCATGGTGACGAGGCTGTGGTAGATTAGATCCAGTGCAGTGCGTATGTCAGAGGCGCAGACAAATAAGTAAGATCCAGTCCTGGTCAAAATCTGCCTCCAAAGCCTGGTCTCCACAAAAATGTACAAGCAGAAAGTCCAAGAACAGCCCAAACATGAGCCTCAAATCAAACACGCTGCTCCGAGTGCTTTAGCCTCTGTGTGGAAAGCGAAACTAAAACTACCACTTCACGAGCGCATGGCCTGCACTGTGCTGATTTATTTTATTTTTTTCAAGATCAGAGCGCAACAATTTGTTTTCTATTTTGTTTTGTATTGTGAGCCACATTATAAAGTAGCTTTGAAAGCATTGCCAATTTTAATCTGAGATTATAAATGTTGCCTAAACATGAACATTTAAAAACAGTGATACACCACGGTTCCTGCACCGTGAACCAAACCGTATGACAGCTGAAGCCCTGCTATATCCATAAATATTCCAATATTCCAATGTAGTTGCTCATTCTGCTGGTGCTCTGGACAACGAGCTCACTCCTTTCTGCAGCCGCATCGGGGTCTGCAACTTTGCACTTGACTATGGTACTACAGTGGCTCCAAACCTGCGGGGGACCTGGGATTGCAGAGGCTCAGAGCTTTGTCTGGTCAAAGGGTCAGGTCATCAAATATGACTACGAAAGGAGTAGCTACAGGTGCATAAAACACTCCAATTGCAGTTTGTTTGTTTGAAATAAATAATTATTAGAATTTATTGTCTGTGTAAGTTCTCAGTCGTACAGGAGTTGTCCATCTTCAATGAAGGTACTTGAGTCATCTTCTGTACTAAGTAGTTGAAGACATTCGAAGACTTCAACTACTGAGTACAGAAGATGACTCAAGTACCTTCATTGATTAGCATTTATTGTTTTGATACATTTGTTGTGACCGTGGGCTTCAAGGAAAAAGGTTGGGTACCACTGCCTAGTTGACATATAATGAACAAGTATGCAGAGCTAGTTGACATATAATGAACAAGTACTGGAAGCTTTGCCAGGTGCAGTCAGTCAGCGATACAGTGGTGGTGGTACAGGACGTGCAACTCTCCACTGTACGTCTCAATGATTGATAAAACAGCTGAACGGAAGACTAGTTCAGGTTGCATTATTTATCGACTCGTCTGTGCTCCGTGAGCTTGGGTCCTGATTGCATTTTCCTCCGTGATGAAACACTTGGTGCCGAACTCCCGCTCACAGAAACAAATCAATGTCATTCAGCCTGATCAAAGACTGGGACACATCCCGAAGTGCACCAGGGAAAGTTTGAAATATTAACACGGTGCAGCAGAAGACAAACCAGGCTGTGGTGTGCGTACGACCTACCTACCTGTTATATCACATTTCACATTTTAAACCGCTGTACCCCTCTGTCACACCTCTTTAGACGTTGAACTTAACCCACAAACCACTCTCTGACCCAGCATATTCTTGCATATTCAATTGCTCCCTTTTCTTTGAAAGTTGAAATGATGTTTTGCTGCTCCAGAGTGTTTTCCACATTAGAATAGAAGTCATTTGATGTTCTTTTCAAATGAGAATCACATTAATAATGTAGCAGAACTGAACTGAGTTGCATTGATGATGTGGTCGCTGGAGTTGTTTATTTCCATTCTTAGGAAACAAGTTATGCAAGTCACTGTTATCACCCAATCTATGTAGGTGATGGCTTTGTGTTGACTTGTAGTTGGCTCCCATTACCTGCGACTTGAATGTAATGCACTTCTGAGTCTGATCTGACTGTGAGCATGTCTTTCCCCACTCATCAATGGGCCTATGTCAAAGTAGAGTCAGTGGATGTTTCAGCCACATGTTACCTGGTTGACTGAGCGCGATCCTACGATTATCTAACACAGCGGTTGGGAAAAAAAACATCCACAGGCCTGAAATAGCCTGCTATTTTGAGGATTAACTCAAAAATCAGGAGTTTTTCCTTTTTAAACAGCCACTATCAAACACAATCTACCCAACAAAACACCCCACCACCAGCCCTAAAATAAACTCAATCTCCCAGCCCTAAAATAAACTCAATCTCCTACCCAATACGCAGTTAAAGATATCATGTTTATCTGACACAGCCAGACATGTGAGGTATTGCCGGTATGAATTATTAAAAGTGTGCAAATATAGCGATATACCCATGGCTACAAAACATTGTTTCCTCTTGTTTTTCTTAAGCATCAAAGCAGCTTTTTACACAAGAGGAAAGAAAAACACAATCCAGACGCTCGACTTAATAAATTGTCTGGACGTGATTTAATTACAGTTTGAAAAGGTCTCTCAAATATCTAATTATCCCTCACAATTGTGTCCAGTTTGTCTTCTAGTTACTTCACTGTTTTATATCAGACAAACGTGTAATTGATGGACACCTCACTAGCACATCGCTTACCCTTATGTCTAATATAAAAGAACAAAAACCGGGCAGGAGCACATTTATAACCAGTGTCCTGCAAATACATTTTCCAAGAGTGGATACATAGTTGCTGTTCTGATTTATATTTTGAATCGACCAACAGTGCGACGCTTTTGTTGGCTCTTGGTTAAAGTTAATCGTGTCATCAGCTCATAATTGCACGCGTGTCTGGCTGAGGCGAAAGAGGGGTTCAGCTGGACGGGCCGCTCGACAGACGCTTCACACTGGGACTGACCTGGATGTGGCTGGATCATCATCACAGAAGCGAAAGCTGCAGAAGCAAAGACCACAGAATCTTCGACACGTGACTTGCATACAATGATTTAGAATCAGTGGGAACAATGTGTCAGATTTTGTTGAAAGCCAATGCTGAGCTATTTCCCTTTTCTTAATAGCTCATATTTAATCTAATGAATGTAATGGGTTCAGATGAGAACGCAAAAAGCGGAGATTGTTTTACTAAACTTCCAATCAAACCGCTTGAGCGAGTATTTTGCTTCAAGCAGATTAATTAGCACTAAGATCGCTGTTAAGTTTTTACTGAACTTTCCCAGTGTGTGAAAGCTACTTTTTTGGCTTTTCCTGTAGTGTGGCATTGCTTAGTTTCAAGAATAGAAGGATAAACAGGACATTTGTTACAGTTCTTTGACATATTGCTTCAAAGTAAAGTTTTCCCAGTCAAAGTAATTCATTGCGGTGTTGGCCTGCCAAAGAGCTGATTTCATGATGTTGCCTCAGATTTCGAAAAACAGTGAGACGTTAATTCACTTTACTGATTAGGTGTCTGAGTTTGAAGGGTTTGTTGGGAAAAAGACACATTTACCAAAATCTGAAAGTTATTTTGTTTGCTCATGTTCGCTTCGAGTTTCGCTGAGATTTGAAAGTCATGCTCATCGGGGCAAAGAAGAAAAAATTCACTACAGCTACAAGTCATGCCTTGCATGCCACCTGTTCCACCTGCTGCCCTCAGTGAGAGGATACAGGTCGGTGCAGGCTGGAGCCACCAACTGCCCTCAACCCCTATCAGGTTGCAAAATGAACACTGCAGTTCTTGCTTTTCTGCCTTCCTGACTCTCAAGTGATCCACAGTCTATAGTGATCTTTAATTGTCAAATTAATGTGTACGTGAGAAATCCACCTGTTTCGCTAAGCCCTCTTGTGAACTGCTTGTGTCGTGCTATGTGAAAAGACTGCCTCTGACGTCCACTGTTTGTGTTGTGTAAGTGTGAGGTCATGTCAGGAAACGCGAGGGCATGAGAGTTTGATAAAAAAAAAAAAAAACATGGGCACAGTGAGGTGTGGTGGACTGATAGTGGACATGTGTGGGGCTTTGTGAGGCCACTTCTGGATGTACCAAACTCCATCGTTCGTTTTCACCTACTCTAATTCTGTCCTGGTTTTCATACACGAAGCTTTAGAAATAGTTTAGTCATAGGGCTCAAGCTTGTTCACAGTAACGATCCATCTACTTTCTTTGTTTTCACTTCAAGGACCACCTCATGCAATATTTGACCTTCCAAGTACCTCCAGGTCTTGATCGAGAACAAACCAGGACTAAACAGGGTCAATAAAGGGTTTACTAAACTTTTGTTACATTGTTACTATTAGCCTAGATATATTAATACAGCATTATGTTTTAATGGAATACCGAATTGTTTAATAGTTTTTTATAACAAAGACGAGGAAGACCTTATTTGGACTTATTAATCCAGAGACTGTTGTTCTCCTTTATCTGTACTCACAGGTCTGCTCCATCTGTTATGTTTCCTGTAGATCTTAGTGGTGCTCAAGTTCAGTAATTCAAGTTCAGTAATGAAGACACTATGGTTTATTTTATTTGTTTTATATGTGAAGGACCTGTTTCTTGTTTTAATTTTCTAACTTTTACCAAATAAACAATACAAATTCTATAAGATATCATTCTGTCATAGATACATTTTGGTTGTACCCTTTAAAAAACTGACCCAACCCCCCCCTTGGACTCACCCACCCCTCCCCGGTCCTAGGGTGGGTTGGGTCGAATCATCGCTATAATTAAAATTGGTATTTTTCTGTTTCTATTGAATACTAAAGCATCATGATTTATCTACTCATTGTTCCGCTCTCACCTACTTGTTGAGATCTTGTTGTATGTTTTTTGGATTGGATGTTTTATTATGGTGCCTTTCCAGTCATGTTTAAAGATGTGTCTGAGGAAACCATTATACCATTAAATAGTGTGGCTACTGCTGCTCTGACAGGTAATTTACTCTGCATTTGAGATGATTTGACAGTGTGAGCTGCCACCTCTCTATGAGTGGGATAATAGAAAATACTAAGCCAACTATTATTCATGTCCCCTGTGCTTTATTTGTCTGTCACTAGCTTTCAAAACCTATTAGCCTGTGTACATTGGACCAGTCACATTAATTTCAGTTTGTATTCCTTTCAGCATTTCAGTAGAGGTTGATTTGAAAAGGTTGGATCAAAATGAAGGGATTTTTACATGTAATCAATGTAGACAAGTTGAGGAGAGCTACATGGTATTGTGCAAACTGTGCTGGGCGCTAAAGTGGTGAACAACATATAAGAAATGATCAGCTAATGCGATTGTCGCGTCACAAGGATTTGAAAGGTGTAATAAAAATGTATTTAGCTTGCAAAGGGCGGACCCAAATAACAACCGCTGCGTGTGTGTGTTTGGCGAATCAAAAAGATTATTCTGCGCTGACCATAACACTTTATTTTTCACAGGACATTTTAACTTCATTAACCTCTTAACCCTTGCCTTAACCCAGTTCTTTTTCTCCAGTTCGGTTTTACCCACAAATCTTAAAAGCTTCTCGACTGGAGCTTACAGCCTTATTAACGCCTCATTTGAAAGCTACGACCAACAAAACTAATGTTTTTTTCTTGCTTTTTTTTTTTACACACAAAAAAATTAAACATGACAAAAATGCAACTAAAAAAAGCACTAAACACGTGACATCAATCGTGACAAAAATATAAAGATTTGAAAACAAAAACATGTCAGAAAAGTGCGACAGAAAGGCAACGAAAACGTGATTAAAAAACGCGACAAAAGCAACGTGTTAACAAAAACAAGGAAGAAGCTTAGATGAGTTTTGTAGTTCTTAGCTTTCAAATGAGGCGTTACAACAGCCTATAAGCTGTAAGCTCCAATCGAGAAGTTTAGAGATTTGAGTAAAACTGAAGAAAATGTGCTCAGTTAAGGTGAGGGTGAAGGGGTTAACAAACAACATGCAAACAACATACTTTACTGCCTCTGAAATGACTGAACCAGAATACCAATAAAAGCCTTCAATTGATTACAATACTATAAAACCTGATTTATTGCATCTTATTGTCCACATAATCAAGGCTCAGTTTTAAACTATAACTTGGCAAAGCACTTCTGTATGATTTTATTAGAGGTGTACAGTACATGAGTGACCTGTGTTCGCTTTACACAAAAAAATCCCCCCGAACTTTGTCGCTAACTGCCAATGATGGGGTGAAAGTTCATACAGTATTTACTTGAACCCTTTTCCAGCCATGTTGCGTTCCATTCAGAGACGATCAGTCAGTCCTCTGTCGTCAGCGGCCCAATGGTGCGTGCCCAGGTCTGAGTGCCACACCTGTTCCTATTCAGAGGCCACTGATCCACCAAACCAAATCCAGCTGTTTCCTTTTTAAGGGCTCTGGGAAGATCAGAGAGCTCGACCGCATGAAGCGTTCTCAGGAGTTTCTGCACCGCAAAAATATCAACTCCATTGCTTACGTTTGCACAAATGATGTGTTGGTAATTTGTGTCAATTCTGAATGTGATGTTCGGGGGGTCCATTACAGAAGAGAGGACACCAAAACGCAAGCCGAAGAGGTATTGCATGGGCTACCTTGCAAGCGGAACCCGTAGCTTGGAGGTTATCCAGAGGTCAAATGCAGGTTCAAAGTGGATTCAAGATAAACCGACATGTGCAGGGTAACCGGAGTCGCTCTATATAGCTGTGTTTTGTTTCAATTAACCTTTTGTCTGGTTTTGCATCCCTACTAAATCTATCCTGATTACTTCTGTTGCTTTTATATGGCTTTTAACTTCTGACACATAGCGCTATAGCTTTGGGACAGTCTCCATAACCGGCAATTATCTTACAATTCTGAGCTTGTTTTGAAGGTTGCAGGGGCTTTTCTTTGTCCAACCTAAAGATAAACAACTTTTATCTCATCAGCAGCCCGCACTCAACAACCAATGTGATAAGTCTCATAATAATCTGTTACATAATAACTAAGAAGTGTTTTCTTTGATTTGAATAAAGTAACATGAGAATGAAAGTCCTGTCTTGGTTAGCGGTTTGCTGTGCGTTGTAATGGATCAATCACGAACAGAAATATCAACTAATAGCAGAATAACTGTCACTGATCACCCTCCTAACAAACGGGATTATGTTTTGTGTTATTACGAGCAGTATCATCATGATGTTGGAACACAACGGAAATGGCCCATCTTTTATGTAACAATGAAGTCTCAAACTGCTCCGGAAAATGATGCATAATTAGAAGGTCAATGGTTTCAGCTCTGCTCGATCACTGCAGATAAACTGGCTCATCGCTCAGCCTGTTGTCTTCATGCATAAAAGCAAATCCGTTCTGCTTCTCTGCCCGATTCAGGGGTCAGACTCCCTTTAATTAAATCACAATGGTGAATCAGGGCATCATGAACAAATCATGGATAATCTTTTGAAAAAAACATTGTAAACAAAAGGTGATATTTGCTATCAAAAGGATTTATAGACCGTATTTGCCATTTTGACATAATGGAATGTAAGCTATGTAAATAAACTGTCACTCTGGTTGTCCCAGTAATGTGGATTGTAGTGTGCGTGTCCCCCTGTGGATTACTAATGAACCAAATTGAAACAATGGCTTATTAAGCGCCAAATGTTGGACCATGTGTTATATTTTTTTGTCATTAGTTTTGTATGAACAAAAAAATGACCGTGCCTCTGGCTGTTCCACAGTAAACAGTGGCCAGGCTCTGTGGTGGGACTGTAGTGTTGACTGCTGCTGCCGCCGTCTGCTGTCAATATTTAACCACAGTCTGTGTGTCTGTTCTACGTTTTAGAAGAACTGATACAACATCCATGTAGCTCACCATGCAATTATGTGTATGTATAGACTAGACGGATTACATTTTAATCCATCTAGTCTATACATAAACATGTTATAGCATTTTACAACAGAGGCAGGGAAATGGCTCTTTGCATCAGCTGCTTTTACTTGAAGCCCACAAGCATCCTGATTATGTAACTTTCACGTAATCCCACATTTTATTTAACTTTTTTGTTTTTAGTTCCCACCCCCAATAAATAAGGTTTGTTATGGTCGTGTTTTTGAGGTTCCATTTCAGAGGATCATCTCTTCTGGTTGCAGTAAAAAAAAAAAAAGTTCTGTCAAAAATTCTGCAGTGTAATTTAAAATCCAATATAGGATCCCTGGAGCGGTTCATTACAGTAATAAAGGAGTGCGCGCTGACTTGTTCTTCTCGGTGGAAATTGACTTCTCATACTGTTCCAGATTTACATACAAGAACTTTTTTATTGCTTGTTGATTGGTTTCTTATCTTGATTTACTATTAATGCCGGAGGCTCTTTTGCCTCACTACAAGAAGCTCTTTCTGTGTCGAGTTTGCATGTACTCCTCTTGTCTGGAAGGGTTTTCCTTTGTGCTCCTTTGTGTTTCCTTTGTGCTCTGGTTTCCCATCAACTCTAAACAAACTCAATAATCATCTAGGTCAGTCTTGACAAAATCTTGGTTCAGGATCTCGAAATGGGTCCTGAGGCGCTGCATTGAGGTCACCCATTGCTCCTGACAGGTGAGACACTGGTTGCTAGATGGGTCAAATGCAGAGGACAAGTTTCCTGACGGGGACAGTAAAGCTGATGAATACAAATATCTGTATGATGGAACAGGACCCAATTTGGATAATTACATTTTTTCTACCTCTGTAGTATTAAAAGCAGGCACTAGGGGCCTGTAAAGTAACAGATAACTGGCGGTATAGCTAATGTAGACAGTTGTTTGATTTCGTTTTTTATGTTTTAAGTCTAACAGAATTTTACAATTCCTAGCATTAATTTTATTTTTATCGTACTCACTCTAAGTTGATAGCCTTTGAAATAGTGCCGTGTGATGTGTCTTGACAGCATTACATACATACAGCATTGCAGAAGGATAATTTTGTCATGTAAAGCTTTGCTAACATTGTGTCAACAACTACATTGGTGAAGAAATCTTTTCACACATGTAGTGGCTCATGCATTGACTGCACAATAGGGTCAACACAACTGTCTGTGTGTGTGCGTTATTCAACCCATAGACGTCGTCGTATGTTTTTCCCAGCGTCACTCTGCCGCCTCACCTATATTAATGTAATGGACCAACCCGCGATCGCATGTTAGAAGAAAATACAGGTTACAGCAGGTTATACTGTATCTATTGAATCATTTTGTAGTTAGGGCAAATTGGCTTGGGTGCCCAAAGATTTGGGTGGGTGCTTGAGCCCCGCAGAACCCACAGGATTAGCGCCTATGACTCTACCAGAGGGACACGTGTGAGATAACATGTGAATAATAAATGCACCATGGATTTTGACTTCGTAGACTGACCTATAAAGTAGTTATAAATAACAAAATCTTTCCTAATGATTTTGTTCGCAAGTTTTTTTACTAAAAATTTGTTTTTAAATACTTTTATAGTACGAAGCAAGATTTAATTGGGGCTCATTACAAGCTCAGTGGGGTATCGCTATCAGCAGGTTTAAATTTAATGATAGCCCCAGAGAAGATTGCAGTTGAAGTACCTCATAAGACCGGTTTCTATTTTCGTCATGGGCTGCCAACATTCAAGCGAATTGGTTTGTTAGGATATAAACACCATTTTGTATGTGCGAGATACTATGGCTGTGTTGAAGGAAATAATCCAAGGATGTACTCGCGTAAAAGTATGGGTACATGACAAATAAACACTGTTTGTTAAAACCTAAATTTACGTTTTTGGCCATGAAGACTTTTAACGCTAACGTATCACTATACTTTTATGAGGGCTGTATGATTTTTCTATTATTTCTTGAAATGGTGATTGTTACTCACCTCATCTTAAATTATCTGCCTGTACATATGTTTCCAGACATGCAATTTAGTTCCAAGGTGCAACTAGCCCTGCTACATGCCATTGAGTGGATCTACCTGTCAAAGCCTCGATGCCTCTCAGTGATAGATGGCTGCTGTCAATGTGATGGCCTGAGCACTTATAGGCCTTAACAGAAGCCACTTTACCGTGAGCACCTTTCGACACACATAAACAGCGAAAAGCGCACATTAGGCCTGGCTTCTCTCTCCTCGCGTCAAGTATAGGTGCACACTGCTGCAGGAGCAGTCAGACCAGCAGTGACATGTTTACTGAATGTGCACAGGATTAGCCAGGGATGTGCTTCATGCAGGGCTGAATCCTGGGTATGATTGAGCTGTAATCATGATGGAGGATTCTTGTGGTTGCAGACTTTTTCTATTTGAAAATGTTTCCTCCGGGCTAAAGTGGTGAAAAGTCCTTTTGGCTCTGAAGACTAATTCTGAATATTGTGTGTATTTGGGTGTAACCATTTTTGATGTCACAGTACTAAAATGTTTGAAGTAGAATACCTTTGCAAATAAGTTTAGATGTTGGTTTGGGTTCGTAGCATACATTTTAAACATGCCCAGGAGCACTAACACTTTAGAGGAGACAGAGAGAGAGAGAGCTGCTAAACTAATACAAGAATCATGCATTTCATGTTTGACGTCTATACTTCATCGTAAATAGACTTAATGAGACCCCATAGATATGTTTACAGAGAACATATTTTACAACTATTTGCAGCTTAATGTGAGTTTTGTGATTTAATCTTTGAGTTTGTCCCAAATGCAAATGAATTGAATGGGTTGTAGAGCCGCACTCTCAATGGGAGCCACGTTTCTCGTTAAGCCATTTGCAACCGTTTGAGCTATTTGTAGAAATTCACCCAGAATTATGAAGCACGACCTGGAGCCAGACACACTAGGAGGTAGATCATTGGCTGTGCTGAAATGAGCCTGGGAAAATTGGACAACAAAGAAATGGGTTTGGGTACAATAATATATTCTTTGTGTCTTTTGGTGTGTTTTTTTTTTTTTTTTTGAGGACAGCAGGAGTTGGTGCATTAGTAAAGCTCTGGTAAATTGGCTCTTCTCTCTATGAGTCTCAAGGGTCTGTCTGATATTTGTGCTCCACTTTCACTAACCCCGTTTTCCTGCACTGCCTCTCAATCCTCTGATGATTCAACTTTCCCTTCCACTGCTCCAACTAAAATATAAACAGATTAAAAATAGAGTTGGGATTTCTACGCCAAGTTTCAATTTCACTTATTGCAGGTTTTTTTTTCCTCCCGATGATGGTCATGTTCAAGATATTGTGGTTTACATGTCATTTTGTGTGGACCTCCCCCTTTCCTCCTGAATGTATTTGTGTTCAATCTTAGCAGATACTGATACACAAGCCTAGAGTGCAAACATATGAAATTAAATATTTTATATATAAGTCGCACCTGAGTATAAGTCTCACCCCCAGCCAACCTATGGAAAAAAGTGCGACTTATAGTCCGGAAAATACGGAAAACGGAAAACAATATTGTACTTCAAGTTAGAATGAGAACTGGCCATGCTGTTTTTTTCCATGGAACACATTAAGTGATCCCAGTACAGTGTTTTGCAGCGGTTACGCAATATGCAGTGGTCACTCCTCAGAAACCGTTGGTGTTGGAAAAATGAGCACGAGCTGAAGTTTGGAAAATAACCTGGACTGCGGTTGAAAACCTTTCTGGACTTTCCAGCTTGATGTCATTTCTCATAGCGTAAGTTTGTACATATTTTCACTTCAGTCAGCTTTTACATTTTTCCATGCTCAATTTGTATTCGCAGATGAGCACATCAGCATAACCAAGTCAGTCTGAGAATACATTTTTATAAAAGTATTAGTCGATCAGGAAAAATCCCGCTCACTGCCTAATTTGCAAAAAAGTTATATTTTACAAGGACCTCCTTTTCAATGTTTCGGCGCTATGGCCTCCATCAGGTAAACGTGAAGGCCATAGCACCAAAATTGGTATATTAAATTATAGTAATTTCTGTTGAATAGACTTTAAGGCTTTGTGCCCCGGTAGGGTCTCCCATGGCAAACAGGTCCTAGTTGATGGGTCAGACAAAGAGCGGTTCAGAAGCCCCTTATGAGAGACCCACAGGCCCAGTTAGAATCATGAGGCCATCCTTCTGTGGACCCACCACCTGCAGGAGGAGCCATAGGGGCTGGTGCAATGTGATTTGGGAAGCTCCAACAGCTGCCCCCACGACCCGGCAACGGAAAAGTGGAAGAAGATGGATGAATGGATGGAGATAGTGTAGCAGTTTTAACTCCTCCAATCAACCTTTTAGCAAAAGAACACAGTACTTATGAACAATGTCTTGAACGACTCATTTTTCTTCAGGATTTCAAAGTCAAAAGGAGCCAGCTGAGGTGGCTAGGGCATCTGTTCCGGATGCCTCCTGGTCGAGGGAGGTGCTCCAGGCATGTCCTATTGGAAGGAGGCCTCGTGGAAGGCCCAGGACACGCTGGTGGGACTATGTCTCCGAGCTGGCCTGGTGTCGCCTCGGATTTCAAAGTGAAATGCATGTATATTGTGTGGACTTCCTACAATGAGGGCCACCTGATTCAAACCTGTTTTTCCACAGAATGATTGACCTCACCAATTGAACTCCCCACGGCTATTATTTTTAACACACCCTTTTCAATTTAGTATTCAACTACACAGAAGTAAGAGCATGCATACCATGAATCCTGGGTCTGTCTGTGTTTCTAATAATCTACTGCACCTACTGGTCAATTGTTGTCCATATAGTCATGTTGGACTGCTATTATTTTGAACACTACTGTATATTCAAATAGAAACGTTCAAGGCACATTTTGGATTATATTCTACAATTGTGCACAACATCCAGACAGTGATTTTTTGATGTGTGAAATGACCTTCCAGTGACTCCAGCTCCTCACAGATGTCTTTGTTCAGCCTCTACAACAGGCATCTTTGTGCTTCTGTCGAGAGACTTAAACAAATGCCTGTGCATAAGGGAAGAATATATAAAATATCCAAATGGTACAAAGTGTGATTGTGGCTCATTGAGGCCAGTGTGTAATTCTGATGTAAAGAACTAAAGGATATTCCCTCACTGTGAACGGAGAGATAGATTTCACCTGGTGAGGAGAAAGACCTAAAACAGTGACGGGAAGTCGGTAAAGCAGTAGCAGAGAGTCATGTGGGCTGAGAAATCAATCTCAAAGACTTGGGGGTGGGCTCTGACAGACGGCTCTGTGCATGGACGATGAGCGTACCAGGAGAGCAGGGGCAACAGGGAATAAAAGTCTGGACGACGGATAAGCAAGAGATGAGAAGATGTGAGCCTGCGAGCAAGAAGGAGAAGGGTGAATAATATGTATGTGTATGATCTTGAATAACAAGCTGGAAATTTTGATGCTTTTGCAGTTTAGAAAAAAGTAATGTCTCTATTCTGCAATTGTATTTGTATTGTTGTTGTGGTCGGAGTATGGTCGGAGTAAATAAAATAAAGACACTGATTTGTTTTTTTATAAAGAAGGCCAAACGTACCATGGTTTACGATCATTTATTTCTAGAAAAATATAGCTTTTTTAAGTTTAGGTTGTCTTAAAGGTAAATTGTAATTATACAAAGTTTCACAATTAAACATGAGGAAAGTCATTTCCTCATTCCTCACTAGTTAGTGAATGTTATATTGTTTAAATTTACATTGATCAACGTGCCCCTGTGTTTTAGTCATTCTTAATGGATATATTTAATAGCTATTAATGCAGAGAATGATTTGACACATAAGCTGTCAGTCTTTAAAGCAAAAGTGCTAACCTTTCCCCTTCTCATTATTCTATAGCATGTCAGAGGAAGCTGCCTGGCAAGTCTTTAAAAAGTCATGAGGCAATTTACTGCTGAAACAAGAGTGCTGTGCCTCAACGCGAGTAGGACATGCATTCACTATCGAAGGTGAATACTAAATTGCTCTTGAAGTGTGTTGTGTCACATTGGCAGTATTATTTGGATAAGTAAAGAATAGCCTCATGATACTATGGCACGACAATAGCCTTGTGCTTTGATTGATGGTTACATAAACTTGAGTATCTGGAATCTCCCTGTATACTTGAATTTACATCCCCGCTCTGTTCTTTCATCTCAGTCTCTAATCAAGCCCAGGACCTGAGCCCAGGAGAAAAAGGGCATAATGAGATCAGGCCTGTGCATGTACACAGTCCTATTTACATGGGCGCGAAGCTGCGTTTCTCTGTCTGACCCACATCTCTCTCCATCCCTCCTCCGTGTTTGGCTTTTTCTGTCGGTAGTCCTCGCGGGCTGCTGGTGATTCAGAGCATCGCTTTACTGTTGCATTATCTCTGTATCACAGCCATTGACGACTGTGTAAATTATTTCTAAGCATAGGGTCATCTCCAGCTCCTCCAGCTTGTTACTCCTCACCCTGCTCCTTCGATTTCCCCAGCTGCCAGAGGACACATTCCTGTACAGGGTCAGCAAGACTATATTCTTGCACATTATATTCTGTGTTATATTATTAATAGATTTTTTTTTTTTCTTCGGAATCTAGACTACTTTTTTTTCCCACTGTTACTGGGACACACTCATTTAAAATGCCAGTATGTCAGGTACCTAAACCAGCTCTTTCAAACGGTTTGTGCTGCAGGGGAATTGAATTATCGCTGCTTAGAGAGAGACTCCTATTGATCCAGAGTGGAAGAGATTAAATGAGTGAGCCTGTTCAAATTGCCTATAATCCTAAATTATATTGTTCCCTCTGGAGTCGAGACACTGATTTTGCCTAATACTGCATTATAGTTCAACCCAAAAGGAGAGCCTGAAGTAGTCGTCAATATTCTGATTGTGCATCCACATAATACAGCAGCCGTGGGAGATATAAAACAATACGGTTTATCTGTCCCGCTGGGCCCGTATTGTTTAAAACTAAAATGGAGGGCGGCACAAAAGCGGCAGATTTATCAACTCAATCCCACCTCACGTTTATGTTAAACCCAACGTTGTTGCATCATTAGAGGGTACAGTGATGTGCACCTTGATCTTACAGTTTGTCATTTGACATCACGCCTCTCCCACATGCAGCGTGTGGCATAAGAGAAACAGGAGATGAAAGTGAACATTGACTGGAGATCTTTATTTATAAGATCTAAAAATGTCATGTCAGTGTAAAAGTTTGTCAGATCAATAGGGTTGAAAGAAGTAATGTACTGATACTGAGATGACTATGTTTCTCTTCTCCCTGATGTATAATGTTTCTCTAAAAGTGGATGTACATTTGAATATGAGTAATACTACTTAATACCACTTCTGCTCTGACATAAAGTCTTGTAAAGGGAACATCTATTGCTAAATCTACTTTTTTAAGCTTTAAGCTATGCTAAAATGTTGTTCTTTGTTAGCATACCCAGAGTAGTATATTTGGTTCAGTCACGCGGGTTTGAAAAAACGTTTTATTATTATTATTTGATTTGATCTATAATTCTATATGGACCTTTACCAGTGTCTGTACTAAATAAAGAATGAATGTGTGTTTCTTTTCTCTGCAGAAGCAATTCACCTTCTGGTTCCTGAATTTTGCTGTGTAATAGACAGTATCCTCAGCATTTTTAAAGCTCAAAATCCTTGCCTGGGCCAGTTCTGTGCTCATTGTGTTCAACTGATTTGTTAGCATGCTGTTAGCTGAAGAGGGAACTCTAATATCTTTTGTTATGTGTCATTCCCTTTGCTACCTGCAGATGGCACTTCCAGGCCAATTTGAAATGCAGACCAATCCTAAAGTGTCTTTTCCATGTTATTTCAAGTTACTGTACAAAATGTAAAATATTAACGTTGAGGTACACAAAAGTGTTTAAGACACAAATAGCTCTTTTGTTACTAAAACATGACGGGATGTTTATGAGTTTACGTTAATAAGACGAGACAAAAATGGGAGGAAGAGGTTTGTCACACCAAGCAGCGCCGTCAGCCCACGTGGGCTCACATGCTGCAGAGTGTGTCCCTCTCTCACTCTCTCCCCTTGCGCCGCTACAATCAGCGTACGTCCTCCGTGGAGCGTACGTCCTCCGTGGAGCGTACGTCCTCCGTGGAGCGTACGTCCTCCGTGGAGCGTACGTCCATAGCATACGTCCATAGCGTACGTCCAAGATAAAGTCCCTGTGACATCGCTGTCACAGGGACTTTATCTTTTCTCAGGACAATTTTAAATCCCGTAGCGTCTGACGAGGACGAGGAGAGCGGGCGCTTCAGTGCCTATTGTGTTGTAATCTCAGAACCTATATAAAACAAATAGATTATTATTATTTATCCCAATACCTAATACTTGTCTAAATAAATTAACTCACTAAAACTTGACTAAAACGTTTTTCTACTAAAACAATTACATTTAGAAATGACTAAATGTGACTAAAACTACCCTTAAAAGCATTTTCGTCCAAAAGACTAAGACTTAAACTAAAATGACTGCCAAAAACAACACTGGTTGAGCAAGAAAAAAAATCCACCATATCAGCTATTTCTTTTTACATAACTTCGCCTGTAGTATCTCAAGGCATTGTCTTTTTGAAAAGACCTGTGAAGATCCCTATACAGTCACCTGTAATTATAATATCTTCCTATATAATATATTCCTATCACTTTGGAGTTTTGGATTCTTAGAATCTTGCATTCAGATAAGAACAAAAGTTTAGTTTTGAGTGTGTTCCCAATCACTGGATGCTGAGGCAGTCCACAGAGCTGCACAATACGTCCCTGATGAGGTGTGGGCTGTGAGGAGAAGCGGAGCGGATGCTTTTCCTGGTTGGCACTTTCTGTCATACCCACACATTATCTCTATTACATTGCATAGTCCCATAATTGTACACTGTGGCTAACTACTTAAGCTCTCAGCTCTAGCAGGGAAGGGAGTCTTTGTGTAAACTGACCCCTGTCTGAGCACAATACTCAGGCCAGGTCTCCAGTGGCCGCAGTGTTTAGGCAAGGCAAGGTTATTTGTAGAGCACAATTCATACACAAGGTGCTTCATATTTACATAAAATTACGAGAAGGCATATAAAATCATTCAAAACATCAACATAAAAATGAATGAATTAATTGACTGTCCAATTAAGCCACAGTCTGCGGCCTGACGTCTATGGCCCTGACCCTGTACTGTCTCTGTCACGCTCACCGGCTATAACGATTCAGCATTAAGCGCAAAGTTGTGACTCTCATGCAGATGCACAGTAAGCGGTATTAAAAAAAGGTTGAGTAAGTTATATTTTATGAGCATATTTAATATAGCCTATGCTAGATTAAACACTTTTTAATGACTATCAAAACGTAGTGTTCCAGCTCCAAAGTTCTTGATGGTTTTGCTAACCATTAAGAACAAAGGAAATAACTAAATAACCACTTTCAACATTATAGGTTACGAAATGGCATGGAAGAAATAGCAATTAGCTCAGTAGAAATGAACAAGAAGAAGAAGAAGAATATTAATATTAATTCCCTAATAATATTATCAGTGGCTTGTTTTATTGGTGTATATAAAAACAAGCTATTAAGTGAGACTATAACATTGTGGTTATTGGTTTATATAAAAACAAGCCCAGGGCATATGCATTAAAGCTTGCCAATCCATTCCAATTTATTATAGCACATATTCCTTTCCACATTGAATTAAGTTAATTCAAATGTTTCATACTATGAAATAACACAAGATTAGTGCCAGTCTGTATCGCAGTAGAGACCAGTATATCGGAGTGAGGACAGCTTTGATGAATGCCTGGAGCCGAATCCAGTGCAATCAGCCTCCCACTCTCTCAGGCTCAAAGGATATTACAATCATATACTGGAATGAGATTCTGTAATACACCTATAGCGAGTGTAACATCATGTTCAATCTGAAAAGTATCAATCCATAGAAACTTTGATTAAATTGAAGGGCATATTACATTGCATTTAGAATGCATGATATACACAGGGATGTGCTGGTTTCTAGTTTGATGAAAAGTACAAATATGATAAATTTTCTATTCACCGCCTGACCAGACCAAGGTAAGTGAGGCGGGATTCTCTGGCAAAAACATCCTGCTGTAGTCAATGCTGCATGTCCAATGTCCTGCACCTAGGGACCCATCTCCAAATCTTGAGCTAGGCTTATGGTCACAAGCTCCAAGCTGGAGAATTAACCCACTACGCATGTTTTGGGGTTTTGTTGTTGTTATAATAGTTGTAGAAAGAAAAGTAGTTGCTGGGGATTCCTTTAGAAACACATTTTAGGATCTGCTTATGTTGAGTCACTCTCTTTCTAGTGGATATTAAGCTTCCGCCACCTCGGGTTTTAACAGCACAAAAGTTAGCCATTCTTGAGACCTTGGCGTTCTCAGAGGCAGCCGTGTGTGTTTCTTCAAAGTGCTCTTTGAAACGGGCTCCTTGGTGCTGTGATGTGTTAGATGAAATGTCAAATGCCCATTACATTGACTGTCTACAAGTCTGGTTTGTGGTCTCTGACGATGGTTTCACAACCACATTAACATCAACAACTCCCATGTTTCTCAGAGGTCCACTGGGCAGCGCATACGGAGGACGTTTTGCTACATAATGTCAGGTCAAAAAGGTGCCGCGACTGCAACCCACAACAACTCTACAGTTTTCCTTCCAGAAAGAAAGGAAGAAGTGTGTGTCAGAAGATTGAATGGAAATATAAAGTAAAGCTGATATTGGTTGTTCTAATTTCTAATAGTGTTGTGGTAGCAGTAATAAGAATAGCCTGAGGGAACGGTTTGTTGTATTGCTGTGTTAGTGGAGTATATATATTGCTCAAATAAACAAATAAACTAAACTAAACTAACAATATAAATCGCTGGAATGAAAAAGTGCATTTGGTTCAATTCAATATCTTTGTGTCAACAAACTAACATGCTTCCCTTTCATAAAAAAAACAAAAAACATTAAGAACATATTGTTACAAACACACGCGCACACGCACACACAAAACCTCTATTCATAACTCTGCCTGGAAATTAAAAACGATACCATCTTTATTTCAAGACACTTTTAATCTGGTACAAATCTATGCATATTCTAATTATCTCCTCGGGCATTCAGCAGCTGAACAAGACATTACAGTGTATACCTCCAATGATTTACTTATTGACTAAACGTGAGAATGTTTTATTGTTGCATGTACTTGCCATGAAATGATGAAAAGGCATTGTTTTTGTTTTTGTTTTTTTGTGCACTGTGGTTGTAAATATTCGAATTAACATATTTTAGAGTGCAGGTAGCTACAAGGTTGATAACATGATAACGTTTTGGGCTACAATATCCATATCGACACAAACTGAATTGATTTGGAGTTGTACGCGCTTATCGTTGTCTCTCTGCTGTTTGTGCGGGTAGGAGGAGCTGCTTTCCTGTGATTCTTTCTCCCTCTCTCTCTCTCGCTCTCTCGCTCCCTCTCCTGCGCGTTCCCGTTCTCATTTCCCCCAAAGTTGAATAGTGCGTTTTGCCTCGGAGCTATAGCTGGCGGAGCAGCCTGACCGTACCACCGGGGACGGTCGGACTCACGTTACGCGGAGCGGGACAGGAGAGTTTCCCTCGGTCACTCGTCGCTCTTGTTGTCCTGCTTTCCTCGTGTTTCTCTCCAACTTATTTCCCCCCCACCCGTTTTTACAAGATGACAGCGGAAAATAGAGTACGACACAAAAAGCTGGTAGGTGTCTGAAACTCCTCCCCACGCTGTGTATAAGTATATAACTGTTTTGGGGAAGAATCGGTTCTCTGGCAATTGCGCTCGGATTGGCACAAGTGCACGCAAGGGACCCGCGGTTATGTTTTGCGCGAACATCAGCTGGATTTGTCTTGACGCGCTTTGCCGCTGGCTTGAATGGAAGCGAGTGTAGGGCGCGCGATCATGTGTGAGGTAGGATGGCTACAGGGATATAAGTTGAACGTTCAATATTGTGGGCGTCCGTAATGTAACCCAGTTAGCGTTTTACTGCGTGGCTTTTGTGTCATGTGTAGTATATAGATAGAACATACAGCGGTGCGCACAAACGGGACGCGTTTTCATGTAGCCCAATTTTCCTGTTAGTTGACATTTTGACACATCCGCTTCATTTGATGTTAGATTCTGAAGTTTGATTCCATTGTAGGCTAATTTGTGGATATGTGTGGTTTAGTGGGATAACCATAGGCTATTTTCATATGTTCAGAAGCTAGAAATGATGAACGAGCTGGAGGTGTTGGGCCAGATGTAGGCTATTTCCTAATGTTTTCTGATGCATTTCCTTCTTAATGTATTCACATTAAGAAGGAAGGCCGCCTTCCTGCATTACAAGCCTAAATTGCAAGATCATTTGAACAAAACATATATTATTGTTGCCATATTATATTTCATGTATCCGCGTTGTTTTTTATTCTTATGAGCCTATTAGCTTAACTTCTAGTGCCATATTGCCATGTGTCCGGGTGACAGAGGTGGTCTAGAAGTTGCGGTCTTCCTTTAATCCTAAATGAATGGGTCTCTGGTGCTAAATTGACTGTTTTAGAATTGCAAGGCACTTAATGGCACAAGGTCTATCAGCCCCAGACCCATACCTGCCATTCTGCGTGGTCCGCCGACTCTGCTCATCAGACTGATTACATGTCTTCAGACTCATGTGTTGCAGGCTGCTGGCAGAGCTTTGGGCTGCCACTACTACATACATTCTGTCTCAGTGTGTCTATTTTTCTATCTTTAGACATGCTTTCTTCTCTGTCCTCTATCATTCAGCCGCTGTTGGAGCATCCATGCATCAATCATGCGTTGTTCCATCCAAGATTGCGGTTTTGTAAGGAAAGTATCTATCTCACTAACTGTTGTTTGTGTACGTCTGTTTAGTCATTGATATGTATTTGAAGATTATGCACTGGTAAAATCATCCTAACTCAGCGATTAGATGAGATGAAAATGCTGGATTATGCATTGAATTGCCAGTTTACATAAAGAAAGTTATAATCTGCTTCAATGTAGCCATATTGGTGCTCTTTGTTTGTTGTGTGAAGAAAATTAGGGCGTCAATTCACAATATTGTATTCACGTAATGTCTCGACATTCTAAAGAGCCGAAAGCTTAACATTGAGATAATGGACAGACACTTATACGGTGCTGTCAAAATGCAGATGTTTTTGGTTTATGACTAATGATCTTTGTCATTACTGGGGAGGGGGAAACTGACACAAAGTTCAACATGTTATCTGTCAGCAAATATAAAAATATGGTGTAATTATTTTTCTCATAATGGTCTCCAGAAATGGGGAGAATATTAAAAAACAATAGGCCAGTAGACTTTCAGCCATGACAGATTTGTGAGTCCAGTCATTACCACATAATGACCAGGCTCAACATTTGTCAATTTCCTTTTTGGAGATCTATTTATTTATGTATTTATTAATTTTTTCATGGAGTTGTATTTGTCCTTGTCCTTCATCTGAGATAATGACATCACCACATTCTAGAACGTGAATACAACCAATTGTCGATGTCGGGGAAACATTTTAAAGATTACTTTTAGGGGTTTGTTTTTTCTTTGTTTTTTTTTTGTTTTTTGCTGCAGCAAGCCATGTTATTTCTTTTTAGATTTAGTACTTTATATCAGAAATAACAGACGGTCTACTCATTTAGTCAGCCTCTTTGTGCTCTTGTTTGACCTGTTGCCCTCATCCTTTCAGTGGTTTATTTTAATCAACTGCACCATATGTTAAACCACAGAAAAATGCAAGAATGTTTGCTATTTGTTCACAGCACCAGTTAAAGCCACAGAGACTCATTATATCGAAGTTGACAGTTATTCGTTATCACTTTTCCAAATTAAACTTGAACAAGCTTTAGCGTGTGTGCCCAATCATTCATGTACCGTTAGAAACCAAAGAATCCGCACCCCTGATGTTTTAAATCCATGCCATTACAGACCAAATCTGCCACAATTCGTCACGCTTTCTTGGCTTTTTGCAACAAATCTTGACCACAGTAATGCTGCTAATGCTCCTCAAATAAATCAGTGGAGAGAGCCAACATGGCCAACTTTTAATAAGCAATGTTCTTAGCCTGGGCCATTGACCCCGTGTGCTTGCACAAAGTAAATGATCTGAGAATACTATTATGTTGCTGCAAATAATAGAAAGGATAAAATCACACTGCCACTGTAAGAAAGGTCACTCTGTTTTGCATAATATGAAATGTCAATTAATGTGCTATAAACTATGGATGTTGTGAGCTGGGAAAGTGACCTTAGGAATATTTCATTGAGGAAGATATTACATGTATTCTTGAGTTCATTGCGAACTTGAAACATTCCCCATTATTTTGGAATCGGAGGATGGATACTGAGAGTAGATTACACACATGTGGCCTCTATTTAATGGTTAGGGCAAGGTGTGAACATTCTGCAGTCATTAGGAATGTTATAAAGACAATTTAATGCACTCAGGAAAATGCTGTATGAATACTTCTGCACGCCCCACTTTTCGGTTTTCTATTTTTTGTAAAATAACAATCATGTATCATTTTGCTTTCACTTCACAGTTGTCTGTTACTTGTGTGTGCACTTTCAGTAAAAAAATAAAAATAAAATCTTTATGTTTATAGTTGTAAACATGACAAAATGTGCAAATGTTCAAGGTGTATTGGTACTTTCGAGAGGCACTGTATGCATTATGAAGCATTTCTGAACCTTGACTCAAACTTAAACTTACTATAGCTATAGTGTATAGAATGGCATTAACGACTACACATTTTTAAAGGTCGACTTGGTGCGTTAAGCTCCCGTCCAAATCTGTCATGTAGTAATGTAGACTCATGTGTAAGCAAGTTTTGCAGCTTATTTTCTAAGTGAACAATTTCCATTTCCTCGGTTTTAACTTTAACATTTTTAGGCAACGCTCAGTGTTTACCAAAAACATTGAAGGTCTGCGTCCTCTCCCCTCCTGTTTGTCTCGTAACTCCACTCTACGCCTGGCCTCATCTGTACTCCTTTGTCCTGTTAGGATCATCATTTTAAATCCAGGGTCTGAGTGAAAATGAGCTTTCGGTCCCAGAGTGTTAGATCGTGGTTGGGTCCATGTGAATTAGTCGGTGCGAGAGAAAAGTTAAAGCAGTACTAAGTAGCTTGTTTAACTTAATAATTACTTTCCGTAGTCCCTCTGGGGGCAATACAAGTGTTAATGGGATGATTGGGGGGGTCTTTCATCTCCCCCTGGTGTCTCTGGCCAGAAAACCACATTTGCAACTTGCCTGCCACCGGACCGGAGCAAACGATACACACTAATGGAATCACGAAGACGAAGCTAACAGGCTAACGGGCAAAGCTAACTGCGGGCTAGCGCCACTTTAAACAGTATTTACAGCCAAGTTTGAGTGAAAACATTTATTTGCATTGTGTAATTGGATGTACAATATCCCGCTCTCCCTTTGTCTTTTCTGTTAGCGTAGTATTTACTCTCACTGACAAAAAATCGCAGTAAATAAATTCAGTTTGTTTATTGATAAAGCCTACAGTAAATATTTGGTGTGCTGGTGGCTCATATCAAATTGAAGAACCCATAAAAAATATTGAGGTCAGTTTTTGTTGTATAGTTTAGGTGGACGTATTGCAGACATAATTTGACTGTTGTACTGACTGTAGCCTTCATTAACAGAGTGTATTATTTGATATGTAATTCTGCATTGACCCTGGGGTTTAGTGTCTGAATGGCAGCTGACATGTCCTGGATGTGACAGACTGCCTGCTGTCTCCGTCTCCAGACGCGTTTGATCTCTTCATTCACAGAAGGCCCCTGTCTGCAGCAGCGCCCTCTGCATGTAGATAAGGCAGGGGAGCGTTCTTGCATGTCAGCGCACTGTCGACTGGGGGCCAAAAAGAACCCAAGGATTGTTTCAGAAGTTCCTCTTTTTATTTTGATGGGCGCATTTGTTTCCACATAACACCTAGCACCTTAACTTGGATATGACTTTGATCATTGTGTGTGATAATCATTAGGTTTCTGTGTAACCTTGTCGTATAACTCTTGGCCAGTCACAAACATTGACACATTGAGGTTGTGCCATCAGGAAGGGCATCCTGTGAAAACATGGGCCAAGCTCTGTTTATGGAGGTTGATGGTGTTGTGATAGGAATTCAAAAGGAACTATTACGAGACTAATCAGTTTGCTGATGTAGAACATAGTGCCTTATGTGATGATTGTGGAAAGCTAACGTTTTGCCTAGCATCAGTTTAAACATAAAGTGATAGTAAATTATTGTGTGCACATTGCCAGAAGTTTATTTAAATGCCTTCATTAGCGTCACATACCAAGAGAATGGGCACATTATTAGGCATGAGCTGGGAGAGCAAGGCTTAATTGGCTGTCATTTCCTCCACACACTGTTAGATTAAACTCTGTTGCACTTGTGATTAGGTCAGATTGTACCATAACATCAGCAAGAAACATTGTTTGTTGTTTTGTTTGTTATCATGGCAGCAGATTTGTTACATTTGCTGGTTTACTTTTTACAATAGCAGTTAAGGAGCAGCAACCCTTCTACGTTCCGTTTTACACTTCACGAGAGCCAGCTGCCTCAAGAGCTGCCCGTGTTCACCATGATCTCACCTGCTGGCACAGAAGCCCTGGATCATACCAGCTCTGCTGTCAGAAAGACCACCTAAACACTTTTCTCCCGGGCACAGTGTCGCTCTGCATCTGCCTCACAACAGCACTTAGGTGAACAGGCTACATAAAATACATGTAAATTACTAAGGGAGAAAATTGATTAGACTGTATTGGAGAATAGTTTCGTAAGATGTGGCTTAAAAAAGGCCGAGCAAACGTATCAATTTAATTTAGTACCTTGACTTTGAGTTATTTTTAGGGGTGTAGTTACAAAGTAGTCGTGGTAGTACTATTTGGTACCAGTTAGCAGTACCTCTAATGGTAGAAATAGTAGTTGTACGTTTATTTATACATACAAAAAAATGAATTGATCTAAATCTATCAATTATTTAAAAAAAAATGTATATTCTCGATCTGTTAAGTTTTTGCATTTTATTTCTACTGTGGTGTTTGGGGACTGTCCTGCTTATGTTAATTACTAGTAAGAGCAGAGAGCAAAGCCCTTAAAGTCAGGATTTAGGGATTGGGAAAGAGGAAACCACCCTTTTTCCTGGACCTGACTCATGCACTCAGACTTGCATCATGTTCATAGCAGCTCTTAGAAACACCTCTATAAAAACAGTTCTGTTCCACTCAGCTGCTGGGGTCAGTGCACGTCTCACTGAAGCCCCTAAGGTCTGCAGACAGAGTGGGTGTGGCTGTGCAGTGGTGCTGCTGTATGTCATTAGAGGTATTTAAATGCCTTTGTGGTGTTGACGACGCTGGAGAGATCTTTACGCGTAGGTTTGCAATGCATGTCTGATCCTGTGGCTCTTCTTATTAACACTTTTTTATATAAATCTTTAAAATATATATTTTTTTCAGAGTGCCCTGGAAAAAAATATTTATTATGATTATGCAATCATTTAAGTTTGTAATTTGACATTGCATCTTGCCCTGATCAAACTTTTGAATCATCACTGCTTTTCAACTGCTTGATTTTGTTTTCGTACAATAAGTTCAGTTCATATTTTCAATTAAAATAATTATTATGATTATTATTGTCATTATACATTTCTATTATCAGCAAATATCATGAGCTAAATCCATCAATACATAATATATATACCTCCAAGTTCCATCTTTTCAATAAAAGTGTGCTGCCACTCTACTTTTTACCAATATGTGAAGATTATGTTATTTTAATTTTATTTACCCCGTGAACTGCTACCTTAACGTGGTGGGGTTGTTTGAGTGCCCGAATGATCAGAGGAGCTATGTTGTCTGGGGCGTCATGCCCCTGGTAGGGGGACCGCAACGTCGCCCGGTATGGCGCAACCGGGGCCCCACCCTGGAGCCAGGCCTGGGGTTGGGGCTCGAATGCGAGCGTCTGGTGGTCGGGCCTCTGCCCAAGGGTCCCGGCCGGGCACAGCCCGAAAGGACGACGTGGGCCCGCCCTCCTGTGGACCCACCACCCGCAGAGGGATCCGTAGGGGTCGGGTGCAGAGAGGACAGGGTGGCAGTCAAAGGCAGGTGCCTCGATGACCTGGTCCGTGTGTGCAGCTTCTGGCATTCGGGACGTGTTGGAGTTCACCCCGGTGAACGAGAGGGTCGCGTCCCTACACCTTCGGGTCGGGGACAGGTCTCTCACCGTTGTCTCGGCCTACGGGCCCAACATCGGTGCAGAGTACCCGGTTTCTTGGAGTCCCTGGGAGGGGTACTAGATGGTGCTCCGGCTGGGGACTCCATTGTTCTACTGGGGGACTTCAACGCCCACGTGGGTAACGACAGTGAGACCTGGGTGGGGGTGATGGGGAAGAACGGCCTTCCCGATCGGAACCCGAGTGGTGTTCTGTTATTGGACTTCTGTGCTAGTCACAGTTTGTCCATAACGAACACCATGTTCGAGCACAAGGATGTCCATAAGTGCACGTGGCACCAGGACACCCTAGGCAGGAGGTCGAAAAATGCTGAGTGCCAGAGTCTACCCGTCAATTGACACTGACGGCCGGGTGTGTCCCGGTGTACATGTGGATGTTTAGCTCTTGTTCTCAATCTACTGACTCTGATTCAAGCTTTCAGTAAACAAAATGGTCTCAAGCTGAACCCGTTCTCCTGTGAGGACTGTTTCTTGTTTACGTTTTACTTATGTGACACAGATGATTATTGATTGACCTATCGAAAACAGTAATGCATCATGTTTAATTGTTTAATAGACTGGATGCAAACTATACGATCTGAATGTGTAGGTCGTCTTGTTTTTAGACACAATGGTAGTTGGCAGCTAAGTTGAGCCAAGTGCCAAAATTAAACGAAACCACATACCTGAAACATCCCGCCCGTCACAAACATACGGCGAAGGCGTCTGCTGTTTCGTATATTTCCTCTAAGTTGATTTATCAAACGTAGATAAATCAAAATGGCAAACACAACAGGCAGGAACTACGTATTTCTTTTTATTGTAGTTTATGTGTATAAACTGTGTATTACCGCTATCTACTAGACGGGGGTGATATTGTGTACCTTGTATTGATTGTTGTTGTTTAAGAAACAATAGGATGTTGCTCAGTAAGACTGTGCAAACACAATTTAAAGGCAAGAAGAAGGGAGAAGTACAAGTACATAAACATGTGTACACTGCTTAGCCAAAAAGACATCTGACTCTCACATCATCAACACAAAATCTTCGTGAAAAATGAATGAAACATTGGTTGGAAGTACAGCAAATCTTTCACATTGCAAAAGCTTATCAAAACTATGCTATAGCTATAGAGGTGGTCCAATGAAATGATAGACGTGTGACTTTTTTGGGATGGGAACTTTTTTGTCCAAGCCTAAAGAAAATATTTGTAGGTAGTACAGCGCAGTAATTATGTGTTGCATTATCTCCGTTGTTACAGCTGCAATAATCAAGCCTAGATTGGCTTTTGGCTTGAATTCCTGGTTATGTAGCACTAACAGTCTGCAACATGCCTCACTGTCACATTAAGTCTTTGCATCTGATGGAAATATGGACTTGAAAAGGAACAAATACAAGTGTATCTCTTCACTCAAGACGGGCTGCACGAATATGAATGTAAAGCCGGCAACAGCTCGCCAAACCAATCGAACAGCAGCCAAACAAAACAATGGCTCTGACGCGCTCCTGAAGGAAATGCCACACATAAGTGGTTTATAAATAGCAGGGGCTGACTTTGTGAAGGCCAGATAGAGGACAGGAACCCCCTCCCAGGTCTCCCTCACTGGGCTTTGCTCCTTTGTTTCTCTAGTCTCTATAATCTATTTGCAGCACAGTTCTCTTGACCTCACACTGATTTCGTTTTTTTCTCCCCGGGGTTATTTAAGTTTGTGGTCTGCCCCCCTTTTCGTGGCACTCACTCATTTTTAATAATCAGACAGACAGCAATTGTCCAGCACCTGCAGCTATTTACTATTACTTTTACTACTTTTGATTAAATCATGTTTTAAAAGTGGTTTTAAGGTTTTCTTGCATCAATATTCTGGTTCGAACTTCAGTGCTACACTGTCCGTGTGAAACATGTATCGTCTCACTTTACTTTAGCATAAATGGACAGAAACAAAAAGCATGACATCAAGTGCGTAATGATGGTAATTAAAGGCAACCAATGTACGTTATATCTTGACAAGTTTTGGCCAAACTGCCAGAGCCCTAAGACTTGAGTCAGTCCGTCCACTCATTCACTATGGACACTAATTTAAAATCTGTCTAAAACTTTGACACGAGAAGGATCCTTGGCTCCTCAACCTTCTTGCAAAGAGGCGTGCTTGCCCTTCTTTCTGATATTTTCTCTTTGAGATTCACTACTAAAGTAAAGAAAATCCATCTATTGTATTATATTGACACAAAGATTAAATTTTCTTATCCCAAAGTGAGAGATGGTGATAAAGGTTTCTCCTGAAGATGAGGTTAGTGTCTGTGTAATATTGTTGCCAAGAATTCAACGGAGACAATTCCAACAAGTCTCTGAGGCGTGCTATCTTTCCTATCAGTGCTACAAATGTGTTTCCCCGGCGGCGGGCCACACTCGGGGCTGAGATATTGAAGCGCAGCTGCAGTCGCTGACCGATTTTGGGAGCGGCGGGATCATGACATACCATCATACTAAAACACAGAGACAGAGCCATGCATTTATCATCAGTTGTGCATTGCTTTAGGCTCCTCTTCGCAACCCAATAAGCAGCTCATCATCAGCTTCAGTAGAGCGTGTTAGTCATGTAAACAGCAGATGCAATATGCTTTCGACCTTGAGTAATTTAATGTTGTCAACTAGCTCTTCTGAGGCAAATAACAGCATCATTTTGGTAATATATCCATCCAGTTGGCTAAAAATGTGTCTTCTCGCTGAGTTGTATTTGCCTGGCCAGCCATTCACTTTGCTTTTTCTATCTGTTCAAAACCAGGACCGTCTGGGGCGTTGCTAACAGCCAATTAAATCTCGAAATGTTTCGTATCGATCCAATCACAGACCAGGTTGTCACAACAGGAAGACCGAATTAACCATGAGTAAAAAGAAAATCTTAAATGCTCTTAAAAAGTGTATTATGTAACTTTTTATGTGTGTTTTTGTTGTGTTTCCCTTTGTCTGACAACCTGGAACGTAAAAAAATTGCCCAAATAAAAATAAAACTAAAAAAATAAATAAATAAAAAATAAAAAAAGAAGATTTGTGCGTATTTGACCTTGTAGTGACCCAGTGACTGTGTGGTCAGCATGGCGTCTCTAGGATGCTCCAAGATCACTTGTTTGGAAGGTTTTCACAGCGGACGGACCCTCCCACCAGACGAACCTACAAAATTATTGATCCTGGAGCGTTATAGAGACCACCGTGATCGAAAGTAAAGGCGCCAATGCTGACCACTCGTACAGCCGCTGTGTAAACTCCAAGGTCACTTTTTTTTTTTCGCATAAAAAGTTGCTTATGCTCCTTTAACAAGAATGTACCTGCATAGATGTTGATGCTTCTTTAAGATTATTTTCTTGTCATCTATCTAAAGTTTTTTCGGCCCGTTCCAAACATACATTGATTGAAACAGCCATTTGTGTTGATTTCTCCCACGCTAAAAATCGGAGCCGATTTGCTAACGACCCCTTGTATCCCTACATTTTTGTTGCAACACATTAGTCTCCGCTCTTCTGGCTGATGCTTCGTAAAACACTAACTTCCTTGTTTACAAAATACTCTGCATTATCTCTGGTCAATCACTCCCGTCGGAATTTCGAAGAAATCACCCTTGACCCCAGACTATATGTCTTTGTAAAGAATAGGAAAAGCGTGTAATCTGGCTGGCCAGGCTATAATGTTGCATTCTACTTGTTTTTGTTACAGAAATGTGCCATAAAAAGACATTTGTCTTAAAGACAACTATTACCATTGTATCAAAAAGGTTTAAGAGGAACACAGAGAACATAAGCTGTCACTGTTAAGTGGAGTTCATGGTAAAAGCAAGAGTTTGTCATTTACCAGAATAAATCTGTGTGATTAGTTGTGAGGTGGGAGGGAACATCATTAGAGGCCTTGACCTTAACCTTCGGGCTGGTTGATATATGGTTCATGTTGGTTGGATCCATATAGTACTGTATTACATTGCTGCATATCAGATATATTGAGCTGTGTCATGACTGTAAATGCTCTGAGATCCTAATCAGTAACCTCAGTTCTCCAGCCTTGACATCCAGGGCTTTAAGTTTATGACCCGCAGAGTATCACACATTAAATCTGCAAAGAGATTTCATATTTTTCCCTCAGCCTCCCAAAACCTGCATTGCCAGTGTGCCTTGGCTCTTTCTAAATATCGTATGCTGTCCTGCCAATCTCCGATAGTGGTTCATTCTCACCTGGGCAAGTGCACATAAATAATGGATGCAGCGTTCGGCGAGGGCCATGTTGCAGACGGTGTTATGTGGTGAAAGTCTGATAAGCAGTCCCACCTCCACTATTACCCAGAATGCCAAGCTCTAACTGCTTGAGGTTGAAATAGCTGGTAAAATAGACGTATAGTTGTCAGTGCAGTGAAAGCCTCATTACTGTGTGTCAGGTATGGATCTTACTTCCAAATGTGCGGGTTGAGCTGGCCCTCCACTTGACAGGAATTGATCGTTTGTTATATTTTCAATGTCTAATGTGACACAGTGTCCACTGCATAGTCCTTATCGCCAATAATAATTATACCACACATACAGACGGAGGCTATTTGAGAAAGATTGGGAAAAGGCAAATGTCCAAACATTGAGTGAGCATGACTTTATAGATATGAAAATTGATGAATATGATTGTTTATTGTTGGGTCACATGGTATGGCAGGTCACCTTTATAACCAGTAGTACCACATGGTTGGACTTCTTATGGTTTTCTTTCAATAATGGCTTTTTCTAGCCACTTTGCAATAAAGGCCAGATTTGTGCAGTGTACGACTAATAGTTGTCCTGTGTAGTTTCCCCTACCTGAGCTGTAGCTCTCTGCAGTTCATCCAGGGTCATCATAAGCTTCTTGGTAACAGCTCTGGTCAGTGCTCTCCTTGTTCGGTCAGTAAGTTGAGGAGGACGGCCGGGTCTCGGTAGGTTTGCAGTGATGCCATAATCTTTCCATTTCTGGATGGTGTATTTAACTGTACTTTGAGAGATGTTCAAAGCTTTGGAAACCTTTTTAGAACCTAACCCAGCTTTATACTTCTCAATAACTTTATCCTGGACCTGTCTGGTGTGTTCTTGGACTTCATGATGCTGTCTGATCCCCAATAGTCTCTTAACAGACCTCTGAGACCATCACAGATCAGCTGTATTTGAAGTGAGATTAGATTACACACAGGTAGACTCTATTTAGTCATTGGGTCAACATGTGATCATTCAGAAATCTTCATTCAACTTCTGAAGACAATTGGTTGCACTTAAAGGGAAGGGGGGCCGGTACTTATGCACATCCCACTTTTCAGTTTTTTATTGATGAAAAAAAATCATGTATACATTTCATTTCACTTCACGATTGTGTGTCACTTAGTGTGTGTCTTCCACATAAAATTTCAATGAAATATATTTATGTTTATGGTTCATAGCGTGGCAAAATGTCGAAAAGTTAAAGGATACTTATGCAACTCACTGTAGGTAAAGTTGGATGACAGTATTTTCTTCTGTCCTTGTAATTTGGAGGTAAGCTATTGTTTGGCATTACATCTTTGCGTGAGAACCAGAAGTGAGTCACAGCCCTCAATTCTCTGTAGAGATACTAAAGTCTGACCTTCAAAGCTCCATCCTGGAAACAATATCTCTTTGAGCCTCAAAGGAATTACCATTGAGTTAGATAATTGCATTTAGTTTTATTTTCGCCCTGGTTTGAGTATTAGTCCTATAATGACAAACCTACTGTAAAATGCACCCACTTGCATCGATTCATACATGGTTTAGTGTGAATTTGGCTCTGTAATAGGAGGATTGAAAGGGTTAGGGTTAAGCCTCTCCATTCGGCTGCCTTGAATGTGAAATGGAAACACCGGCTTGGCAGCTTTTCTGTTTACATTCTATGAATAGGAATCCCATGTTTGATGAAACCAGCCTCTGCTCTGCGTGCCGCTTTCAGGGACAGCAAAAATCTTTGAAAAAAAGAGGGCGAGAGAGGAAATGATTGGACAAGTGGACAGCAAAAGAAGATCAGGAGTGAAACAGAGCGTAGGGAAGAAATGAAGGAAAGGATATCGTGCCAGTGCCTCATTTGCAGAACTACCTTTTTTATCCATGAAGCGGCAACATGGGAAATGTCAAAGAGTCTCGTGTTACAAATTGAACGCAAAATCATATGTTGGGTTTGGGCACGTTCCGGTCATTTGGAGGGCTCTCGTACAGTGGGGAGCTGACCTATTTCCGATTTCTAAACCCAAATTGGACACGAACTGTTATCTTTCAGTGTCTGGCAAAGCTCACTGGTGCTGTAACTTGACATATGACTGTTTGATTGTAATTATGATATTGCCTTTCTAAAAAGACGAATTTGCTGCAGCCAAACACAAGGGACATTAGGGCCTCATCCAAATGCTTTATGTTTAGTTTCAGTTGCTCTTGTGACATGGCAATATAACCTGCGATGTTCCACAGTGCGGCTTTAAAAACAAGAATGTTCCGATATTGTAGTCCACCTGGTTAACCTCACTAATGCCTTGCCTTTACAAAATGTCTTTTGCTTGTGCCCAATTTTGACAGCAATTAGCCAAATGCACTGCCACTCTCAAATGCACCATTTCATCTGCTAATTCAACACACGCTCACTGGGCGACTGATAGGAAATATGTTTTGGAGTCTGCGGACACTTTAAGTAATGAAAGCGCGGCTGTGTGGAGATGTTTTTACTGGCCTTTTTTAATGTGTGTACTCGTGATTAGTACCTGCCGTGTTCCAACTGTGGGAGGGTCTCTGTGCTGTAGCAACACTCAACAAACAGGTCAGCTGTTCTCGCAGACACGCGTCAGGCCTGCTGTGGTGTTTGGTTAACTCATAAAGGGTGTTTTCAAAGGTTTGGAAAATAAATCACACCAGGCTCTTGTCATGCGATGTTTAAAACATTTTTGAGGTGGTAAATATTTAAAGAGCTATATTCACATTTTCCAGGCAGTTCGGTAATAAGCTTTTCATTATGACTGCATAAATAAGCCTGGTTAGGAAGGCTAGAATTGTGTTCCTAGTCTTGACCTTTTTGCTTTTTCATGTGGTAATTTCTTCTGTCTTGGATCATTTTAATAATTTTCTAATGGAAATAAAAAGTCAGGTGGTCTTCAAGAATCTATGGAAAAAGACTCGACTTGTAAAGAAAGTGAAGAGGTCGACCAATATGCATTGCAACCTTCATCAGTGCACATCTCAGGTCAGGTCTTTGAATAAGAACTATTACAGAAAATAAACACATAAATATTCATCCAATGTAACCATAAGAAGAGTTTAGTAAAATACAAAGAATCACAATAAAGCATTTGGGCAAGGACCTAAAGGGCCTGTAACAATTGGCGCACGGGCACTATGCGATCGTTTGCGGCCTCAAAACATGAAGGTCGTGCGAACACTCTCTTTTGGCGCATGGACATCTGCACGAGCGACCGCCATTGACCGCATGAAACAATGTGAATCGCAGTTGCATCATCAGTCGCAGCTGAATGTTATGCATGCACAAAATTCAGTGGAGGTTGATTGTGACTGAATATAGCCGCAGCCGGCCGCCACGGTCGCGAGAATGGTGAAAGATAAATCGTCTCAGTCGCGCAGATGGTGAGAAACTGGTGAGAGACCGGTGAGCTCCACTATCAGTCTCGTGTGATTCCTGCTCTAGGTATATAGAGGCTAGACGCTGTTTCCTCTTCCCCCGTTTGGTCTAGAGTGCGGATCGGGCTGTTTTTTCTGTCCGATAGACCCGGGCCCTTGGAGGGGGATGTGGGTGCTCGTAAACCCGCTGTTACCTCGTAGCGCAGGTGAATTCAATACTTCTCTCAGTCCGCGCGCTTAAAGCGAACGCACACCGAGACGCTTTGAAACACAGTTTCATCACATTTCTGTGATGCGCGCGCTTCACAGAACCCATTAACCTGCTAAAAAGAGCCACGTTTGCCCTCTCCCCTACAACACAGACTTACGTGTTTTATTTTATTTTTGATCAATGGCTAAATCATGTGTTTAAAGCGCTGCATGGTTTGAGAAAAGCCTTTGAAGTGAGGTTACGCAGCGCGTAATGTTGGCACATGGCGCTCTGCGTTCTGCACCGTCTCAGAGTTTACCATTTCAGACAGTACTGGACTGTCTCGTTCACTTCGTGTCTGAGAGTTCAGCGAGCTCCACAGAGCGCTCCCTCTTTTGAGTCAGACAGAAGCTGGTCACTTCCCCGGAGCAGGGCCTGAGCTCAGGGTCTTGCTGAGCTTTGGTGCGTAAAAGCACTGGTGCGCTAATGCCCCCAGCCATGTGTGGGGCAACATTGTGCACCGCGGGCACAGTTTATTTATTTATTTTCACAAAGACTAACGCTAAACAGGCCCATTTTTATCTTACACCAGTTTCATTTGTTTTAACACGCTGATGTGTCCAAGTCCGACCCCGCAATCAATGTCTGTGGCCTGTGAAACACTCACTCACCAGCCTCTCCCCAGCCGCTCACCATTCGCTTTCTTCCTTGCACCACTCGCATTTGGACACTATCCACATCAACAACATCCAGTCGCAGCCCGTACTCTATTGTGACTCTGACTGCGATTTCTTAAAAGTCTTTGCGATCTTTGCGGCTGATGGCAATTTCAATTTTGGCACAGAACAAATGGGGGACAAAATCGCTGCGGTCAATGCGCCAATTGTGACAGGCCCTTAATGTACATTATTTAAAGCTTCATCATATCGGGACCTTCAGCGTGCACTGGGGCGGTTTGTAAGAGTGAAGCGACTGGGAGGAAAATCAGGACCTCCAAATCCGAGGCCATGGTTCTCCACCGGAAAAAGGTGGCTTGCCCTCTCCAGGTCAGTGGAGAGTCCTCACCTCAAGTGGAGGAGTTCAAGTATTTTGGGGTCTTGTTCACGAGTGAGGGATGAATAGAACCGGAGACTGACAGATCAACAGATGAATTGGTGTGGCGTTGGCAACGCGGTCGCTGTATTGGTCTGTTGTGGTGAAGAGAGAGTTGTGTCGGGGGCAAAGCTCTAGCTCCGTTCGACCTACGTTTTGACCCTCCCCAATGGTCATAAGATCTGAGTAAGATCGCAGATGCAAATGAGTTCCCTTCTCAGGCACACCCTTAGGCTTCTTTCAGACCACACGCAGAGCCGAGCGCCCTTTGCGGCTGAACTACCTTGCGGCGAGCGGCATGTATTCACACTGCCACGGAGCGGAGTAGTATTGGACTCTAAACAACTCCTCGTGATTTATTCTAAAGCAACAATTTATTAATTAAAAGATCGGACTACAACTGATATGTCTCCTTTTATGCACAACAGGACACGACTTGAAGCGTGGCTTTCACAGGCTGGTTCACTCATCAATTCGTTCACGAATTCTCATGCGGTGTGAAAGAGGCCTTAGAGATAGGGTGAGGAGCTCAGTCACCCAGGGGGGAGCTCGGAATAGAGCTTCTGCTCCACATCGAGAGGAGCCAGCTGAGGTGGCTCAGACGCCTCCCTGGGGAGGTGTTCTAGGCATGTCCCATTGGGAGGAGCCCGCTGCGAAGACCCAGGACACTCTGGAGGGATCATGTCTCTGATCTGGCCTGATGTCCCCTTGGGACCCCGAAGAACAGCTGGAGTAAGTGTGCGTGAAGAGGGAAGTCTATGCATCTCTGCTCAGACTGCTGCCGCCACGATCCAGCCCCATATGGATGGATGGACAAACTAATGCGTTTGTCCAGTATAATGCAGCAGACTGCATTGCACTGGAAAGTTGATTAATTGCACAGCCCAAAATTAAAATAATGATTGCTTAGCCTGATACATCATTACATAATAGTGAGTGTCTGATACTTGAGGCAGGCTGTTCTGTTTCCACTTTAATAGTCTTCAGCAGTCACATCCCAATACCAAGATCAAATTCCAAATATTGACACAATGAGAACATTGAACCAAGAGGGACACGTGTTGTATTTGATAAAATGCACACTTGCTGTTGCATATTTCACTCTCATATTGTTTCTCAGCTTGACTTTTGCTGGTGTGTTGAGCTGTGATTGGCATCTCCCCCTGCTGTGAATATAGATTCTAGTTCAACTCCAAGAATGAAAAGAAAACTGAGCGAATGGACTTAAGGTTGTAAGGAGAAGGGTTTTTCGTACATTGATATTCTTCGATGATTGCTACTTTCAGGAAAGGTATGTACGTAGTAACTGCAGAAAGAAACGGCGACCTTTGGTATCACATCTGCGCTTCTGTTATGTTTAGACCTCCCTATCCCTGGACCTTGTAAAACTCATTATAATCCGCCCTCACATCTTTTATCCAGCCCTTGATGTCAATGATACATGCACTACATCTGGCTCTGCACCTGAGCTAATCTTTTTGCAAGTCTGAAGTTTGAATGTGTGTGTTTCTTTAATCTTTCTGTTTTAGTTGTTTTAAATCTATGCTTGTACTTATTTCATCCCATGAGACTGGTATTAGAGTAGTGGAAGTGACAGATGAATGGAAACACTTAGCGACACAAATCAATGCTTTCAGATAAGCAGCTGTGATAAATATTTCACTTGCAATGTTAAGAACTGAAGAAAACGGCAACATCAACTTATTTTGCTGTATTGAGGAGTAACATTGCTGTAAGACGTTATTACAAAAATCAATTTAGAACATCTTTATCAAAAAGTATCATTTATGTTGTACATAAAAACACTGGCAAAATCTGCTTCTTTTCCTGGCAGAACCTCTTCGCCTACAGTAGCGTACGCAGACAGCCAGTGTTTCAGATACTTCACCATTTTAATTGTTTCATTGTGTTTAACAAAATGCCCGAGGTTGGCTTCCTAAGTGTCGGCCATCATTCCTCGCACCATTTCCCCAGAGTGACATCGCTTAAGCGCAGTGTCCCGGTTGATGGTGTTATTGGGCTCAGTGTTAATTATAGCTCCATGCTTTGTCAGACACGCTCACTTTAGCAGCACTGCTACACAGGGGGGGACACATTGTGACTGCTGGGATATTGTGCACAACGTGGGTCAAGCTCCTGTCTGTGCTAATTTGAAGGCCTTAAACGAGTAGATGTTTTGATTCTGTATCTGCTACATATACGTTTCTATTGTATCTGCCATACTGTGTGTAACTATTTGTAAAGAAGAAATGTGGCTTTTTGCTGTAAATATGTACAAAAAAGCAGTGACAAAATTGTTTGAGACAGAATGTAATCTTGTTGATCGCACACGAGGACAAAGAGACAGTGCTCGTTGTCAGCTGAGGTGAGGTGTTTGTCTGCCGGCGCATTAAACTGAGAGCAATGAATGTCCCGAGCTGTGGGAAAAATGTGCAACATGTTTCCTTTTGTTGACGGGCAGAAATGTTGCCTTTCGGATTCATTCGGCTCAGTGTTGTGACTCAAAATTAACTAATTGAGATCATTTCCTTTGGGATTGCAATTCTGAATAGAAACAAACGTTAAGTATAAGAAGCACACAACTATTGTCTCTATTAAACCTTTAAAGCAGTACTGAGTAACTCGTTTACCTTAATAAATTGTTTTTGAAGTCCCTCTGGGGACGAGTATTAATGGGACGATTGGGGGGTCTTTCATCTCCCCCTGGTGTCTCTAGCTAGAAAACCCCATTTGCAACTTGCCTGCCACCGGACCGGAGCAACCAATACACACTAATGGAATCATGAAGAAGACGCTAACAGGCTAATGGGCAAAGTTACCTGCCGGCTAGTGCCACTTTAAACAGTATTTACAGCCAAGTTTGAGTGGAAAAAATTATTTCCATTGTGTAATTGGATGTACAACATCTCTCCCTTCGCCTTTTCTGTCAGCGTAGTATTTACTCTCACGGACAGTTAATAAGTAAAAAAAAACGCAACTCGTTACGACACCTGCAGTTGCGCTTATGGCCTCTAGGGGCAAGAGTTACTTAGTTCTGCTTTAAGAAAAAACAAAGTCATGCATCAATAGCTGAAGAAAGTCACAAGTTTAATCCAGATAAATTTAGAGTGCAAGGGGAAACATCAAGATTACTACATACAGTGAATCACTGCATGAAGCAGTTCTCAGGCGAAAGCGAGTTAAGGAAAGACATTTGAGCATAAAAAATGCAATATGAACAGTACGGGGGGGAAAATCCTCTACTGACTTAATTCCATCTTCGTCCTGTGTCATGTGATGTCTTCTGGATGTAGCTGGTTCTCAAGTTGTAATTAGTGCAGATTCTTTCAGTAATACTAGTCCGTGTGAATGGGTATTTTCACATGGCTCACATTTCTTTTACCTGCTTTCCCTCAGATCCATCCGGGAGTTCATGAATGTGCACGCAAAGCCCTTAATAAAAAAAAAAAATGCTTTAGATCACATTTCAACATTATGAATCGTTACTGTATGAAAAGGAACAATACCTTTTACCTGTTTAACTTATCGGCGCCTTCCGTGTTGGACACTGTTGTTTGTCCACACTAATCACACCCACTCTCCTATAACTTTGTCTCTGAGTCACTGGCTCTTGCTAATGAAGCCTCAGATCAGTCCTATTGTCAAAGTGACCAAGCATAACCTCAACATCCATTTACACAGCTCTGTGACAGCATTATTTCCATTAGATTATTTGCAATCTTTAGCAGTAAGTGTGCACAATTAATTGCAGTCTACCGTAATTGAAATTGTACTATTACATTATTTAGGTAATTTTATGCCCTCTGAAAACAAAAGTAAAAAAAAATTGGTCTCAGTCAGGATTTAAATTTATAAAATGTGCCAACGTTGTAGTTTAGATCTCTCGAAACATGTTGTTAAATAAATGTGATTCTTGTAGTTTCGCAGTTTTTTGTCTTCTCTCAAATGATAATATTTCTTTTCCTAAAGGAATAGGCCACCGTTTTTACATACTGGACTATGTTCTTACCTTAGTTTAGACGAGGTGATGCTGTCTGGTCTTTCTGCGTGCGCTCAGTCACGCAAATGTTGTTAGCATTTAGCCTCTCCCAGCATAAAGGGGGTACTATATTGTAAGACGTAATGATACTTCGACATCCGCGCAGTAAAGTCAAAGTGCTTCAAATATTGTTACTCCTTACAATATAGTACCCCTTTTTAACCGCTTAGAAAATCAACGTTTATTTTTAACTACTAAATAGGGAAAATGTGGAACAGCTTGTTAGCTTCTAACTTCACCCCAGTTTGGAGCTATACTTATGCTGGGAGAGGCTAAACGCTAACAACAAATTTGCGTGACTGAGCGCACGCACAAAGACCAGACAGGTACGCATCAACTCATCTAAGCTAAGGTAAGAACATAGCCCAGTGTGTAAAAACCGTGGCCTGTTCCTTTAACACGTTTGTGCAGCCGTAATTATTAGACATTTATTCTATTTTTTATTTCTCTTAATACATTTCCAAAAGCTTCCATTGTGAGTCAAACGACTTATTTGAAACCCTCCCTGTTTTAACTTGTGTGCTGTAGATGTTTATTTTTTTCATAGCGACAAGAGGATTGAAAGGGTAAATGTGGTTTTGTTGCCAATTCTCCAAACAATACAGTATTGATGCATGGAAAGTGTCTCAGCTTGTTCATTCAAGCTAATGACCTCCTGTACCAATCCAATATTTTGTCATATGAATAACTTCTGCGATAAGGATTTCCCACTTAAGATCCTGTTTTGACAACTACAGCATAATTGCGTAACGCTAAGTGCTGTAACAGCTCAACTGTTGAGCAACTGCTATATTTATAGAATTGTTACTATTGAATAAGTTATAAGTTATTGTGCAAATGCATTTATTAATTGTCTTTGTGCTTTAAGTCTAAAACTATAAATAATGATGTAGTAAAAATTATGTCATGGGCAGCAACAATTTAGGTCACAAGACAGAGACCTTGTGATGGCCTGGATTCTATGAGAAAGTTGCACCAGGAAAGTCGTGCACTGCCAAATCAATATGCAAATAAAGTATACCGCGTTGTACTACACCGTATGCTGTAAAAACCTCTTAACCCCCACCTTCACCGAGCACATTTTCTCCAGTTCAGTTTGACCCAAATCTAAAAGCTTCGTGATCAAAAACAAAAAATTGACAAAAACCCGACAAACAAGCAACTAAAGAAAGAAACAAACAAACAAAACTAAAAAACTACAAAAACACAATAAAAAAGCATGACAGAAACGCTTAAAAAATTTGATTAAAAACGCGGCGACAACGTGACAAAAGGTTAGGATCAGTTATGCTGGTTTTAGCTTTTAAATGAGGCGTAGATTTAAGTAAAGCCAAACTGGAGAAAATTTGCTCCGCTCATGTGGGGGTTAAGAGGTTCATATTAAGCTGAAATATACATCATAGGGGGGTTTTTTTCTTCCTTTTGCCAAGTTTCAGGCTTGTTTTTAGTTCTTGTTGCAAAAATGGGACCATGTTTCTGTTTTTAGCTTGGAAGGGGTCCGAACAAAATGTAATTGCTCACCACTCACAGAGGTGAACTAAAACCAAGTGCCAGATGTGCCATTACCAACGTAGAAACTGACGTAAATGCTGCATCAGAGGTGTGCATGAAAAGACTATGACTGACCAACAAGCTGCTTTTCAAGTCCTACTATGCTGTTTTATCCTTCTGGTCTGTTTCATGAGAAAAAGACATTGTGCAGGATTCTAAAGTTATCTGTAGCTTTCCACCCGAGTGGATTTAAGACCACACAGGGAGACAGTTTGATATGTTGGGGCAAAGACTTCAGTGAAATATAAAATCAATTGTTTTGTTTTGTGCATTCTCTTCCCCATTAAGTTGTGATATTGACACAAACCTTGGCAATGCATCTGTAGACTCTTTATCTTATTCCACACAGAGCATAAAGAACTGTCCTCTCACATTATTTCTTTTTAATGGCTACTGTGAACTGAGTTAGCCCCTGTAACTTGGTGCCGGTGTCCTGACTGTGCACGAGCCACTCCCGCTCACCTGAATTCAATAACTCATGACTGTTTGAGTTACAATCAGATAGGGGTGAATGGGTGAGTGTACGATTTCTGCTGTGGTATTCAATAAAAAGTAGCACAAAAGTACACAGACAGTACAGGGAAACCTTCAACATTTCAAAGTGCTTATTTTTGCGTTCTCTTGCAGGTTACTGGCCAGCTTCTGTGGGAATTGATGTCACTCTTGGATTGGTTTAACTGAAGATGGAAACACTGGAGTCTGAGCTGACGTGCCCGATCTGCCTGGAGTTGTTTGAAGACCCTCTGCTGTTGCCCTGTGCCCATTCTCTGTGTTTTAACTGCGCTCATCGTATCCTGGTGTCTCACTGCTCCAACAGCAAACCACTCGAGTCCATCTCTGCTTTCCAGTGTCCCACGTGCCGATACGTCATCACGCTGAATCACAGAGGTCTGGAGGGCCTAAAGCGCAATGTGACTCTGCAGAACATCATTGACCGCTTTCAAAAGGCCTCCCTCAGTGGCCCCAACTCCCCCACCGAGAGCCGCCGCCTGCCGCCTCCGCAGCGGCCCTACACCGCAACCATTAGCGGCACCATAGGCACCCTGGGCGGCGGCAGTGGCACCAGTGGAAGTAGTGCCCGCGGCAGCCCGGCCACTTCCAGCCACTCGCACTCACTGGCCAATCACTCCAACCACACTAATCACACCAACCACAACAACGCCAACCACAGCCCTGCGGTCATCGTCAAGATGGACTATCGCATCAGCTGCCAGTTCTGCGAGCAGGACCCTCCCCGGGAGGCAGTGAAGACGTGTGTGACGTGTGAGGTGTCTTACTGCGACCGCTGTCTGAGGGCCACACACCCAAATAAGAAACCCTTCACCAGCCACCGTCTGGTGGAGCCCGTCCCAGATACGCACATCAGAGGCTTGACCTGTATGGAGCACGAGAATGAGAAGGTCAACATGTACTGCATGGTGGACGACCAGCTCATCTGTGCCCTGTGTAAGCTGGTGGGCCGCCATCGGGAGCACCAGGTCTGCTCACTCACCGAGCGATTCGACAAACTCAAGGTGAGAACTGTTTACAGAGCATACAATGGTTTGCACCACTGTGTGCTGCCCGTATCATTACCACTATTTAGACAGGTAGGTCATGGATAAAGGACAGGGGTGAAATATTAATGTTCAATATATTTGTCAAGCATAAACAGAAAGCATCCATTCTGTGCTTCTCGTATACTGAACTTTATATAGTAACAGATCAAATGAGATCAGCTTTTGTTGGAGCAGGAAGGCCAGAAGGATGGCAGTGAGAGAGACATTTGGGCTGGTTGGATGAGAGAAGTCTGAGCTGGAGCGCAGTAGGGAGGCCGTCATTATAATAGTCGATGAGCTGGCATTCCCTGTGGCCACTGAGCTTACAGAGGAAAGAGCAGGACTGCTGAATCAGGCTGAAAAACAACAGGCAGAGGCATTGGCTCCAGCTAATTCCACCTCTATGGACCAGCGGCTTCCAGCATCAGTGTAGAACTGTCATATGACACACAGAATACACAGTCATTCAGTCAGTTTATTCTGCTCTGCGATCTCTTTTTTTAAAACTATAGACTTCATCTAGTTTAAGTGTTCCAAAAACACTACTATCATTAAGCACAATGCACTGTATACTTGACTCATTGTTTGTCATATTCAATAAATCAAAGTTTACAGACCAGTGTTTTACATAAAAACACAAGCGAACACGTCAACATCAATAGAGCAGCACTAGGCATTATGGAAGGCCTGTCTAAATAATTGAGTCTTCATTTGATTCATTTATTGACCTTTACTTAACCAGGATAGTCCCACTGAGATTAAGAATCTCTGTTTCAAGGGAGTCCTGGCTCCAGAGGGGCCTTTAGACAGTGGTCCAGAATACAGACTCACTACTCATTATTTCAGATTAAAAAAACTCAGTGAAACAGAGTCCAATAAAAAAAAAATATTTAAAAGGCAAGTTAATCTTTGAATTTGAGAGTATTTCAGCTTCATTTTGAAAACAGCACTTATATAATCTGAGTTTAGTTGATCACGTTGTGGAAAATTGGCAGAATTCTCAAGGTGGGGGGAGGATAAAAAATAACTTCTCAAGGGGTCCGCGAGGCAAAAAAGGTTTAGGTCTAGATTTAAACAATGGCAGGTCAGTGATGACTCGCAGCTCGAATGGGAGCAACTGTTGGACCTGCCACGGCAAAAGCATCTGCGAGGAGCGCTGGGCTCTGCAGGGGCAGTGGAGGGACAGAAGCTGGACAGATATGGGGAGCATGTCTATTAAAAACAAATGACAACATTTTAAATTCAGCCAGTGAAGGGAGGAGAGGATTGGGGTGATGTTGAAGCGTCTGGATGAGTTTGTCAAAAGACGGGTAGCAAAAATCCGAATTATGATTTTTTTGTCAGATTTCTACACAATATTGACAATGTTACTGTACATGCGCTGGTTCATTATCCCATCAGATCAAAATAACGGTGACCACAGTTCTTATTTAGCGTTGCGTAATTTGATTTATGCATTATATAATAATGCAGTGTGCATTATAGAAGAACTTTGTTCTGAATGGTGTTTTAGCCGCTAAGAAGCACCACTCCACAATCAGACACGGTATGACCTTCCTTTGTTTCCACATAAATCTCTGACTAAGGACATGCTCCTTTGTCCTTTTCCAAAGTCACCCAGATAAAGGAAATTCCAAACATGTTTGTTGTTGTGTTACCGCAGTGTGATTGTGCAAAGGCAGAGAACAGAGCGGCAGTGACACAAGAGGCAGCTTTATATGAACACACTGTGTAAAGTGATGCTCCCTGTCATCAAAGTGGGATTTGATGAACAATAAGGTGTTTTTCTCCAAGGCATAATACTTTTGTCAGTATGTGCAATCATCATTTAGAATAGTGCATTTTGCCAACAGGATAGATGTGAAGTGAGAACTGCATGCAGCTTCTCAATTGGTAGGTTATTTTTATTTTCTTCAATGATTTAAATGGAAGACAGTCATTACGCATGTTTATGTATCTTATTGTGTTCACCGTTGTGAACAGCGCTGTTATCATTTCAAATCTTTACCAAACCCTACAGTAAGCTCTTATTGACAAGACCAAAATATCCTTGAAATCTCTCGCCTCTTTTTACCCTGAGAGGACCCATTACCCATATTAATTCTGACACTCTTTTCAAGTCTTCTTCCTTTCCTTTCTCTGCACTTTACTTTAGGAAGCTCTCTTTGCTCCCTGTTCTTGCGGCTCCCTGGTCCACTGTGTTCTTTAGAGCGTTTCCCAGCCGAGTCTTTGAACTTACTTGACTTTGAAATCTCCAATCGCATTCAAATCTGGCAGGAGACCAGCCCTCGTTCAGGCTCCAGCTATAAAGCCATGGCAGTGGCAGGGAACTTCTAATCTTCTCACTGAGGGCAAAGGCAAAAGGGAAAGAGGGCTTTTTTTGTGCATAGCTAATCATGGAGATGTAGGTCAGGGTTTTTATTCTTTGTACTGTTTGAGCACTTTGAAATCTTTCTTTCGTACAGAAGTCATGTGCGATAGACTTAAGGTTAATTATCCCTTTATTCACTGGTTAGAAGGGCAAGATACAGAGGTGAGTAGATTTACTTGCATGACTTGTGTTACTGTAAGATAAATGTACTGAAGTATGAGTAAAAAGTTGAGAAATAAAGTATAACATTATTTGGTGAAAATACTATCTGTACTAAGTACTGAGAACTATTAATTGTAACATATAGATTTGTGTTTTTTTATGTAATCTAACTGACAAAAATAAAACCACCTACTTAAAATGATATACTAGGAGCCATTCAAAAGTAAAGGTCAAGAAAAACAAGCTTACAATCTTTTTACCTCATTTGTCAATAGGAAGCTTTTTTACCCTCATAGATTTTGATGCTTATTCAAGGTAATAATACGGAAGCAAAAGAAACATACTCAAACATAAATGTACTTGAATAAATAGAACTGATTACTACATTTGGCAAGATGCAGAAATCCGGATTTGCACAGGTTCTCTTTAGCTGCACTTGAGCATTGAGTTTTAAATGAAATGCACCAAGTGAACATTTTATATCCTGAGCACGTGATACAGCACAAGCATTTCAGCAGGTTTGACAAGGGCCTGTGACGAGAAACTTCAAAACTACAACTCAAGATTGTCCGTGAGCGGGACGGATAATATAATGTAAGAATTCACAGAGCAACTCATTTCTGCATCGTAATTTCACCTCAGCTTGAACTCCTGAGCTCTGAGTTACCCTTCACATTATGTTGACAGCCCCTTGTGTATCAGGGAGAGTGTGCCGGTGCTAATAGATCTGTCTCACATTAAAAGGAAGGTAAGCTTCCCTCAGGCGTTGTTTTGTGGATATTTTGAGGACAGAAAATGCTAACAAGTGCCAAGACGGTGAAAAAAACAATGCAGAGCTCAAAGTGCAGCGAGCTAATCCCCTAGGCTGTTCTTAAGCACAGCTCTTATGCAGCTACGCTGAGTTTTATAATTGGTAGACCTTAGTAATGGTGTTTACTTTGATATGCCTTAAATGCGCTATTTGAAAGGAACTATACCTGAGCGTGCTCTTGTTATCGTGCTCTTAAAAGGGGCTCTTGATCCTGTTCGGTTGTAAATGTTTTAACTCTTTAATGCCACACTCTGAGATAAGAAAAACGCCCTCCAATTAAGCACAACATTTTAAACGCCAGTATTCATGAGGTTACGTGACTTGACACCCCAAATGTCATACATATTTTCTGCCAACACTGATATGTTAGAAATGTGAACAGAACAGCATATTAACCTTTAGTAACATTTACCTACACAAGAAACTTCTGTGTAGGTTTAAGGAGTGATTTGGCCCCATGCATGTTTTCAGTGGTAATGGAAACTTGTGCAGAATTGCAGACCCATGCTCCACACAGAAAGGTCCAATCAGGCCCGCGAATTGAAGCCGCAGCCCTCCTGTGGACCGAGAGCACTAACCACTGTGCCACCAAACAACCTCCGATGATAAATGTAGATTTCCTGGTTGAAAGTGTCTAACACTGACAGAGACCTGCATTATTTTTTTCTGTAGTTGATGTTTACTGTGGATTGCAGTAGTTTCCTCACTGAATCATTCATCATACCCACAGGAGCAAATGTATTGTAAATACCTGAATAAATCTGAATATTTCTGGAATGGTACACTGTTTGTCAAATCTGCTCATATTGTCCTGAGACACTGCAGAGGCGCACGGAATTTATTCACAAAACCAGAGTTCGAGCAAGCTGCTGTAGGACATTTCACAGAAACGGATGACTTGGGCCATAGAATGACATGGCTTCTTTCCTCTTCATTGATAGTTGTCTAAATATTGATTTGCAGCCACTTGGCAGCTCAGAGTCAACTGTTTTCATAAAGTTTAACGAGCTGACACAACTCCCACAGCATTTGACATTTGTGACATTCAGCCCGTCGTCGCAGCGTACAGGCTTAGTTACATGTGGGCCAACTGTACAGGCATTTACTGTGTGACAGGCCTCACGCAAAACTTCAGATGAGTCTCTTATAAACATGAGAAGAATAGGGAAATATGCAAAACATTCCCTGGTGATTATTGGACTAATTCCTGTTTTGAAAGAGGAGTCCTGACATCACCGCCCTCTTTTCACTGATGTTTTCCTCCCAAACTTTCTGCCGCTCATCCCTTTCCACTGCCATGTATAAGCTGCTTATGACACTGGTGAACTGTGCTATGGGAAGTGTGAGTCATGCCAGACTTCCCTGACTGTAATTACTGACATTTAGTTGTTTAAAACCACAGCATTTTATATATTTAACATGTTTATGTTTTCACAGATCTCTATTTGTGATTTAACATTATTTCATATCAACTTTGAAATTATTTTGGATTAAAGTTTCCTATAAAAAGTGCCTACAGTGAACTTGAGGGGTAGTATGCTCTATTGGGGTCACTTAATAAGCGTTAGCTCATGGGCAAATTGAGAAGGACTTGCAAATGTGGATCAGCAGACAAGTCATTTGTGTATTTTTTTTACCCACGCAGCATTATCTCGTTTACATATCAGATGTGGGGCCTTACACAGGCAATTTCGAAGCCGCAACATGCCAACAAAATGGCCTACCATATTTTCTGGACTATAAGTCCCACTTTATTTCATAGTTTGGCTGGGGGTGCGACTTATACTCAGGTGTGACTTGTATATCAAATATATATAATTTCACATGTTGGCTATTTTCCCACTGAAAGACACTAGAGGGAGCTCTAGGCTTGTATACCAGTATCTGCTACACCTGTACCACTGACGATTGAAAACACAGTAATTGAGCTGCAGGAAGAAAGTTTGGAGTGAGCGAGAAACTTGTGAGGGACGGGCGAAAAGCGGAGGTTTCATCTTACTACAACAATGAAACCAAAAAAAGGTAAACGCGGCTAAAAGCTCGATGGCCACATCTAGAGGAACAAGTTCGCAAATGAGCGCTTGAACAACGTGATGCCGGGAGAGGCTTGTCAATGGTGCAGTTACGCCTCCATGCCCAGGTAGTTGCCAAGGGTGCGACTTGTACTCCGGAGCAACTTATATTATGTTTTTTTCTTCATCATTATAAATGTTTTGGTTGGTATGACTTATACTCCGGAGCGACTTGTAGTCCGGAAAATACGGTATTTTATTTGTCAGCCGGCACTCCCTATCTGGCACCTGTCTTGATAAATGACCCCCTGTGTGTGTAGCTGAGGCACTCTGGTCTAAAAACAGGTGTTGAAAGTTGAAGCAGCAGGTTAAGATCTTCATTGTCCCCATTGGGAAACTTGTCTTGTGCTTTAGACCCATCCTTCAGTGCCACTCTGTCTGAAATAGGGAGCGAGTGCTGTGTCTTTTTGCAGTGAAGACACCTTTCAATCAGCAAACTACAATGAGAAGATATCATAAGCCAAAGAAAATTGTACTTATTCTCCCGCTCACGGTCAAACACCCATCATGTTTTCCCTCTTGCCCCCCTTCTGCCCCTCTTTTTACATGAGCCCCACACACTTCTGTTCTCCCCACCTGGTTTCTGTCACTTGTCCTCTCTCCCTGCTCTCATTTGGCCTGTAGCCAGCCTGTCTTGTACCGCACGCTGCACCTCCTGACGACCACAAAACCCCCAAACCAGCTCCGGCGTTTATTGCCAGTGAAAGATGCTCTCAGCGCTCTGGTGTGTCTGGAGTTGGCTTCAAAAATGGTTTCTGCTTCCTTCAGTATTTACAGGTGCCTGCTTTGGCCTGTAGCTTACGTGGGTGCGCATGACTTGTGCATGAGCAGTGTGTGACGCCAGGGGAAATCATAGTGAACAGCAGAGAAATGCAGCTCACTTAGTCATGCTGGCAGAATGGTCAAGGAGGTAGTGAAAAGCTTTTACACCTATATGCATTTATATAGTCCACATATAGCCAAAGAGCGAGCAGCAAGTGTGTAGTAGGTTGCTTTGTGAAATCTTGTGGTAAGACGAAATTTCTTGCACTCAACAGTTCATGCATATGCAGCATTTGTGAAGGAAAGTGAAGAGCTTTTAAAAGCTTGGGGAAGAAGTGCCTTCTGCAAGAAGGAAAAAGGTTACATTAAATGTAAGATACTATACAGTATAAGATACTGTATACTATACAAGTCTTAGCTTGATCTTATTTCTTAATGTGCATGCAGGCAAGTTTGCTTGGTGGCAGGACACATTTATTCCCAGTCAACTGTGTGCCGATATTAGTATTGTATAATATAATCATAGATTTTGGGGTATTTAGGCTTCCATTGTGTACATCCATATTTCTGATAACCATCTTTCCTGACCAGTGAATATTTGCTGGTGGTCTGGATTTAGTCCTCAGGCCTGACATTGTCTTACCTTCTTAATACATCTCGACTAAGACATGGAGTCTTTCCAATACATTACTGCTAATACAACATTATTTCTTTAAGCATCGTGGGACATGGGTCTCTTTCTAGATTAAGTAGTCCAATTTATTTCGTTAGCCTTTTTTGCTGAATTGATAGCATTTACCAATGATCTGGAAGATTCATGGCTGTTTCTCATGTCTTCAGCTTCGTTCCATTTAGAATGAAAGTAACTGACTCTCCGGAGTCCCAGCAGCTATATTTCTGCTTCTACATAATGATCCATAATTCTATTATAAACTACACTATCACCCATTTCAAGATTCAATTTTGACACATTATATACTGTGATTTCATTTGTGTGTGCAATTTTAACGGTTCATTGTCCGTGTGAAATGTGCATGCATTATCTGCATCATAATAAGTTTCTGTTTAAAGGCTTCTGGAACAGAAGATTTACACATACTAATTGGCAGTGGAAAGGTATCTCACTTCTGCTAGTGTCATACTATTGTAGCATTACTGCACATTTATTTAAATGCATGTTTTTCTACCCAATATGCAAACCTCTTATCCTGCCCCAGTAAAAGAAGGCTGTTTGAGTAACGTGATGGCAGTATTCTATGGCCATAAATGTCAGCATAAATAACATGTTAGTGCTTCTCGGGAGCAGAGTGGAGTTGTGGTTTGATACAATGAGTTTTTTAATTGTATGTATATTTAAAAAAAAAAAAAAAATATTGGGGTTATTGTAAAATTAAGATTATCTGAAGTTCATTTATTTGTTTGTTTGTTGGTTTGTTTATGTGTTTTATTGTGAAATCAGTGCTTATTGGCTCATTGAATAGAGCATTTACCCCTGAACTATATTCTCCTTGCCTTCGAGTGTTTTGAAAGATTGAGAAAGAGGCCATATTACAGAACAGTTTACAGTGACTGGAATGTCCACTGCATTCCTGTTCTCTGGATGTTTGGAGAGGATCTGTGGATGTTTGGGGATATTTGTAAAACAAGACACAGCCTTCAGCACGTCCACGCTGGCCACACGACAACAGAAATATCTGAATCGCAATCTAAAATGGGATTTATTGCTCAAATAAAGTAACCCTAGTTTAATAAAATTAGCATAGACTGAGTTTTTTGACGGAACCAGAAATGGCTATAATTTGTTTTACTGCTTTGCTATTCAGTTTTTTCAAAGCGCTGGTTTGGTGTATTGTAGCTCCAAGGCAGCTGGGCCGCTCTGTGAACACACTTCAAATGGAGCAGACAGCATTTCTGTATTTTCAGATCTGAAAGGCTTAAAATCACTGTCTGCCAGCCTCACATAGATCTTTATAAGTGTGTGTGCTTTGTTGTTGTTGTTTTATGTCACATAAGGATTCGTATTTCAAAGAGCAGCATTTGTTGGTGTGATTACAGTTGGTTCAATGGATGTTATAACAATCTTAAGCTATCAGAGAATCATCTATCAGAAATATAGTCTAGTTTCAGAAAAATAGTCTTGTTTCTGGAGTAAGATATCATTTAAACTGTAGTGACAAATTAATTAAATAATGTATTATTATGTTTTCATTATTGTTTGTATAGAGTGTCTCAATAGAGATGCTTTTACATAATTGATAATTGTTGAATATTATTCAACAATTATCATCTTTAGTTTGCTATTAATGAATCACACTGAATTGCATTTATTTAGGGGTTGTATTTATTATTTAGAGGTGTATTTTAGATGCTTCTTTGTATTTTCCCAAATTTTAACCTATTTTAAGTGGAGATGTGAGGCCTGTGTGATCCTTTCAAACACTTGTGACCATATCTCGGCAGCATGGGGCTCTTTCCTCGGGATTCTGTTCTCCCACAGACACAGAGCTGAAGAATATGTGTGCATTTGTCACTAGGGAGGGTGATTAGATTGTTCTAATAAGAGCCTGATGAGATCACTGCTCTATTATATTTTATTATGTCTGTAGGCTATGAGTGCAGCACCAGCTGTATTGATTACCTTTCTGCTTTTAAAGCAAACAAAAATACTCATAAAACATAAGTCATTGTTCAAGGACTAAATGGGCTCTACACAGGATGAATCTTATGATGCTTAAGCTGTGTCTCTATTGTGTAAACTGGAGAATATAAAATGTGTATTCGTGGTTAGAGTATACCAATCGTTAAAAGTAGATTAAAATATAAAGACTGTTTTTACACAGGAGACTGTTCATTTCATGTGACAGTCCTGTTGAGAACATAGGTTAAGGCTCTCTGCTCCCCTCTCTAAGTGGCTGGGGCGGCTGATGCATGTTTAATAGTATAGGTCCACTTTTATGACTTCTAAAAAAGGATGCAGGGCCTACAGTATCTTCTCCTAAACCACAATGACAGAAAACAGCCCTCATAAACTCAACTCGAACATGTTTATGAATAAGTAATGGATGGAATAAAAATGCATTAAAACATGTATTCAATAAATCTTTGGCAGAGTTAAATAACTGCAAGTTTCACCATTCAAACATTATTATTGTTAAAGAAAATATTTATCAGAATGAATCTTTTATTTGTCAAATAAATAAATAGGTTTGCACCAGGAAGGGCATTTGACATAAAATATTTGCTTTTCAAAACAAAAACATGCACAGATCCGTCCGCTGTGGTTCCACAAAAGATAGGACAACAATGAAAATTAGCTGATGCACCTCTTTAGTAACTTTTATCTGTGGCATAACCTCAACATCATACCAAAGTCTTTATCTCCAGTTACAGGAAGGAAGTTCATCTCCCCAAGGGGACGTTGTAATTGGGAATCTGTGTCGCCAGAACGTTGGCAGAGTTTGCAGAGTCATGGGAATGACAAGAATGTATCTTCCCTATTTGTGTTCATGCTTGTTACTATCGGAGACACAGTCCAGATTTGTGACGCTTACAATATTTTTCAAGAATACTTGTGAATCTTCAATATAAAAATAGAAAATGAATGACTGATTGTGTAGCCATCACGTCCTTAAATTAAGCAATACTTCAGAACTACAAGATCTTGGTAATAGTACAAAACCGCAAAAGTAATGCTCTTCCTTACATTGCTATTATTGTTTGACCTTTTAGTTCATGAGTAAATACAATTTTATTTTTCCCCAATTCCACTATTGTCTGAATTATGTTACATATATCATAATGTGAGGCAGGATTCTCCGCCTGTGAGATCATGGTGTGTCAGATTCATATTCAAAGCGATATATCTTAACGCATGTACAGTGATAGCCCCTCTTTCTCATGCTGTCAGTGCCCCTCTCACTATGCAGCCTGTCTCATTTCATTTGGGCGCCCCACCAGGCCGCTAAGTTGGTAACAGGTGGAGTATGTGGATGTTATGCAGCGGACATTGGTGCTACTGTTACGCGATCTTATCTATAAATACATAATGGTGACATGATTTACTGACCTCTTTTCTGCGTTGGTGGCATCAATTAGATATGGTATAAAGTATAGTAGGGATATAGTGAATCATTTTTCCACCTTAGAGGAAGAAGAACCATCTGTCGGGCCGACACGGCCACTTTGATGCTAATAGAGACACTCTGTCTTGTCACTGACCACTGTCACAGGCTGCAGGCACTCTCTGTGTGGGTGTATTACTATCACAGCCGGGGCAGACGGGCTCCTTGGTGCTGCTTTAGACTTGAAGTTTCTGGAGTTAAAATTTCAAATCCTGATATACAGTATATTGATGCAGAAAGTCAGCACAAACCATAATGCAATCCAACGGAGAACACTCTGTATGGATCTTAAAGTAAACATATTTGTGTCACGTAAACCTGATTTTGGACACCAACTGACTGATCATGTTTTTTAAGTTAAAATAGTGTATGTATGCAAGAGACACTTCATTGTCAAGTACACTGGGAATCATCCATATCTAAAATATTATTCAAGCTTTCTTTTTTTTTTTTGCTAGCAGCATGCTAACCACTCTGATGGCTAAAAGACTACATATGCGGATGACACGTTTTCTATCTTTTACGCAATTAAATCCTCTCAATATAAATCAGAGGACTTCATCAAAGAAAGAACAACCAAATTAAAGGCAAGGCAAGGCAACTTTATTTATACCGCGCATTTCGTACACAAGGCAACTCAATGCGCCTAAACAAGATTACTCAAACCTGGATTTAAGAGGCAGGATTCATACTACTCCAGATATGTTCAGTTAACATGTTTAGTTAAAGACCGAAATCCCATCCAAAGTATTTTTTAGTGCTCCTGTCTGTATGTGACTGTCACTCTGTCCCTCCAGCATAAATCCATCACCCTTTAAGAAATCCACCATGCGCTCTAAGCAGCTTGTACAGTTCCTAGATCAATGCATAGCCATACATGTAAAGCTTTCTGGACAAAAATATGTTAAGATACCAGTGGCATATTACAATACAATCCCCATGGCAGGTCTACATGGCATTCTATCATTCTCTAACCAGAACTGCAATAGTAAATGGTAAAGGGATGAGGATTGTGTGGTGACGACTTCTCACTGTCACAGAATGTGTCAATGACAGACAGCTCTATTCAGCCAGCCTGAGGGAGAGCCAGAGGTAAGACTTCAGCTGGCAACACTATACACCAGGTCCTTGTACTTACAGTATATCAACTTTTACAAATGCCAGTGGCTGAAAATAATGTACCCAATAAACAAAGATTAAATGCTGTACTCCATTAATATAGTAGCATTGAACTGTAATAAACTAGTCGTAATACATTGAATACATTGCTTAGATATAACAACAAAAACACTATTCCACAAGGGCAATTTGTACTTCTAATGAAAATAATATTTTGGTTATCTCCCAGTGCCCTTAGAAGCGCTTATTAAATGGACCCTGATAAATGAGAATGTGAGGTTGATTGCGTCTTTGTGTTTGCCACTTGCTACATTTTGTTTCAAAATGCAGGGGACCGCTATGGGAGATTTTCATGTAATGTATTAAAGAAGTTCCAATCTTACAACATTTCTTGAAATACACCGCAGTCTGCAGGAAGCTACAGTATTACTGCAAAAGTGTGGACTTGTAAAGCAAGTCACCCAGAAAACCTCAAATCTGTAAAGTGCGCATGATTTTTGCACTTTCCCCAATGTGCCACGGTTCTAGTTTGCAAAAATGCGATTATTCCCCAATGTTATTGCGCTGAGAGAGATCCAGTAAAACACCAGCAAAATGCTCTCAAGCTGTGGGGCCTAAACTTTAACTGTCACCTCAATTCATCACGTTTTCAGTCCCAAAATGGAACTTTCCATGTCCTACCTCGAGGGAATAAAAATGGTAAGCGGCTGTTCCTGGTGGCTCCAGATAACCTGATATTTTATCTTCAGGATAAAAATCTATGAAGCAGAAACACGCACTATGGGTATATCAAATCAGATCAGTGCGGAGTCTCCGAGCGCTGATTCAAGGTGACATTTGATCACTTGATATGCAAGGGATTTATCTTTATCGGGACATGAGTAGAACTTGTGGTGTTTTGTCACCATTTGCCTCAAAGTTTGTGTAAGCTCTCTGTCATCCAGGAATTCTCCATCATAGTGGAGGATAAAAAAAAGAACACAAAAATATGACGACAACGCAAAGAAAAATATCGGTTTAGATCAGTTTTGTAGGTCTTAGCTTTCAAATGAGGCGTTAATTTTCTCTATATTCTCTATATATTGCCAACCAATCAGATTTTTTCCCCCTTTGTTGCCAAGAGTGGAGAGCTCTCTGGTATAGCCAGATTCACTTTGGTTGGCCCCAAATTCAACAGGTGAATACAGCAGTACATTAGCGGACCCTCCAATAGGGCTGGGCGATATGGACCAAAAGTCATATCCCGATATATTTAGGTTGAATATCGATATACGATATATATCCCGATATTTTTTCCACAAAGTGAGAGCTGTGAAATGAAATGTCACTGCCAAATAGGAGTGTTTTAATATTTAATATTGCAATTTTTATTTTATTTATTTATTTTTCTTCTACCCCATTTGCTGTTAATAACTTTATGTTGCATATAACTAAACTAAAGCCTAAACTGAGAAAATGAAATATGACTTATTAAAGTATTACTTACTTTTTAGTCCTTAATAATCATGAAATATAATAAAAAAAATAGCCCAAATAATTTCTTGATATTTGCTCTTGATTTAACTGTGTTTTAGTCAGTGGTTTTGAGATAAGTTCTTATCTTTATCCAAAGCATTCCCAAACATAAGCTCCTAAACTGAGCCACAAACGACTCTTTACTCTTTACAAGCAGCACAGGCTCACCATCTCTGTCATCATCAGAGCGGGTATCAGTGATTAGCGTTGTGGCTAACGCAATGCTAACGGGGAAAAAGCGATAGTCCTTCGCGGTGGCAGCATTACAAACGCTGATATTTTCACAGTACATCCACGATCTACCGCAAACCCAAACCTTAATCAGACTGAGAAGTAAACAAAAGCACATGGCGCAGCGCACGTCGCCACCATATCTCGCCGCTACATTCACTTCTGTCCAAACCATCTCCAAATGATTGAGCCACTGGTTTTTGTTTTACCAACTCAGGGGCTCTCCTCCGCACGCTCCGCAGACTTTGTTGCTTTCTTCATGTTTGTTGAAGAGTGCCGGCTGCCCCCCCCCCCCCCCCCCCCCCCCCCTCCCCTCGACGAGGGGCGGGCCCGGGGCGCTGGGAGCAGTGCAAAGCTCCGCTCAGCGGCGTGCCTGAAGCAAGTATTACAGCGCAAATTTGGACTATATCGATATATACGATATGGTCTAATTCCATATCTCTTTTTAAAATATATCGATATATCTTAAATATCGATATATCGCCCAGCCCTACCCTCCAACCAAGCCTGGGTTTACATGTCCCCAGGGCCCGAAGGCTCTAGATGACGTTTACGCATCTCATTGGACGAAGTAGTCTAACTGTGTGGGCAGAATAATAGTGAAATTCGTATCTTGGTGCTATTTGCGCTGCCCTCTGCATGCCTCCAGGTAGACTCAGGGCAGTGGACAGAGAAAGGCCACCTTGGCATCTTTTACATATCAGTGTATAATTATGTGAAGGCCCATGGACTCGGCACGCCACTGCATTGACCTAACCATGGAACTGAAGCGAACAAAGGTAACTGAATATTTCAGAAATGTTTTTAATCAAGGGTTATCTAATAAGTCACTCTCACAAACAAAGAAATGTCGTGTATTACATTTATAGGAATGAATGAAGGAATTTGGTGCATCAGGAACATAAAGCGGCCAGTACATCTGCATTTTAAGTTCAACACGGTCAAATAACTGAAGTCACAGCCCAGGAGGTGTCAGTAGGCTCAAAATAATTGTATTTTTGTGGTTTGTTTATCCAGATCTCCCAACATACACTACAACACTGTAAATTCTGTGACATTTTACATGATTTTATTTCTACAAAAGTGTCTCAAACACCAGTATTTCCACCTATTGTCTCATATTAAGCCACATTGTTGTCATCCAAGAGCTAGAAGATAGTTTGGCCCAATTTCCTCTATATATGTAAAATCTGTTTTGGCAACAGTAGCTCATGAGCAGGAGATGGGACAGTTGCTGCGGGCGGCACTTGGAGCTAATGCAGAGGACAGGTTCAGGACGCACCTTAAAAATACCTCTTAATGAGCACGCAGCTCCGCAATGTAACTGGTAATTTATTTATTTTAGAAATTAATAAAACATGAACAAAGATCTATTCTTTTCGTACAGGTTGTCCTTATCTGCACTGTCACATATTAAGGGACATTGTGATCTTTTCTGAATACTACTGAGATTGGATCATTATCTGAACAAGTCGTGTGTGACGCTGCATTTTGTGCGAGCTGTAATTATCTCGATGCATTGTAATACAAGTAATTGGAACGGATTAGGCCAGATGATATTTTTGTCGTGACACCTGATTCTGGGTGGAATATTTTAGGCAGAGAGTGAACGTTCTGTCCCCAAAGCTGATGTGTTTGAAGCAAGAAGATGGAGCAATGATGAGCATTACAGTAGTAAAACTATCTTGTCATGTGTTCCTACGTGTCTCTCCCACTCCCTCCACCAAGTCATGCTTAACTGCTTGATTTAACCCTAATAAAACCTGGGGCCTGGCGTCCAAAATAATCTGAAGAGAATGTCCACACACACATACAGTGGAGCTCTATGCACCAGTTTGTATTACAATGATATATTAGAAAGTGGTAATTCTTTTGATGACACAAATAACCACCATTGGTCTTAAGCCTTGTGTACAACTCTCCTATAAAATTACCATCCTTATTCTACTCACATAAAGCAGCACAAGGAAAAACAACTATGACGATAATATCTTGAGTCAGGAGTCACCATGCTTGGCTCCATCTCCAATCTCAATGACAGTCTCTCCATCCTGCCTGCAGCAACATGTACCAACCTAATGATATCACCCAGCAAATTGCACGCATTTGCCTTGCTGCTATGTAATACTATTTTAAGATCAAGCTCATGCAAAAGATAATTCATCATATGGGCCCAGGTGTTGTTGGGAGGACGCTTCACAAATCAGTGGAATGGAGAAGATGTGCTCTGAATGATACACAAATAAGTTAAAAACAGCTTTCAGGAGACGAGGGGAATGGACGAGACAGAAAAACGGTAAAACAAGCTAATGCACGAGTCTGCGTTCTCTTTAGATATAATTCAGAGCTTTCAGTCAAAATACACAGAGCGCTTAAATGTTTAAAAGGGAGATTTTCTTGTTCTTATTTGACGAGCCATGTCTTCAATAATTTTCATTTCAATATGTAATGCCTTCAACAAAATCTCAAATGAGCGACAGTCTATTTATTTTTTTATTATAAGACTAAAAGTTAGCTATATTATTCTTGTACTTTTATATAACTGTGAAACTCTTTGAATTGGATTGTGCTCTATAAATAAACTTGCCATATTGTGCACTTGTTCTGCGGGCTGAGCAGGACTTTAGTCCGCTGACGAAGCCTTTTGGATGAGAGGCGAAAGGTTCAAAGACTTCAACTACTGAGTACAGAAGATGACTCAAGTACCTTCATTGAAGATGGACAACTCCTGTACGACTGAGAACTTACACAGATGTCCTATAGCACTTACCTTGTTGGTCAAATGAGGCAACAACATGACCGTGTTGTTGCTATGACTTGGAATTGAGAAGGCTGCCGTAGATTGAGCTCTCATGTCTGTTTTCCGTGTATAAATATTTAGTTCTTTACTTAATCAGAGGACATGTAATGAAACTTGTGCTTGAGTTAAACTTATGGGAGGCACAAGTAACTCAGTAACCCCTCCTCATCGTGGTGTCCTGCGTGGTTAGCTGGCTAATCCGCAGGATTACAGTCAAATCTTTTCGGAGCAAACATGACACCACGCTCACCCTGCAATCTGATATAAGACTGTCTAATAATGGTTTAGAGAAAGTGGATTGATGTTTTCCTTTCTCTTTGTTCCCGCACGCTCACATTGCCTTTATTGTGGGGGTAATCATTTTAATTATATAAAGTTAAGAACAAAATATCAGCTTTTGATCCAGAATTCTCAGCAATGGCAAGACCGGGACGGTTTATACCCGAGACACAGAGGGAGGGTTTGGAACTTCCCACTGTGGTTAATGTAATTTTCTTTATATCATTACTCATAATCAAGCAAAGGCTCTATCTGCCAGTCAGCACACACTAAAAACTGTTGGGTTAAAAATAACCCAATTTGGGCTGTTTTATAACTCAACCGCTGGTGCAATATTACACCAGCCCAGCAGTAGTTAATTTGACCCAGCAAGATGGGTTCCTCCTTTCTAACCCAGCAGATGAGTTAAATATTCTACCCAAATTCTGGGTCAAAATAACCACAAATCTGGGTAAATTCAACCACACGTATCTGTTATTTACTCTACCCAAATGCTGGGTCAAATTAAATACAATTCCGGGTTATTTCAACAACAAAATACATGCTAGATTTGCTCATTTAAAGCATACACTATGCAAAAAACACTTAAACAATACTGAAATCTTTACAAGGCACCGCCTTGAAATTTATTCATATAAATGTCCACAATATAAAATGTTTCAGATCAATGAATTAAGGTCAAGAACTGGAACAGATAAAAACAATGTCAATACAACATTTAGTGCAAAACAAATGAAACAAACTAATTTTTAAAACGCCTATCCGCCTGGTAGTAACAAGCTGTCCTTGAGGCTGTTGGCTCTTTTTGCAAGCAAGTATTCTAGATTGAAGAAACTTTACCAGTTTAGACTCTCCTCCTGGCATTTCATAGATGGCACTTTACAGGAATTTCCACACATGGTCACACTGCTTCGGGTATTCAATGTCTAAAATAAAGAATGCCTTGAGGCAGGCATCAATGGCTTGAAGCAGTGCGTCGTGTTCCAAAGCCTGACCAGCAATGATGACAAAGGCCTGAGATACACGCTGATCATCATTTCCCAATGTTAGGACGTAGGGGTATGGTCAATCAATCAATCAATCAATGGTTTTGTATAGCCCAATATCACAACAGGAGTTGCCTCATAGGGCTGTAACAAACATTAAGGCAATAAAACGGAGCAGGAAATAAGACAATGTAAAGTTCCGGTGAATCAAATACTCAGGCAAACATAATGTCCAAATAAGCGTCAGCAGTGGGTGGCGACGAGCAGCAGTATGGTCTGGATGCCTTGGCCTCATGGAGGTATTCCACCATGTTTGTTCCAGGCTAAAAACAAGAAAGAAAGAATGAACACGAGCATGTGAGAGAGTATGAGTGAGTAAGGAACAAATGTCTACCAACTAGTGTAGTGGAATAAAAAGAAATATTATTATTTGAAGTGAAGTCTAGTTAGGTTTACAATTGTTTACAATTAAATCTTTAATTTAGTCTTGATGGTTATGGCATACAGCTCACATTACAGAAAACAATTTAAAAAAGGATTCAGACCTGAACTGACCTAAGAAGCCATAAATCAATTACATTCTTTGTAGATTTAGAAGACTTCTTTAGAGTCAACCTCATAAAGCCAGGGCTGAATGGATTAAAACACAAAAGCGTTAACCTTTTTATAAATACGTTAATTTCTGCACCCGTTACTTTCTTGTGGAACATTTTAGGACAAATTACTGAATCAGTGCTGTGTGGTGCGGAGGCGATCAGACAGTTGCACTGCAGAGATGTTTTAAAAGCTGAGGATGGTTTGATAGTAACCATCATGTAAGCTTGTAGATGGGCTTTCCGACTATTCTCAAGCCATTTTGATATCTGTCCCCACAAGTATAGTAAAACAAACCTGGAAATGCGTGTGTGTGTTTGTGCACATTCTTGAGCCCAGGAATAACAGGTTGGTTAATGAAAGAAAAAAGTTCCCCTTTAGATGTACTGGAAGACTTACAGGCTTATGGTCGATGAAGGCCAAGTTGCATTCTTCAATGGTGTGGTGAACCATTTTTGCACTACGGCCAAGTTTGTAGGCGGTTGGAGGAAGCAAGGCTGGCAGCTGCCTCAGGGCGAGTTCGCCAATGTCATCTGCAGGAAGACATTATAGGTATCAATACGATGTGGAATACCTGTCATTTTGTCAATCAGTATCCAACTAACATAAAACCTCTGCTAACAGTTACGTGCAGCCAATTCCTGTCCTGCAGCTGGTTGTAATTTAATTAATCCCACTATTAGTGGGCCGGAAGCTGGCTGAGATCTCTAGAGCGGGGCTCTTGGAGCAAGGGGTGTGCCCACAGGTTTTTTAGGGGGACACTACCTGAGAAGAAGCACCTGGGAGTGTGCAGTATGCCTGCCAAAGCCACAAAGAGACTCTCACTGTGGTGTGGGCTCTCGTTGTGAGTGGGACAGTCAGCTGACAGCCATTGAGAAAGAACAATTTTAACCTCAAACCTAAACATAGGAGAAGAGGCAGGGAACGGTGTGGAACAAGACCTGGCGAGGCCATGGTAGGCTGCTACAAACAGTAGAAACCAGGTGAGGCCCCCATCTGTCCTAAATCAAACCAAACATTAAAAAAAATGCAACCGAAAGCACTTCGCTAAAAATAAAATCATAAAAAAAATGTCAGACCTGCTCCTCCTACCCCCACATACAGGTGCTCGTCATAAAATTAGAATATGATGAAAAAATAAGCCAAAACCATCACAATTATGAGAAATAAAGGCTTGACATGTCACTTTGCATGTAATGAGTCTATATCATATATTAGTTTCACATTTTAAGTTGAACTATAGAAATAAATGAACATTTTCATGATAATCTAATTATATGACAAGCACCTATACACACAGCACATTCTAACTGTTGGTATAGAGGCATCATGCATGGCAGGGCTCTGAGGATCTAGGTGAGAAAAAAACACCAATGGGGAGCTCAACTACACTGAGAGGGGCCACAGCCTATAGCCACAGATAGCGCTGCCACAGAGACCCCGTCCTAGGCCAGTTGTTCAGTAATGTGTCCCCCAGTTAAGCTAGAGGTCCAGTTGCGGGTTTTCTACACTATTTGGACAAACGTAGCCTAGTGAGCGAGACCGGCCTTGCTGGGGAAACCTTACATTGATATAAACCAATATTGACATTTGCAAAGATGGCAAACAATAATATATTACCTTGTGTTAATCCATCCAGGGGTGATATCAACTTCCCCTCCCGTCTTGCCAGGTGCAGGATCTTCTCAGCATAAATGGGATGCAGCGTCCCCATGCAGGACAAGAAAGTCCTGTGCAATCTATAAAATGGAATACACAATTTTAAAACAAATTCAATGTGGCACACTAATAAAACATTATAATCAATGCATCCTCGTCACATGTAAATTAATATTTCCCTAAACTTACCATGCCTTTGGTCAATTTTTTTTATGAACAGAGAATGAAACGTGTTTACAAAATGACTAATGAGACTCTTTAACAGCTGATTTCCACATGTGCGGTTTCACTTTCCTTTCTGTTGCTGAAGCAGAGCGTTAGCTTCGTGTTTACATCCTGAGCCAGTTATGGCGGCTATTTCTGAACATTTGGACTTTTTTGGGAATTATGCAGTTCGTTACCTTGACCTGGACAATCACAGCGAAGGATTATCTCCAAGATGTTGTTTATATTCGACGTAGCCGATATCAGCGCATTTTGCTGCAACTTTCTGACGACAGGGTTTTCATAACGGATGTCCATCGACAACAACAATGCCTTGGTCATGTTTTGGATCCTAAAGAGGTCCCACTCTGCTGACTTCAATCGTTTTTGGGTGGATACAACACTGGAGGAGAGCGTCCTTCTGCCTTGCTCAACTACCGGTGAGTTTACGCTGTTTGAGGCGTGCAGCGGCTCGTGCGTCAGCGTGAAACATTTCCGCAATAAACCGTGGCTTCTGAAATTCTTACGGAAAACCTACCGCGTCCTTTTATAATCGTGGTCATCGTGGAGGAGATACTACCCGCGCATCAATCAGAAAAAGGCATGGGGCGCACCATGCGTCTCTCTCCTTCGTGCCCCTCACCACTTGTTCATGCGTCACTTTTCTACGAGTGGTTATGGTGCTCGCTATATCGAAGATGTTTGGTGGAAATATCAGTACTTGCTGTACATAGCCGTCCCTCATTTCCCCAGCCTTGGGTTGTTGTAGCTGCCGCGCTGCTAAAGCGTCATCTCCCGCTCCTTTCGCTCTCCCCCTCGCGCCTATTTTATTAGCTGCATCTTCGTTGTAAATTACAGAAGTGCCAGATAATTTTTCACACGTACAAAATAAGCAGGTAAATGGCAGTTTACAAAAGCCACAGATAAGCTACGTGCACTGTTTGTAAAAGGTTCATCATGACACTGGTTAAATGGCTAGCTACGTTGTTCGCAAAACCCATGGCAAAACCAGCCAACTATCCTCGACAAGATACCACTTTAATAGGTAACGCAGCACAGACATGATGTGATTTAGATATGTAGTGTATACAAACCTTAGGGTTGATTTACCTCGCCACGAGGATGACTTTTTTGCCCCAGCTCAGATCGCAGCCAAAATGGAGCCTGGTGCGGAGTATGGATTCGTGGTGGACTCTCGATGTAATGACGTTCAAAGCAAAACAACCCAGGTGCTGAGTCAACTGACGTTTGTTTGACCGTTGTTGGGTTGATCGATTTTGACCCAGCGCATGGGTTGCACAAAAATAACCCAAATCCCAAACAAATAACCCAAATCCCAGATAAATAACCCATAATGGGTACAAAATGTCATAACCCAGCAGTTGAGTAGATGAAATAACCCAGCTGTTTTTAGTGTGCACTTATGGTGTTATCGATGCCAAACATAAACACAAATAAAAAAAGATTTGTGTTTTAGATGGTGCTATTGGTCTCATTAATTGGGCCAGGGCCAGCAGACAGCCATGGCTCTCCAAACTTCTGCCTGGTGGAATATTATCCGCTCACACACAAAACCGTTTCCCAGAAGGCTACAGTTACTGACACGTCCGCCACTCTCAAAAGCTTCTTGTTAACAACAGCTGTAAATTGAGCTTGTTCTATTCTGTCTGACTTTCAAGTTTAATCTCCTTAGTTTTTTTGTTCATTGTGTGTTTGGGACCTCGCGTCTTTCATGTGCATAATAATATACCTAATTAATTAAAATTGTAAGACTTTGAAGTTGGAGACTTGGCCTGAGGGTGCCATTTTGCGGTGCAGGCAATCTGTTGTTGTGTCTGTGAAAGGAATTCATTGGCTAGATCTTTTATAACAATGAAGACTTCTATATAAAGCATAATACTCAACTACTGAATGTTGTTTAGTGGTCATGATGCAGCAGGTAGTGACCTAAACTAATGCCTTTTACTAAAGAAAATAAACCAGTTTACAGCATTGTCAAGAGCAGTGGTATGTTATTGTAGACCACAGTATGTGATATAAGGGTAAAACTCCTGTAAACTTCACAAAACCTAGGCTTTGAAAAAGAATGCCAAATTTAGATACATCGGGCTGATATTTGGGTTTTTTACAATATCGGCTATTGGTATCTCCAGGACCGAAAGTGATAGAGACTTCCTGTTTTTTGCATTAGAACAAGCAAAGTCCGGGCTTTTAAACGAGTCCCACAACGTCCTAGGCCTCAGGGGAACAGAGAAACATCTCAATGAAAATTGGTTAGCTACAAGTTTAGTGTCAATATGGACATGCTGCATCATGCCATTTTGAAACAAAGAACCTGGAGAATCGCAACAGTATGCTAATGCTAACGGCAGCATTAGGGTGACCAGATTTTCCAACAAAAAAACTGGGACAATATTCGGGAATCGGCCACAGGGGTTCCAAATCTAAACGGTCTTTGCCCACGATGAATGGTAAAACTGTCAACGACTCAAGACATGCACCAATCCGCATCCTGAACTGAGATTTCGAATTGGTTTACACTCGGTAATTGATATTCACATGGGCCAAAGACATTCATTTTCAAGTGAAGTATGCAATTTTGGGGACAACATTGGCCAAAACCGGGACAACTGGGACAGATTACGAGTGAAACTGGGACAAATCAATGGTTTTGGAGAAATCTATTGGGACAGGGGACAAACGACTAAAAACTGCACTGTCCGGGTAAACTGGGACATCTGGTCACCCTAGGCAGCATGCTAATGCTAACGGAAAACTTATCAATGCTGGGAGAGAAACTATGATTAAAGTAATACAATAAAATTGGCCTCTAATGCTGTGGCCAAGTATTTATATTTTTACAGGATTATAGAAAATATCTGCCAAAAATATTGGTCAAAAATACCCACATGGAAAGAACCTATATAAACATATATGTTTTAATATAGGTTTCGATATATGTTTTGAATATATGTGACATATATAAAATTGGCCGTTTTCCTATATGTCATAAACATATATGTAATATATGTACATATATGTACACATATAGTTAAACATATATGCTCACATATATGTATACATATATGCACATATATGTGAGCATATATGCACACATATATGTATACATATATGTACACATATATGTGCATATATGTATACATATACGCTCACATATATGTGCATGCATGTACACATATATGCTCACATATATGTGCATATATGTATACATATATGTTTAACTATATGTGTACATATATGCACATATATTACATATATGTTTATGACATATAGGAAAACGGCCAATTTTATATATGTCACTTATACCTATATGTTAATCTATATGCACCTATATGTTCACCTATACAGTAGTCAAATTCTTAAAATCCTTAGCTACTAGGCAACATAAATAAAAGCCCAAAATGTAGACATTTACATTATTTATTTAAGAACAATCAAATAGTAAAGTTTTGTTGAAACAGATGTAAGTCCAATCGGCTTCTTTTAACAAATATTTACAAGAAAACCCAAAAAAACAATTACAAAATGGCAGATTACAGTTTTTTTTTATTTCATAAAATTATAGTTTACATACCTTATGTTGTAACATGTAGGCTGAGTTATTCACAACATAATTCAGAATGTAGTAAAGATGAACAATATTTGTGTGTTAGTCCTTATTGATTCAAGCAGATTCCCTGGACTTTTCTTCCTGGCTCAACTGGCACCAACATCTGAAAAATATGGAGAAAGTCTGTTAGTACAAAGCAAGAAATTAAACCAAGTTCAATGTCATGTGTCTGTGTTTAAACTTACCGTTTGTCTTCTAGAGCGCACTCTTTCTCCTCTTCACATTCTGCGATATACCACTTGGCTTGTACAAGTCTGTAAGAATAATAATAGAACAAACATCAAATCGTCAGAAATTATTAACTTTACCACGTATAGTCCAATATTGCTCCAACACTTTCTAAGCCATTCTGTAAAATGATCTGAGCAAACAGATGAACAATGAACACAAAACTCTTTTACATTAACAGAGTAACAGCAAAGTTTTTTAATGGTAGCATTTTGTCCACAAATGTTATGAAAACATCCAAATAGTTGCTAATAAGTACGTTTTTTTTTACCATCATTTGCTCAAATAATATAATTTATGATCTGACCCTGGGCCCCCCCTTGCAATCCCAGGCACCCCCACTCCAGGTTGGGAACCACTACTTTAGGCGACAGTTTGTGCTTCCTACATTTAATTAAGCTTGTCTAGTTGCACACTCAAAAATTATCTGAAACAAATTTGCATGGAAATGCAACCACAACCTAACCCTAAACAATTACAATTTTACAAGTGAATCAGGATATTGTTCAATGTGCATTTATTTCTGCAATTCAACTTAAACTGAAACCAATATATGATATAGACTCATCATGCAAAGTGAGTTATGTATAGCCTTTGTTTGTTATAATTTTGATTATTATTACTCAGTATATAAAAACCCTTATTTAAAAATATCAGAAAATTAGAATATTTTGAAAATGGACTGTAAGCCATAATCATCAAAATTATAACAAACACAGACATGAGTCTATATCATATATTAAGTTTCACAGTTTAAGTTGAATTACATAAATAAATTAGCTTTGAACGATATTCTAATTTCCCTGAGTTTCACCTGTAAATGCTTCAGTAAAGTTGACAAATTTACTTTCGCCAGTGCATTACATTTACTCACTTTTAAAGCGAAGAGCTGAAAGTCTGTCAGGGAGTGCTTCTCATCCTAATTCGCGCGGAGCTTCTAATGTTAGAGCACGAGATCCCATCGGCCTCAGGTCTACTGAAACAAAAACATTTAAGAACATAAACATTTGTAAATACTTCAGTAAGAGATGAGAGGTACAGAGTGAAACCTGACTCAAATCTACTTACATTCTGGCTGATTAGCCAAGTCCTTTTCACAGTGCGTGCTTCTTTTCTCTGCATTCTCCATTTCCACACACTGTCCGACATACTGGTGGACACTGGAAAGCCTCGTCTTCATCCTCACATACTGTCTGACATACTGGTGGACACTGGAAAGCCTCGTCTTCATCCTCACATACTGTCTGACATACTGGTGGACACTGGAAAGCCTCGTCTTCATCCTCACATACTGTCTGACATACTGGTGGACACTGGAAAGCCTCGTCTTCATCCTCACATACTGGTGGACATACTGGTGGACACTAGAAAGCCTCGTCTTCATCCTCACACAGGCCTCTAGGTCACAGCACCTCCTCCTGTATTTGTAAAATGGACAAACAGGATCCTGAAGTCAGGACACTTCACCTTAACACAACTATGGCAATAGTTACTCACTTTACCTTCTTCGTTGTGCATATCCAAGAATTCCAAGAATTAGTAAGACGGAATTTGTAGAGTTGATTCTCTAGATAAAAAGAAACATTTGTTATTACTCTAGGTGTCCATGACAGAATTAGAAGATTTATCATAAACCACGGTAAATGGTCTTGATTGCGCTGTTCAACCTACATGAGGCTCATTTATTCTGATTCATACTCCAGCGTGTGCAGACGACACTGGAGACAAGGTGGGGAATGTGTCTTGCTCAAGGGCACAACAGCAGCATGCACCTGTGGAAGCTGGGATCATCTAGGTGAAAAGGACAAAGTAAAGAATTGCCCCAATTCCCAGGTGTGACAGTGACAAATCAAACACCTAAAGAAACTGTACTTTCTGTTTAATTTAACTTTGTGTTTAATTAATTATGCTGGACATTAAAAAATGTCCAACATAAATGTCTCACAAAATGTTGCAAATGCAACTAAACAGCTACGCCTACTTTCTGCCCAAAGACAGGAACGTCGGGGACTTTTCTCACAGCCAATCATTCATCACATTCCATATCGTTCCAATCAGAGATGCATATTTGTAAATGAAGAAGAGTCTCAGATCACATCTCATTCAGAACAAACGTTATCATTTCTGTTACCTGCGATTAAAATAGTTAAGTGATTTGCCGGTTGATCTGAAAGAGTGCAATATTTGTTATGTTTAGTTTTTTTGTAGTGGGGCGGATCAGCATTTTCTGTGGTTTAAATGTTTCTATGATCCAGAGAGCTGTACAAGACATTTTTGCAAAGAATTGGAAAAGTGTGTTGTCTGGTTGGCACAAAATCCAGGATAAAAAAAAACACACAACAAAAATGCAATAAACCAATTGTGTAAAATAGGATCATATAATCAGCAAGTGTATGGTCTCACCTTTATTTTGTGCTACAATTTCCTTTCTTGTCTGGTACTTGTTAACCTGCATTACAAAAAACAAATTAGGGTTGGGCAATTTGGCCAATAAATAAAAACATGATTTTTTTTTACTACTTTGGACAATGACCTAATCAATTTATTCAACATTCTCTTAAACAGGGACCATTGTAGCTCATTTGTACTCAATCTTTTTAGGCCCATAAGCTAAGTTTATTTTGGCTTAGCCCTTTTACTTAAATTACAACGATTGTAATTTCTTCTATTAGCCCAAAGAAATATAACTTGCTCTTAAAGTTAAGAACACACTTGTTACGGAGTTCTCAAAGCTCTCTGTCCTCTGTCCGCCCCACTGCTGCTGCTGCTGCTGCTGCTGATGCACAGACGGAAGTGCGGAGGCAGCGCTGAAAACAGCGAAATTAACGTTACTTGCACTTCACGGTCGCTAACAGCCTTCGAGCATATTTAATCAGGTCCTCACGGTTAGTTGTAAGAGTTTTAAAGACAACATGACTCGGACTTGGCTCCGGACTCGGGCGGAAGTGCGTCGCTGTTGCAGTTTTAAAAAGAAGCGGGAAAGATCTCACGCTACGCATTATCGATTAAACAGTACAATCTGAAGCATAAACAATTCTCCTGGTTGTAACTACCTGCACACTGAAATCATACATATAATTTCACTGGATATTAATAAAGTATATTACCTTATTCAGGCCGTAGAAGCTCCTCTTCGTTAAATGACGGACACTCCCACAGCAGCGCACTGCGGCTGTGCAGAACACGTCACTCCAGCCAAGGCACGCAGGCGTCATGATGTCATGACGCAAAAGACCCGCCTCAAAACTTATAATTTGAACTTTCTAAACTTGACAATTTTAATCTGAATGGCAATAAAACCTTACTAAACTTAAAAAACACCCCTTTGGACTTAAACATTTTGAGATGAATGAAGATTTTGGCTAGTTTTGAGTTTTTTCACATCTTAAATTATTACCTCAAATAGCATTCGGGTTTACAGTGCATCTAGAAGACAAAAATAATAAAACAGTATTATTATAATAATAATGATAATAACAATAACAACAACAACAACATAGTGCTTCATCAGGAACCCAAAGTGCTTACAGCTGTGATTGGACACATATTTTGGATAAAGGGATGATCATAATAAAAAAAGGTTTCATGTAAACACGTCAATTGGAAGATTCTTTTTGGATTCTGCTAAATCTGAAAGAAATTCTGATTGGAAACATCACCCCCACACACTTTTTTAAGCGGCATCGTTCTTTCATGTGCACATGTCCGTCATGGGGACTGCATTGATAACAGTCACACGGTCAATCATGTACATCCAAAGCAGAGATAATTCATGGTAGAAAATATTAAGCCACTCTCGCGTTATTTCGTTTGCTTAAAACACAGGTAAAGTACAACCTTATCTGCAGTTGTTTTAGTAAGTCGCTCTCATGGTGTTACATCTCTAGGTAGGCCTAAAATGTGCATGATCAGAAATGATGATTTTCTGGCCTTAAACAGCATCAGCAACCTAGGAAATAGAGTCACTGTGAAGTATTTTTCCAGAGTAGTGGTTAATGATGAAATAATTCATTCACAAAACTACTTGCGTATTTTTCGGAGAAACTCGTACACTGTCAGTCTTTCTGATCGAGAGGAAAGTATTTTCTCTGTGAAGACATTCATTGTCTGTGATCTGGGGCCGGGGGAGACATGTTATGCAGTGGGGAAGTACTACCAAAAAGTGAAACAGGACATCTGTGGTCAATTTAAGAATCCTTGTTATTTCATCCCTGTAGGGAAAAGTCTGGGGCCTTTAGTTGCTACATGCATCTCAGATAAAGGAAAAGTGTCTGTTAATTAAAACTGTGAACAGAAATGTTGACATTGTCTTCAAATTCATTAACCACAGTGAAATACTCAGATAGATGTGGAATGATGACGATAAATGATGATGATGACTTGAATGTATGTTCTGTGTACTTTTTGTTTTGTTTTTTTCTACATTTAGACTGTAATGACCTTTCAGCCATATTAATCTAGAAACTGCATTAAGACGATACTGAAAACATTGCATTTTGCATTGCATTCGGTGAATGTGTGGATATGTATGAGCTGTAAAGTGAATCTGGAAATGACTTGAAATTGGAAAAAAGTTCTTGCATAATTTTTTTGTTTTAGTTCTTAGTTATTGCCTTGATAAAACAAAATATGAGCTATAGGCATTATGTTTGACAGTTGCCAAAGTGAAATATGAGCTACAAAGTGACCAGATCCTGCCATGAGCAATGTAGGAGACGTATATATAGGGCTTATATGTGGATATAAAGAAGCAATACAGGAGACCTATATGCACCTCAATGTTGCCTATATGTGGCATATACGCAGCATATATATTATCATGTGTGCATATATGCTGTATATATGCAGCATATATGCACCTCAATGTTGCCTATATGCAGCATATATACACATATATGCAGCATATATATGATAATATATGTGCATATATCCTGCATATAGGATTTATATATGCGCATATATCCTCATATAGGTTCTTTCCATGTGGGTATTGGCAGAGCATAATATTTAATTCAAGATTAGCATGGTAGCGTAGCGGTTCCCAGTACAATAAGGTCTAATCTGGGCCAGGACTCACTTGAAAAAGACACTTGAAAATAAGCCTGAAATCTCAGTGGTAAATAAAGATTGAATAAAATAAATGAGATCATGTATGCATAGTCCCTGTCATTGCTATCGTTTCAGTCTTTCTTCCATTTTTAACAAATAAAATAGATACAGAAGCATAAATTGATGCATTAATGGAACCTCACAATCAAGACTCAGTGACTCCTTTTCTAGATTCTTGTTTGCTCCGTTCATTTTATTTGGGAGTTGTCCTCTTTGGAGTATGTTTTATAATGAATTTCTTGATGACACTCGCGGTGTCCCCCCTTGCCACTCATCATCAGGAGTGCTAATCCAAGGAGCCAGTCCTATTTAGCATTTATTGCTAACCAAAGCTAACATAGTAGTACAATAATAGTGAAATGACAGGATGAAGTAGATGTGCGTGCGTGGAAAGGACACACACGTTGTACTTCAGTCTCCTGGGAGCCAGCTGTGCCGGGTTCTATCAATCAGTTTCATCTCCAGCTTTCTAATTAATCACCCATCTGGCCTCTTAATAAACTCTGCCACACACACAAAAGGATTGCACAAGACTTACACAGCATCAAAGGTAAAGCAAATGTGTTCACTTTGCAAGTTATACCTTGTTAGTCTGATTTGCTGCTTCAACCTTCCAGAATCCGCTTTCCCCCTTGTCTGAAAGTGTGTGTTTTAATGTTGAGTATTAATTGTGTATCCGTAGGCCTATCAGAGCCCGGGCAGAGTGTCAGAGGCAGTTTTGGAGGCTTCAAAGACAAGCGCTGCGGTGAGTTCCCCGGACGCCTTCTACCCCTCCCTTTATCCCCACTGTGTGGCCACGACAAGCGGGACGTGCATAAATTAGTAACTGACAAATTTTTTGAAAACATTGGGTTATTAGAAAAACCTGAATTAAATCCTACAAGCTCCACTTGATGAACTGTCGGCCACCACATGTGCCAAAACATTTTGCATATGCCTAATGTAAACTATCCCGTAAAGAGTGTTGTGCCAGCGGATAGTCTGTGTAAATGTCCTGCTTCTAATTTACTCAAGTGAACAATCGCGATGTGTGGGAGGATCAGTGAGAGCTACAATTTAGGCAACAGCTAAGAGAGACTACCTGCGACTTTGATAACTGAGTAATTCAGGTAGTGCGGTGTGTTTTTACGCTAGAATAATATCTATAATACAAAACAAACATTGTAAATTCTAGACATAAGAAGTAATCAATATGAGCTGTTTCAAACATTCAGTGCAGCCCCCTAAAGTTGTGCTTATACTGTAAGACACTTGTTACGAACACTGCCACAGTCAGCCATTGCCTTCCAGGTGCCCCAGCCCTGTCTCCATTCACTTGCATGAGTAGAGCCACTTCAAACACATGCCCCGCACGCCTCCGCCTCTCTGTCCCCTCTCTTCTGCACAGCTGTGTTTTTGTTGATGCTGTTTTGATGCCCGTCGTTACAGCCACTGTTGATTTGCTTCACACAAACGCCACCGCTATTTCTGACTCTGTGTGCCTGTTCCTATCTTTTATCCTTTTGTGATGCGTTCAAGTGTGCTTTGTATTTGCTCTTGTATGGGTTCACATTTCACTGTTAGTGCAACAAGGGACTGTTTGATTATTGTTGCATTGTCAAACCAGGCCTGGTTTTGATATAATTGCATTAATGGTTCAAATGTAGATCATGTCCAGGTGTGTAATGCAAATCCTTAACTTTACATTTATCATAGAAATTAGCTCAAATATTGTCCAAACATATTACAATTTAATAGACAGGAACTCGATTTGTCCCCTCTATTTTAAGCCCTATTATAGTCTCGTAGACTCTTATGACTGCATTCTCAGAGACTGAAATGGCTGGCCACCGACCAAACAATCATACTTCACTACTTTATTCAAAGAAGTCAGCTCGCATTTGAAGCTGTGCAGTGATTTGGAGGGATTTCATATTTCATATTGTTGTACACTGACCCTGAGGCCACGCAGAAAGAATGGACTCAATCAGCATTTAGTTTAAATCAGAGACTAGACGTGCACGAGGCTGGACAGTTAATCAAAGCGGCCCTGTCTTGAAAGGCGTAATAAAACAATGTAACTTAGTGGAGAAGCCTCAAGGCACAGCGCTAAAGTTAAACACTGTTTCATGGTTTTAATAATCCAACGTCTATATACGTTCCTGGCTGCAGCATCATTTATCCATTTCTTTTTATTTTATACAGTATCAACACTATCTTAATATCAAATGGCAGGTGTTTGCACTAGTTCTTTTCACTGTACAGAAGTTACTTTGGGAAAACCTCACTTGAATACCACCTTGTACATATACTGTATTGCACTGCCTGTATGGCACAATGCCTATCGACTATGAAGTTGTCCACAATAAAATGTGATGATATAAATAACTTTGACTCCTGACATTGACTGTTTATTAAGTTATACTGCTTACATTATGTAGGTATACCAAGTTAGATGATTACTATATAAAACCATCATGTTTCTCTTCTCAACAGCAAACCTTGGAGAACAACTTGACCAACCTAGTAAAGAGAAACAGTGAGCTGGAGAACCAAATGGCCAAACTCATCCAGATCTGTCAACAGGTGGAGGTAAGCAGCACTTGTTTAAGTCCCAGTGTTTTAGATTAAATCTCACGCATTTCTCTCTAAATTTGGTAATACAGATTAGTGGTGAGAATAGCAGTGTTGAAACAAGCACAAGACGGATATTGTGTTCTGAATGACCTCTTGTACTTTTCAACACTCCAGACACTGAGTCAGAGAGTTGTTCATGGGCAAAGAGTCAGCCGTCGCCGTTGTCAAGAGCGGGTAAGGCCGTATTATGCAATTCAGAAAAGACTAAATTATTCTGTTTCAGTGTGAGGCTTGACACATCCACTGGATCAAAAATTAAGGAGTAGTGTAGGTGGCCAGATCTTAATGAAGAATTCTCCACAGTGGCACACAGCTGGAGAAATGTTTTCGATATCATTGACTGGACTGGATTGATTGTATTGGGACAGTTCAACGTCTTTCTTCAGAGGATGCTAATTGCTCATAAGTCAATTGATAAGACTTTGTGAATACACTTGCTGGAAGCCTATTTAACCACCGGAACTGCAAGAACCCCGATTTATTTCTAAGGGAAATTATGTTTTCAGCCCCCTCCCCAGTTCAGAGTAAAAGCCTATGTTTTGTTTAATTGCACCTAAACATGAAAGTGGAGAGATTTCTGTCTCCTGGCAAAGTGGAAAGAAGATTTGACTTGTGACAAACCTGCCCTGCCCAACACTCACTCCGTTTGATTTATTCATTGAGCGGTGTGTTTCTTACGTCCCATACCTGTCTGTGGAAAATTACACCCTCAGCCAATCTTGTCGCTGTTGACCTCTTCGTTTTGAGCCAATTCTGCGCTTTAATGGAAAAAGAAGTATGAAGAATGGGCTAGACGGTGCTAATGCTTACCGAGGCGTTGCTAACACGAACACACACTGACACATACTTCTAAAACACTCCCCGCCTAATACCACCATCATTTCTCGGTGCAATTTGACATTAATGGCCGCCCGTAACAAATGCACTTGGGTGCCGCCGGTGCCCCATGCACAGTTCATTTCTTATTACATGCTGCCAGCTGCAATTTCCACCCAGCATTCAGAGGTCCATGCACAACAATTTGGGCTAATCAAAATGAAACGATTGCAGCATGATTTATTAACAATAGATAAAATGTTCATTTGTGAGCAAGAAAAAACGGTTGTTTGTCGCCAATTATTTATATGAAAGAAATAAGTGATGGCATAGAGCGGGGTGGCCAACTAGTCAGAGACTAAGAGCCGAAATATTCCACCCTGATCCTGTGAAGAGCCACAAAGGCACTGACCATTCACGAGATCCAGGGGCGGTAGTTTAATGTGATTAAATGTAATGTGACCGTTATATTGAATCACAATAAACTGTAACTTTATGCCTGGCCTTTCTCTTTTCTTTTCCATAATTGTATTAGATTTAATAGTTTTACTCCTGACCAAGATTGAAATACATTTATATTAAACAAACTGACATTTTGTGCTGTTCTGCTCTGACTGGGACAGAATTAGATTTTTTTTATTTTTAATGCGTGAGTGTGTTAGTATGAGGGGCCCTGCCCACTGAGCCCCCTCCTCTGATTCCCCCCTGGCCTGTGAGCTCAGTGTCTCTGCAGCTTGGTCCTGACTGGACTGTGCAGAGAACGCACTCTAGGCTGCACAAAGTTCATAAACTTTAATCAGGAGCCTCTGGAGGACGTCTGAGATTCTGTTTTATGTTGCATTTGTTACAGTTACAGCACATGTGACAAAAAGGTCAATGACTTTGCGTATTTCCGCGTTACAATGTCGCATAATATGCTTCATTAGAGCTCAGCTTTTTTCCATTTCCTAATTTTGATCTTTTTCTGTGAACATGAGGCCAACTTTCATCAAATAAAGAGTAGGCTAATCAGAAATTTGAAAAGCACAGAAGCTGATCCCAGTGCCACAATCTGCCTGACTTTTGTTTAACCTTCATCCCACTTTGAGTGAGGCTGCTGCATGGGCACCTTTTACACGCCGCCTCGAAAAGGAGATATATACAGACTCTCAGTCATGTGTGTAGAGATGGGAAACCGGGTCTGTAGGACTATGGTTGGATTTTATATCAAGATTCTAAAAGACTGTTACAGTTTATGGGAGTTTATCTCTTGTAAGAGAGGATTCAGGCATAAAAATGTAACCAAGATCTCAGCCCAGTGGCTGCTCGATGCTCGAGTGATGACTGATCATAGCGTCATCCCCATTTGTGTTTGAGCAACCTCTGGACCCCCAGACCCAGCAGATGAGTCCCTCACTCTTCCTCTAGTGCCCGGAAGCTCCAGCAAGGACTGGATGTTAGCCCCACTGCCCTGAACTTCCGTCAGCCCTTTTTCTTACTGTTTTTTTTTTTTTAGCAGGGGAAGCTGATGAATAATTATCCATTGGCAGCTTCACTGTAGACTTTTGAACATTTGCTGGTTTGATATCTGTCTCAGTGTTGATTTTCAAGCTGTTCCTTGTTTGATCAAATCCACATATGTGTGAGTCAGCTGGTGTTTTGATAATGGACGGAACAAAACATTTTTGACTGGTTTATTTATATCAGTGTTGGGATAATGCTATGCATGTTGCAAGATGCAAATATTTGTATCCTTATGAACTATGTCAATTACAAATAATTGTTTATGTTTTCTTAAAAAGAATAAATAAATATGTAATAATCAATAGCAAGGTTGTGAGGCCAAGCATAGCCTGCAACAACACATTTGATTCTGGAACCTGTTAAGAGAAAAAAACAGCAAAACTGCTGCACCACTGAATAGTAATAAAATGATTTGAAAGAACAATGTGCAAAGTAAAAAGTCTCGCAAGGGTTCTCGGAGTGTGACCTGGTTTCCTCTTCCTCCTGTTTGCATCATACTGTATCTGTGCCAGAGATGTGATCAAACAGCAGAGCGAGCGCTCGGTGTGTCAGCACATGCCAGCGGTGCATTCGTTTCCTCTCGCTTCTCTTCTGGGAATGTTCTCCTCCTCCAGTTCAGGAAAAAGATGTGTTGAATCGACGATGAGCTGGATGTGTCTTTCGGAGCAGCAGAACTTCTTTACAACAATATTTGGAGGCTTTTGAATGCAGGATTGTGAAGCGGCGTTAAGAGCACAATGTGTGAGGATGAGTAAGCATGCTTTTGAAGATTCACCTCCAGCTTTAGCATCTCTCCTATAATAACTCTAGTCAACCCAGACACTGAAATAAATACACAGTTTTATGTGGTTAGCCATGATAAAGTCTGCAGTTCGTTTGCCAATACAAGTTGAAAGGAATGAGAGTCTGAAAATGGTGTGACCTAATGAAATAAAAGCTTGGAAATGTTTCAAGCTTTTAGAGATAAAAGTTTACCGCATCGGCGAAGGACCGATGTGGACGTAATAATATGCCACCACTTTTGTGCAGACAGAGACAGTCCAATATCTTGTTGAGCTCAGGTGCCCATCCTTAAAATGTGATAAATCTTAAAAACAGCAAAAAAGTAAAGTTCAGAAAGCGTGACAAAAGTTAAAGATGATGTACAGATTCAGTTGAACAGATTCCTGTTGTTGATTAATTTGGCCGAGAACGCCTTAAACTGGATAAAAACAGTCTTACAGAGGTGCAGCCAGTGGGTCATCCCCTGCAGTTGTGTTTATAAACTCAGAGAATTCCAGTCTGAGTTTTCCTACTGGGTTGACTATCTTTGACAAAAGTTTTTCAACAGTTGAGGCTAAGAAGCTCTGCATCACAGTGATTCTCCTCTGAGCAGGAACAAGAGCAAAGGCGACGCTCTCACACCGCAGATGGGGCTAAGATTTGGTACCCCTTGGATTCAGGACATTTAAAATAGAGTGTAGAAAAACATGCCTATCACACACACTCGTTCTAAATATAGCCATCTGAGCAATTAAGTAATCTGAGAGCCCAGTGTTGATAAAACTAGATTATTTTTGCCTGAATAGATGGAACTTCAAGTATTAGTGCCATGTGGTGTTTTTATTTTTTTTATTTTTTTTTATCAACATTGTCATGCAGTCTTTACAGCCAGATTGAATTGACTTCCTCTGTACTTACCCTGGACCCCTAACTCCCCTAATGTAGCTATCTTTTTTCTTCTTCTTTTTTTGATCCACTGTGTCACAACTTGTAATTAAGAACAAACTTAACAACTGTGTCTGCTCAAGTCTAAGAGTCCAGATTGCAGAGTTTGAGCAAAGAAACCAGTGTTAAAACCCAGGGAATCCAGCTTGTCAGTGAAGCCACATTAGCAGGCAGTGGACGTGCTAAGTATGGGAGAATGAAAAGTAATATTAAAAAGGTCTCTCTGGCAGACGCCCATGGGTTTAGTGCACGAACGTGTGTGTCTCCTGATTAAACAATGAGCTTTAGGCCATTAGTGGGGACCTGTCTGCGTTTATGTACACCAAAGCTCATCGGTCTGTGAGGAGAATCTGAATGAGGATTGTGTGATGCTCCCTAATCCCTGTATCAGCGCTCATCTTGCCTCACCTTACCTCTGTAGCTTCTTCTGTTTGTCTGCAGTATTGTTCTAAAGCTCCCATATGGTGTACTGATTTGCTACAGTCTGATGTGAACATTTCCATTTTAGTTTGTATGTTCGTAAGTCTATACCAGTGGTCGGCAACATCCGGCCCGGGGGACAATTTTGCCCCGTTGCCAATTTTTTTTTGGCCCGCCAGAGAATATAAAAAAAAAGAAAAGCCTAACAGAGACTTATTTGTTCTTTATTCGCAAATGTTTTGCCGATGATCTTTGCTTGTGTTTCATTCCACTGTTGCAATTTAACTCTAAGCAGGCTACACACGCATGAGTGCCTTCACGCGCTCTCACGCCACACTCCTTATATCACACGCTCAGCCAAAAAATATCCCTGACTTTTGAAGACATTTTTAAAAGAACAATCTCTTCTGGTTAAATGAGCTATGGTTAGTCAGTCTTACATAAATAAATACACAGAAATGGGCTATAATTGTTAAGAGACAGTCCTAGAAACCTTCCTGCCGTTGTTTCATCTGTGCACGTTAAGAGGGGGTGCATTTTTCGGCGGTCATGCAGTTTTCGGCGTAACATCGGGCCAAAATCCAGGACGCTTTAAGCGAGGCACTGGAAACCTTTTCCTGTGTGGTCAGGCCTCGAACTAGGACCCTGCTGCTCCGGGTATAACTGTCATAAAGAGCATCGATTTTGAGACGCCTTGACTCAGATTGAAGTGGAAAGGACGCACTGAATGACCCATGTTCGTTTCGTGATGTCGCCGAATATTGTACTCTTTGCCTCCTCTGCAACGAGGTCATCTCCGTTTGCAGAGAGGTTTGACATTCACATATCCAGGTAGGATGAAACCATGTGTTTGTCGCCTTTCCTCCCTGAAACTCCTGTTTGCACTGTCCACTTTTCTTTTTAGTCCTTTGGAAAGCGACATGTTTGTGATGCTAACTTTATCTTTTGCTAGTGCTGTGTAACCCCCACGAACATCCGACAGACTCTGGGACAGTATTGTTTTAAACAATATTTTATTTTTAAACAAAAAATATGTATAGTTTTGGGTTATCTAGTATTGAATATCCATGCATGAATAAATCTATTTTTTATCAATTGACCGGCTGGCCCGCCATCTATCGGCGTAAAAAAATATTGGCCCGAAGCCAAGCCAACTTGCCGACCCCTGGCCTATACAAATCGAATGTTGAGCTTAAATGAAGCGCTGACATGAGAGACATAGACATTTTTTATATTGACATACACTTTCAATTAAAAAAAAACAGTAACAGTAAAATCAACAACTGCAGGTATATGATAAAGTATGCATATTTTGAATCAATTATTGTGTTTTGCTTCTATTTATAGACTCAAATATATATTATAATTTTTTCACAGAGTCTCGCAATAATTATTTTAATGGAAAGCTTGGCAAAGACATTTCCCTAAACATCACCCACTGATAAAATTGGCCACATTCCCTTACCCTGAATAGTACAGAACAAATGCAAGGCACTGAACTTGAGTGATCAGTGAGGTCCAAAATGGTGTGAGGCAAGCCACACAGAGCTGGAATGGAAAAGCCGAGGGGCAATGTAAAGAGAAATGGGAGCAGGAGAAGTTGATGGCGGCGGAATGAACACAGAATTGATTCAAGGTGTGAAGGTTTTGGCTGTGGCCTGAGGTTAACTGCTCTGCACTGGACAAGTCTGGTTGGTTGGAAAACATTAACCCCCCATGTCCAGTAAGATTCACTTTTTGCAATGACAGAACCTTTTGGACCTTTTCCCCAACTTTCATCTTAGATTGTTTGAGTGAACATATCTAGCTTGGTTTCACTGCCTGACTATGACACAACCTGGAAAGCTTGTTTAGGTTTAACAAAGTCCTTAAAGTAATTGTACATATACAGTATTCCCCATAAAGTTTAAGTATTTTGATGTATATGGACCTTATTTTGTAGGCTTTATTGTTTATCATACATCCTCTGCGACTAACATAAGGCTTTTTAAAGTCTCAAAAGGGAGATTTGTTTTATGGTCCAGACACCTTCACTTAACTTTGTTCTATTCCTATTAGTGGTTTACTCATTTCCTTTCGTTTTGCAAAAAGTTTGATATAGGACTTTTAGAAATTCTCGAAGGGACACAAAAATGTTAGATATTTAAAAAGCTGTTTACGTGCACGTCTTTACATTGTTTATTCCACAATATGAACTTGCAGTCAGCTGGAGGTGAGTGTGCTCGGAGTTGAAGAGAAAACAATTTAGGATTTGTTTTGGCGGAGTGGGCGGTTAATTTAGCTGCGCTTTTCACAATCTGTGACGTTATTGTGCGACTGACACACATTCAGCTTTCTGCTGCGAGTCGACGAGGCATTGTAACTCATGTGTGCGGCTCATCATGGGACTTGTTTTTGTGGTCATATAGTAAACCATGCTGAAGCCATCTGTGCTGTGGCAGGTGGAGGATACGTTGAGGTTAATGGATAAGTGAGTGATGAGGCTGTCAGTCCGTGCTCAGCGCTGGACTTGCAAATGAGGGCCGACAAGATGCATGCACCGAGCTAATAATTACACACAATAATTAATTTGCACTTGACACATTCAGGAAGTAATCATGCCCCAATGTTATTCCTGTTATTGTGTTGAAAATCAAAAAGTTCTATTTATTTTTCAATAAATAACAAATGTGGCTGTAACTTTCCATCGCAATGAAATTTTAGTTTTTCTATTGCCATTTCTATTCACGTATTTGTATGGTATTTTGTGTATATTTTTACCAGTACATAAGAAATGTAACATTACACGTGCTGATTGTCGGTCACGTTTGTAAAGCATGGAGAGGCCAGTGCTTTGTTACCGGCGCTACAATAGTTTTAACTCACAGTGGACTATTACGTAGTTTGGTGTCCATTTAGTGCGTGTGTCTGGAAAATGCATGTGTGTTTGTGAAAAACTAACGAGGAGGAGATGATAACGGCAAAGAGGAGGGACACTTGCGTCTGGGGCTGCTCGTAACCTGTCCCGCACTGCACTCACCTCTCTGGTGACCCCCTGGTGCAGTGTGTGTCCGCCCTCATGTTACAACATGGGCAGAGACCTGCGGCTTATAGACAAGTGCGGCCTATATATGTACTTTTTCTGTTTTCTTTCTGTATTTAGTTGGTGTGTCTTATAATCAGGTACACTTAATAGTCTGGAATTTACGATAAGCCTTTTTATTGGAGTGCATGTACATATTAGTGTGTCGTGATACAGGTGCCTCGATACAATGCGCTTATCATCAGGTCCTCCAAAACGATATACTGCCGACACATTATATGGAGCACAGCCCTAGTGCAGTGGTTCTCAACCGGGGTGCCCGGGATTGCAGGGGGGGCCCAGAGCTTTGCCTGGTCAGAGGCATAAATGATAGTATTTGAGCAAAATAAAATCTAAACTCTAAAATCATCAAACATGACTGAGTAAGGACTACAGGTGTATTAAACACTCAGATTTCAGTGTATTTGTTTGAAATAAATACTTATTAGCAATTATTTTCATGTTTTGCTACATTTGTGGGGGCCACAATATTAAGCTGGTGGGGCGTGGCCCGACTACAGCACGCGCAGGGGGGATTCAAGCAAAAAAGGTTGGGAACCACTGCCCTAGTGGTTGATTTGTCTTCATACAGTTTTTATTGACATAAATATTACAATTTTGAGAACTTTTCTTACTCAAGTGATGAATCAGTTTCCAATTCACGAGGAGCTACTTTACTCAATCTGTAATATTTCTCCGCTGTGCCAGTCAAAGTGGTTCTGCAGAGGTGGTTGATAAATCCTAACGTGCCGGGGGTGACAGTGTTTGTGTTTTGGTGGGCGGATAATAAACTAACTCCGGTGCAGGTTTAGAGTCAGGTGAAGATAAAGTTTCCATCTCAGTCCGTGCATTTCTCCTGTTTAATTAGTCATCCGCAGCCATGAGTGGGCTCTTACAGAATGAATTGTGCAGTGTGTGAGGGTGAATAATGAGACTTAAGTGGCTCGGCATCTTGTAATAGGCTTTGTGGAGGCAGGATATGATCTTGCTCAGCCGTATTGCAACAATAGAAAGATTAAGGCTGTGGAATTAACCTGAAACACCAAGACAAGTGGGTTTAGCTGTGGTAAGTGAGAATGGTCTGACCAAGAAATGACAGTGGCACTTACAGCACAGTAAGGGTATTTTTTAAGATAGTGGATGTTCTACCAAACTTTAGTGGAAGGAATAATTACATTTATTATTATTTTTGATTAAATTATACTCATAAAAAGTAAAAGTGCATTATGAAGATTGTAATCATGGGAGAAGGCCAAATGCACTTTGTCACAACAGGTGAGTAAAGGTGCGAATAGATTCCCTACCATAATGAAATATACTGAGGCTTTTCAAACATCATTTAACCCTGTACTCGAACATGTTCCATCTCGAGGTGTGGGTACTGGTGCAGGACAGGGCTAATGTTAAAGGTTTAATTTACCCAGCCTTCACGGTTGGAGCACACATTCTTAAAACGTTTGCCCTAATTGATCTCTTAGATTAGGTTGTGGGGTCTTTCTGTTGATATTCCACAGAGTTCCTGGGGCCCCTGCTGCGTTGCTTGAGTTTGGGGAATGTCATTTGCGAGCGCTGCTTTCTATAGAGACGCAGTAGCTGGAAAGTCAAACTGCAGCAGGAGCATTTACGTGACAGTTTGTGGTTTCTTGGACTCTGAAGTTTTTCTGAAATTTGTAGTATTACGGTACCACAAATTTACGCACTGTGGAGAGCCGTCTGTGCAGTGCTACACTTGGAGACAATGTGCCGAGTTTATTTATAGAAAGTCACACTCCCATTAAAAGTTTGGCAATACGATAATGAATCAAGACAAGAGGCCCTTTCCGTGAAGCCTTTGTTTTATTTATTTGCATAAAGATGTGTTTTAGAATGTGTTATATTTCTGAAGGTCGTTTGTAAGGTCGCATTTTATTTTATGCCAGCCAGACGCAGAAGCAGCTTATGTACAATTGAATAATGTAAATGACAACGTATGTTCTTTTCCTCCACTGTTGATTCTAATCCAGGGGAACAACTTGGAAGCAGCATCTTTGATAAAGTTAGTGATGCACTGTGCATTTGCAGCGCCTCTGTATTTGATGATGGCGTTTTACCCTTCACAGGCTTGAATCTGGCGGAAAGAATAACACCATGTGAAAAACTCTCAGTGCGCTGTTATGTCTTAACAGCCTGTGTCAGTATCTCTCTCTTATGATGTCGTATCTGTATTGTGTAGGTGAACACGGCCATGCATGAAGCCAAACTGGTGGAGGAGTGCGACGAGCTGGTGGAGATCATCCGTCAGCGAAAGCAGGTCATTGCTGTCAAGATCAAGGAGTCCAAGGTAGAGGGTCTTACTTTTAATGCCTTTGCTTTTATGGTGCCTTATTATATACAGTATATATTACTTTTATGTGAACACAAATATCTTGAAATGGTGAGACAGTCAATTTTGAAAACGCTGATAAAATATGCTTGCGTCCATGTTTTATTGTAGTTCTTGCAGACAAAGTGAGGTTAAGTCTCCCGAGAGTCTGGCAACATAAAGGCAGTGCTCTGTAAAGCTCGAGTAGACCGAATACAGGAGAGGCAGGAAGTGCACACGGCGAGGCCTGATTGAAGCTGCTCAGAGCTGATGTGTTCAAATTTTTAGGGTCATAGGAGGGAGGAATCAACTAATTGGACTAATCACAGCTGGACATGCTGTGTTCGCCTCACCTTTCCGTGACCTTTGTGGTATTTGTTATGCATGCATAAGAGTGAAATATGCAATGATCTTTAAAATTTCACAAGCACTGCATTTAGATGTTGCAGCATCTCCTCCCCCACCGCATCGTTTGGCTACCGTATAGTAGTAGATCACACCTATTCATTTTGTGTTTAAAATTACAAAGTCCAATTTTTCAAGCCTGAATGCCAGGGAATATGTAAATTGTTTCCGCATAAAAAGTGACATAATGCACCTTTAAAAGCCAAACAAGTTTCACTGTACTTGTATATAATGACAAATAAAGCGTTATATTATTTTCATAGTTTCACAAGAACAACAATCCTTATGATATATAATGCTAGGAGACTGATGCTATTTTATATCAATTGCTGAACAATTATATATATATATATTTTATGCTTTATAGTCCATCATTAGTTTCACACATCTTTTATAATTCATCCATCCATCTTCTTCCACTTGTCCGTTGCCGGGTTGAACACATTGCACCAGCCCCTAAGGCTCCTCCTGCAGGTGGTGGGTCCACGGGAGGACGGCCTCACGATTCTAACCAGGCCTGTTGGTCTCTCATAAGGGGCTTCTATAATTCAATCAGATGTAATATGTATTGTAAAAGATTTCAATCACATAAGGCAGGGATTCTCAGCTACTGAATGAGCTCCAAGTTAGATTAGATGTAGACAGATAGAGCACATACAGAATGAAATGAATTAAACAGTTAGGGATAAGGTTCCACACTTTGATAATGAAGGCATAAAATGTGGATTTAGTCAGATGATACGATGCGTTTCATATAAAGCGTCATATAAAAACAGTAAACCACACACCACCAGTGTTTTGGACAAACTATACACGAGCAAAGAAGTCCCTTCTCACAAAAAAACACTGTAATGCTTCCATTTTGGGGGTAAAGCTCTGCAGAGGTGACTGAAACAGCATAACAGGAATTTTATGCCCGATTATGGTGAGCGGTTCCATGAAAGGTGCTCCCTTTCTCTCTCCAGTCTCATGTTGTTCTATCACAGTCTCTGAGGAAAGTGTGCCCTTAGCCAAATCGTGCCCAAACAAAACAAGCACGTCCTCCAAGAGTCTTTTCTGCTTGACTTTACAAATTCACATCAACATCGAGGCCAACAACATTAAAATACTTACATAAGGTGCAGTTTACAATTCAATAGTAAGGGGCGGTGTCTGGTAGTGAAGATTATCTCTTAATTATGGCACATTTGAGTGAGAAAGGAGGTGACTGTGAATTGGGCCAAAATGGGGTGGCTGGATCTTCAAAAGTAAAGCTCTTTAGGGGGTTTCTCTGTCAGCAGTGGCGGGTAATCAAAATTGACCACTAATCGGCGATTATAATAATATGCTTAATTTGGAGCGTTCAAATCACTGTGTGCTTAGAGCCAGACATTTAACTGTGACACCCCAAAGCCTGAAGCAGATGAAGTTGTAGTTCAGTCACGTTCAGGCTATTACCGAAAGATCACCGCCCTGTGAAAACTTCTTTACTCTTTTTACTCGGTTGTCTTATTGGGTCCAATCCCTATAATGAAAAGTAAATGTTCAAAGAAAGTAATTTTGTGCCTTCAGAAGGACCCGCCATGTATAAGAGCCTAAAACTCTGAATACTGATGAGCCAGCACTGCCAGATTTAGGCTGAATGTCTAAAGAGTATGCTCCATTTCAGCTTCCCCCACACAAACGCCGCGCTTCTGAGAGAGGGTAATCAAGGCTAAAAATGTTGTTTGAGGCACATGTTGCTAAATAATAGGCCGTCATTAAAGCCATTTCGCTTCTCTTCTTAGCGTGCTCAAGAGCCGGCTCAAAATGACAACAACAGATTATGGCTACTTAAAGGAAGCGGCTAAGATGTCAAAGAAAGCTCCGCTCTCCGCTTAAACACTTTTGAATAAAGTTTAACTAGAGCTGAAACAGGGCAAGCGTTCTGTACTTTTATAGCAATTTAGTTAACCAAGTGCATGTTCTCCAGTTCAGCTTTACCCAAATCTAAAAGCTTCTTGATGCCTATAGGCCAGTGTAACACTGAAAGCTGTGACCTACAAAACCTGATCTCAACACGTTTTCTCTCATTTTTGAAGCGTTTTTGTTGAGTATGCTTTTTTTGTCACTTTATTGCTGTGTTTTCATCCTTGTTTTCGTCGCTGTTTTGACACTTTTAGATTTGGGTAAAGCCAAACTGGAGAAAATGTGCTCGGTTCAGGTGGGGGTCAAGAGGTTAAAAACATGTACTATCTATTGCACAGTGCGTAAAACTTTATTCTTATTAGTATATTCACTTGGCAAATGAAGCCAATGGTACGATGAATTAACCGGGGCGTAGCCGTGTAGGGTTTGCTGACACAAAGTGGAAAATACTTATAACAGCATGACAAATCTTCAGTGGAGATCTGTCTGTACAAAGGCACTTGAGTCATTCATTTAATTGGCTGGAATGAATCATTTTAGCCAATTAAAAATGATTTGATAATGAATCATTATCGAAACAACCGTTTTATTTATTTAAACCTCAACCCTCTGAAGCTTGCTTTTTGCCTCACTTCATCTCCTCTCCTGTACTGTATCTCTTGTGGCTCATCCACACTCCACTTCAGATAATTTGGTGAATTAGGATATGAGAGGTAATGAATGTAAGTGGATTAGTTTAGCTTGAAATTGGACAAGCGCGCTCTCCTTGTAGACAGTCGGAAATTGCATTACAGTACAGCCATCCACAAATTACTGGCAAAAGGAGCAGCATTATACAGTAAAGGTTGAGAAGGTTGAAGTTTAGGTCACACTGTTTCAGCAACTTTGTCCGAGCTTTTCACTGTGAGCAAATTTAGAATGTATGTCTTAAACTCCTTATATTTCAAACATTTGGGTTAAAATGTTACTTCCACAAATAATGAAGTGTTTAGTGGCTTAAATAACTGGCTGTTGCAATTGTATTTTTAGTGTGATGTGGCTACTAGACTTGCACTTCTGTTGTCGCCACATGATTGGCCCTTCGAGAATCCATGCATTTGGTCTTATTCCAAATCTTCAGTAGCCTGTTCTGAGGTGGTTGCAGCTGTGTTGGTTTTCATATTTTACCAGGAGTCTACAGCTCACAGCGGGCATCATCCCCTGAGAGGCGCACACTGCTGACTTTGAACCAGAATTTAGGAGCTTTTTTGTCAACATCTTTCACAGACAATACGTGGACCGATCTGAAATGATGGACTATGTAATAAAATGGAGTCGGGTTGGTTTTCTCCATGCACGGGGATGTCTGAAATAAAGTGAAAAATAAAATAAAAATGCCGATGGTGAAAGTGCCCCCGCCCCGAAACAACAATTTTCCAGCACAACATCCACTTCAACCACTGCTGAGTGCGCTACTATTTATGCTAAGCTGAGCTGCCATTACTACTTCTGTAAATACGTTTACACATTTTCTCCAGTTTGGCATCAGCCAATTCAAAAGCTTCTTAAAGAATAAAAACTAAAAACTAATCGAAACGGCAATAAAAGTGAGAAGAAAAAAAAAAAAACAGGACAAAATGTGAAATAAACCCAACAAAAGACAGACAAAAAAAGTGACATGTTGACATGTACAACACAGCTTTAATAAATGGCTAACACACGTTTTGATTGACTCACCGCTCTGCTCCATCAGGTGTTTACATTATGGGACTCGTGTTGGTTATAAAAGTTAATCCACTTTGATTCTGGCCAAGGTTCACCAAGCATCAGAGACAGTCACAGCCAAACACTATTTTGGCTGACAGTCGCTGAATCCCGGAGAGAAATTCCAACTTCTGGCGAGTGGGCTCTTCTTTAGGAAGGTTGAATAAAGTCCTGTACCTCTCGTAGCGCATTTTCTCCGTGACATTATCGTTTGGTAAGAAAAAAAAACAGGCGGTGTCCAGAGTAGGTTAGAAAGAGCTCCTCCTTCATAACTTTCGGTGCAAACATGACTTCTGTTCAGACGCTCAGGCGTTTGTTTACCCCACAGGGGCAGCGCGGACGCGTCAGGCACTTCTTTTTTCCTTTTTTTTTATTACAACAGAAATAATGAAAAAGCTGCTTTACAAATTAAAATCAGGTCGTAAGGCATTACATTACAGATTTCGGGCACTTCTGGTTTGACAAGTCAGTCGTTTACCAGGAGAGGGCGGAGCAGCTGCTCAGAGAGCAGGTTTCAGGAGGATTACTTAGAACTGCGTGAATGAAACCAAGGGAAAAAAAGGAAATAGCATAACAACATGGTTAAAAGCTCCAAAAAGTAAATTGTGCACGATATAGGACCTTTAATGGTTAGAAACAATGCGAAAAAATTATGAAAAATTTAATGTGAATGTAAATGTAAGCCATTGCAAAGAAATGGGTTTTAAGCTGTGACTCATTTTTGACTCCTCCTTTGTTTGTGCTTTTAAGCTTACATTTACCACTTACCTATTTAGAGACTCAAAGTATGCAAACGAGTAAAAGTAAGTGGTTTGTGTTTGTTTCAGGTGATGAAGTTGCGTAAATTGGCCCAGCAGATTGCCAACTGTCGCCAGTGTTTGGAGCGCTCCAGTGCCCTCATCACTCAGGCAGAGCAGAGCCTGAAGGAGAACGACCACGCGCGCTTTCTGCAAACCGCCAGGAACGTCGCTGAGAGGTACGGCGCACTCACCCACACACACTCAGACCCGACCCCGGGGTTAAGTGAGGCTAAACTGTGCCTGCCGCAACATTAATTGGCTTCGCTGTCCGGCCACGCTGCTGTATAAAACATTTTTCACGAAGCTGACATTAATGTTTTTTCCCCCACAACAGGCCGGTTTTGATTTAAACTTTATTTCCTGCTTCTTGAAATCAGTGTTCTATATTAAAACTCTCTGGCTCAAATCGATGTCATGTCTCGGTCGAAAATCATTTATCATTTGTGAGACAGATCTTCAATTTCTTTTTCTGAACTGCTGTAAGTCCATAATTCTCCATGTTTTCAGCTACTATCAAAGAGTAATGCCACTCCTCACTGAAACATTGACAGAAAAGGTTACTCTCCATTTAATGCCAAAGACTAGATTTGTTACTGAGCTATTCATGCAAGGTGTTTTTTGAGATGATAATTGGGTTTATTTTTGGCCATACACCTTGTGAATGCCGGATGTCAGCTCAGCAGGATTTGGAGTTGGGAGACTATGTGGGAACACCATGTAGCTTGGCTGAAGTACATTTCCTCCTGATCAAATATTATTCCAATAAAAGTAAAAGGTGCTCAGTTAAATTATGATTTCACTGAATGTACTGCTAATAAGATACCAACATTAGGGCCAGGCAAAAAAATCGATTTGAATTCAAAATCGAGTTGGTAAGTCAAATCGATTCATATTTTCAGATTCATATTATAATATATATATATATATATATTATATATAAAGGACAAGTACATAAAGGACAAGGCTCCAACAGATGACGTGCTCAGTGAATATCTCAGACAACGGGGAACAGAAGATGAGGCGTTGGAGGTCCCGTCATGGGAGGACAAGCCCCTACACGGGAAGTACCACCGAAACATAACTGAAGTGGCGGATATCAAGAAATCCTACCAATGGCTATAGAGAGCTGGACTGAAGGACAGCACAGAGTCTCATCATGGCTGCACAGGAGCAGGCCTTGAGCACCAGAGCAATAGAGGCCCAGATCTATCACACCAGACAAGACCTCAGGTGTAGACTGTGCCAAGAGGCCAATGAGACAATCCAGCACATGACTGCAGGGTGTAAGATGCTGGCAGGGAAAGCTTACATGGAGCGCCAAAACCAAGTGGCTGGCATAGTGGACAGAAACATCTGTGCAGAGTATGGGCTGGAAACCCCAAGGTCAAAGTGGGAAACACCTCCATAGGTGATAGAAAATGACAGAGCCCTGTGGGACTTCCAGATACAGACGGACAGAATCTGTTGATGTGTGTTTATTTGACCTTGTAGTGACCCGGTGACTGTATGAGGGCCCTTTACTCTCCATCACAGTGGTCTCTAGGACACTCCAGGATCAATTGTTTGGAAGGTTTTCACTGCTGACGGACCCTCTCACCAGAAAACCTACAAAACCATTGATCCTGGAGTGTTGTAGAGACCACTGTGACAGAAGTTAAAGGTGCCATGCTGGGTCACAACAATATAAAATTTGCAAAAATATCTACATTTTTTTCCACATAAGCTGCATAATGCACCTTTAATGTAAAATATACTCTTGTTATTACAGAGTATAGTAATACTGCAGAGTATTTTTTGCAAAGCACAAAGTTCATTTATAACATACTGTACACTATATTGTACTGAAATCAATATAATAGGGCCGATGCATTAAGTCAAAAGGCCAGTAAGACCTTCATTGCAAGTTTGCACATACGTCTTTAACAATTCAAAAATATCGTCTGAATATTGATATCATGGTATTCTTTTTTGCCAATATCGCCCACCCTTTTGTCTGTGTGGCCTTCATCTTTGTTTTCCTGTGTAACCTCTCTGTCTGACTTCTTGACCTCCCCGTTCTCTCTCATCTCTCTCTGACATTTGCCTACACTTTTTTTACACACAAACTCTGTCTGCACTTGCTGCAGGGTTGCCATGGCAACGGCTTCCTCCCAAGTCCTCATCCCCGACGTCAACCTCAATGAGGCTTTTGACAACTTTGCGCTGGACTTTTCCAGAGAGAAGAAGATCCTGGAAGGACTCGACTATCTAACAGGTAGGCGGACATGTAGCCAGTGTGTGTGAGTGGAATTACGGCCACATCATATTGGAATTGACATTACACTGTTTAACATCAATTGGCTGCCACTCAAACTCAAAGGAATGATCCAGAAAAAGTTAATAGAGCGACAAAAAACAATCGTCTATGATTGTGTTCAAAGGTGAGCTAATTTGCAACAGTTACTTGACTTGACTCTGTTGAATTTTACTGGTACTGTAATGTTGATGTATTCACTGCTGAAAACACTGTTTGCCCTTCCACTGTCAACTGTCCAATCAAAAGGCCCACACAACCCTTTGCTTTGAGTTGACAAATACAGTGCCTTGTGAAAGTACTAATACACCTTGAACCTTTGCACATTTTGTCATGTTTACAACCATAAACATCAAGATTTTATTTTGAATTTTTTTACTGAAAGTTCACACACAAGTAACAGACAACTGTGAAGTTAAAGCAAAATGATACATGATTCTGTTATTTTACAAAAAATAGAAAAGTGAAAAGTGGGGCGTGCATAAGTATTCATACAGCATTAAATTGCCTTTATAACATTCCTAATGACTGCAGAATGTTCACACGTTGCCCTAACCATTAAATAGAGGCCACCTGTGTGTAATCTACTCAGTATAATTCCAGCTGTTCTGTGAGGGCCTCAGAGTGAATTGGTCACTAAACAACATCATGAAGGCCAAGGAGCTCACCAGAGAGGTCAGGGATAAAGCTGTGGAGAAGTTTAAAGCAGCGTTAAGTTATACATAGATTTCCCAATATTTGAACATCTCACGGAGCACTGTTCAATCATTTTGGAGGAAAACCTGCTGGAGTCAGCAAGAGAATTGAGGCTGTGGCCAATGTGGACAATGACCCTAAAACAAAGCTAAATCTACAATGGAATGGTTTAAAAACAAACATCTTAATGTGTTAGAATGGCCCAGTCAAAGTCCTGACCTAAATCCTATTGGAAATCTGTGGAAAGACCTGAAAACTGCTGTTCACAAACGCTCTCCTTCTAATTTGACAGAGCTTGAGTTGTTTTGTAAAGAGGAATGGGCTAAAATGTCAGTCTCTAGATGTGCACATCTTGTAGAGTCATACCCCGAAAGACTTTCTGCTGTTATTGCAGCAAAAGGGGGTTCCACAAAGTATTAAGTCATGCTGTATGAATACTTGTGCACGTCCCACTTTTCACTTTTCTATTTTTTGTAAAATAACAGAATCATGTATCATTTTCAAAATAAAATCTTTACGTTTAGGGTTGTAAACATGACAAAATGTGCAAAAGTTCAAGGTGTATTAGTACTTTTGCAAAGGCACTGTACTAAAACTTAAACCAGTACAGCAAACCTAAATACAGTCAATCCTGCTTGTCTTCATTTCTTTTTATTAGGGATGATACTACACTCCGTGAAACTGTCATTCTTCTCTGTGCAGCTCCGAACCCTCCTTCCATACGCGAGGAGCTGTGCACGGCCTCCCACGACACCATCACTGTTCACTGGACGTCCGAGGATGAGTTCAGCGTCACCTCCTATGAGCTGCAGTATACAATTTACACCGGGCAGACCAACTTCATCAGTAAGTCAGCACACGTACCATGTCGACTACGCATTATACAGAGCACAAGGCTGTCATGGGAGTCTGGAAAGCTCACTCATGCAGCACACGTCCCCTGTTGTAAATACACTCATGCGTGCAGAGCATGTGGAGAAACCTTAAAAAACTCTCTGACCTTTTTGCCCTAAAAACACAGGAAAGTAGAACACAATAGATCCCCGGTGATTTCCCCTTGTCAATATTTCATGCAAACTCTGTTACGTAACACAGCCACACTTTGCACATTTTCCATCCTTTATTTTTAGTGCAACGAGGCAGTATGTGTGTTAGAGGAATTTGAAAGACAGGAAAGTAAAGGTCTAGACTATTTTTCAACTAAAGGTGTATGTCTGACATCCAAGAAGCTTTGCCACTTCGGGAATCAAGGTCGTAGGTTTTGTGTGAACTTTAGCGAGGGCATTAGCCTTTATAAATAGTTTGTATATGAAGATCTCCACAGTTATATTTAGCTGTCCACACAAAATAATAACAGCTGGAGTTTTGACACACCAAATAACCAAAGTGTGTCTATTGTCTAATCGAATATCACATTATGACTAGGGATGGGAAAATAAACAATAATATTAAAAACGATTAAAAAATGTGGCAATGAATCGATCGCCAGATTTTTTAATAATCGTGATTATCTCTAAATCCACCATGTAGTGCTACGTTATAAAACCAGCAGCAATGACTCGATTATGGCTATGAAAAGATTAGCTGTTTTTTTTGTTCTATATTCATAATTTATTGCAATTTTGTTTTCTTTTGAGTTGAATTTGTTTAAATAAACTTTATTCGGTCTCTCTCAATATGACATTAATACTAAGCAAAGGAGAGGAATATTTCGTTACCCAATTCCCAGAATTTCTGTAAAATCCGCAATAGGCAAATATTGTGATAATATCGTCAATCGCAATTATTTTTGATAATCTTGACTCTAAATTTCATTAATTTTCTTGTCTTGCATCAACTCTTTTTCATGATAGATGACTATTAACCTCTTAAAGGAACAGGCCACCATTTTTACATACTGAGCTATGTTCTTACCTGAGCTTAGATGAGTTGATGTGTAGCTGTCTGGTCTTTGTACGTGCGCTTAGTTGCGCAAAAAGACCAAAGATGTTGTTAGCATTTAGCCTCTCCTCCTCTCCACTATAGGGCATGACTGAACACACAGACAAAAACCAGACATGTACGCGTCAACTCGCCTAAGCTCAAGTAAGAACATATCTCAGTATGGAAAAACGGTGGCCTATTCCTTTAACCCCCACCTGAACTGAGCAAATTTCCTACAGTTTGTAGAAAACGGTCAAACGAGACGTAAATGAGAATGAAAACACATTAAAAAAAAAAGCACTAAAGAAATAGGCCACCGTTTTCCATACTGAGATATGTTCTTACCTTAGCTTAGACGAGTTGATATACATACCTGTCTGGTCTTTGTGCGTGCACTCAGTCACGCAAATGTTGTTAGCATTTAGCCTCTCCCAGCAAAGGTATAGTGTCAAACTGGGGTTAAACATGTCGATTTTCTAAGTGCATAAAAAGGGGAACTATATTGTAAGCTGTAATAATACCTGAGGAGCACTTCGACGTCCGTGCAGTAAAGTGAGATATTACTGTGCACTTTACTGCGCGGATGTCGAAGTGCTCCTCAGGTATTATTACACCTTACAATATAGTTCCCCTTTTTATCCACTTAGAAAATCGACATGTTTAAATTTGGCTCACATAACTGTATTTAAATAGGGGAAACGTGGAACAGCTTGGTCGCTTCTAACTTCTCCTCAGTTTGGCCACATAGAGGAGAGGATGAGAGGCCAAATGCTAACAACATCTTTGGTCTTTTTGCATGACTGAGCGCATGCACAAAGACCAGACAGTTAAGAACATATCTCAGTATGTAAAAACAGTGGCCTATTCCTTTAAAAGAGTGACAAAAACGCAGCAAAACAGACAACAAAAAAGTGATTAAAAAAACGCAACAAAACAGGCAAAAGGGGGGACAGAAAAGAGACAAAAAGGTAACAACAGCGCAACAAAAAAAGCACAAAAAATACAACAAAAAAGTGACAATGTGGTGAGGAAAAGATCTTGGATCAGTTTTGTAGGTCAAATGAGGCGTCACACTGGCCTATAGGCTGTAAGCTCCTTTCAAGAAGCTTTTAGATTTGGATAAAGCTCAACTGGAGAAAATGTGCTCGGTTAAGGCGGGGGTTAAGAGGTTAAAGATCATCGTCTATTTTAGTCATTGTCAATTATCTGGTATACACTCACTAACACAGGTTTGATCATAGAGACAGGAACTTAACTAATGCAGTACACATTAACAGTATATATGTAATATTTTGGATGAAAATGTGGTCAATTAATGCATATCTGTCAGCATATGTTGTATCTTTAACTGCAAAATGACAAAAAACAAAAAATAAAATTGTTTGACCAATTCAAATAATCACTTATTATTCGAGTCCTGGAACGATCATTAGCTGCACTGTAGTTTACTTAATAAAATCATCACTATAAATTATTCACAATAATTGCTGAGTCTTAATTGCTCCAGACAGTATCATGCACAAGTGTGAATTAGACTGGATTACAGGTCCACAGGGCAGGTGTGAAGTGCCTCTCGTCGGCTCTTGGAAGGATGTGATTAAAGTAAATAATCCCAATCGTGCACATGCCTACACCTGCGCACACCACTCTTCTGTCCTCCTTCATACTGTCATCATCTCTGCTCTCGCTCCCCAGAGCCTGGCATTTCTCCATCTAAAGTGCCCCAACCATTTGAAACATCAGGATCCATTTCATCTGCGCCAGACGGAGTGGCTCATATGCAGCTGCCACACAACGTCCTCCGAGATCGCGGCTGAGAACGAGAGAAGCCCTCACTTAGTCGACTGGGCCATTTGAGTTTTACCGCAGATTTAACTCTCTCTCTGATCTGTCTCTCCCATGAGAAAGATAAAAGGCGTAAGGTCCAGCAGGTTTGTGTGATCATTGGACCAAAAAGTGAAAAATGGAATCAGAGAATGACACCACAGATGGCAAGCCCTGTGGCCTGATCTGACAGATTGCTTTGTGATGGTTTTTTTGTTTACAGCTAAATTGTAACCACATTTTCTCCAGCGTTACCCATATCTAAAAGATTCTCAACTGGAGCTTACAGCCGATAGCTTTCAAATGAGACATTACTCTGGCCTAAGTGTCACACTTGTGATATAGTAAATAAGGCAAATGCTTAACATTAAGATTCCATGTTTGTCTCTCAGGAGAAACGGTTAGTGCTCAAATAAAGTACTACACAGGTATGCGTGCCACCAGGTCGATTTTAGTGTAGGCTAGGCGATATGTACAGTTTTATACAATATATACAAGATTTACATCCGTGCACTGGCGGGTAGAAAAGGAAAAGAAAAATAACGACGGTCGTATGAGAAGTTTAGTCCACACACTCGTCTAATACGTAGCGCCATTGTCCATAACGCAATTGTTCATAGTTCCTTGACGCGATGGAGGTGGTGGGACAGTAACAGCGGAACAACAGGGACAAGAGAGCATGGCCTCCTACCGCACCGTCAGAAGGATCAGAAGTCAGAGGAACTTTGGGAAATCCAGAGGGCATTAACAGTTCTCCCACAGGCTGGATTGCCTCACAAACCCGTGGCAAACCTGGCCTGTATAACAACATGCATGTATCAGTACACAATAACAATGCCTAGTACAGTGTGGCAATCTCCGATAAATGCATAATATCAATGCATCTAAACACACATTTAACACCAATGCGTATCAAAATTACTCGATAGGCATTTCAATAAATAAATAGACCGGTCAAAACATAGCCGAGGAAGAAAGCTAGTGGACGCTAACTACACTGGCATGGTACATGTACAAAATTCATTGTAGTAGCTACGGCAGTAACTGGAGTTTATGCCAAAGCACATAAATGACGGCACATAATCAAAACATATTTATATGCGCAATCGTCGCAAAGATAAAAACAACAACAGTGAATGGCTAAGTACAATATGTAAGTATCATTATTAGCTGGGTTGCATAAGACCTAAACATTTTTCCTCTCGTTTCCTCGTTGTCGTCACTTTTCTGTTTTATTTTTGGTGCTATTTTGTCACGTTTTTTACACCCGTTTTGTTGTGTTTTTGTTGCCTTCTTTTGCTGCATTTCCTCATTTACATCTCGTTTTAGTTATTATTTGGACACTTCTTTAAGATGCTTTTAGACATGGGTAAAGCCGAACTGGAGAAAATGTGCTTGGTTAATACAAGGCGGGGATAAGGGGTTAATTGTTATTTATGATGCAAACTCATTACTATCTCTTCAAATTATATATATGAGTTTATAAGCACTTTTTAGGCAGTAATGATGTCACATTAACATAAACAACAACTGGCCTGCTGCTTTGATCAACTCAAAGATTTATCTTCTAATTCAACTCATCACTCAGTATATTTTGGTGAGCACGGCAGCTATCTGGAGCCATCTTAGTTCCACCTGTATCATAAGCAGTGGCCTGTGGCGAAGAGTTGATTTAATGATGATGAGTGAGAGTCAGTATCACAGCGGGCAGGATGACAGCACTGAGAGGGTAAAGTCTGTCTCCGTAGATCCCCACAGGGCTTTGAGTAGACAAGCAGCAGGATCAACTGTCAGGCACCCCTGAGGTGCAGGTGCGACAACAGTCAAAGACCCCATGAATGTGGACTTAAATGAACATGAGAAAACAATAGTGGAGGTTTTCACAGTTGTCAACTTGACTGGGTTGAATTGAGGACATTCGCCTAAAATGGCTGGATGACTGAGAGCTCACAGTCTTCGAAAAATAGAAGATTTTTTCTTCTTCCATTTGCTTCTTTTTTGTAATCTCACAGGAATTACAGTGAAGATGAGGTCTAAATTATGCTTTGCTTTCAATCAAAACCTTCAGCGTGTGCCAGCATGCATTCTGTCTTATCAACTGCAGCAAATTGCTTCTGTACAGACACAAGAATACCCGTCTATTGCACATATGCAAAACATAAGTAGTACATTCTCTAACGCAAATTTATGAAGTTCTTCCTCCCGCTTTAAATCCACAGTCCCTTCCAAATCAGCATGCCCTCTCGAGTGTCCAAAAGCCCATCTCCCCTCTGCAGCCGGAGCGGTAATATTACATATAGCCGTGTGCTGACCTAATTTGATGTAGCTAAAAAGGAAGAAGAGGTGCTGCTGAGATCAAAAGCTTCAGAAATGGAAAGCAGCGTTTTTATGTGAGCTTTTAAAAACCCACAGAATGTTGTAGCCTCCCCAGTTCTTTTTTTTTTTTTTTTTTTTTTTTTACAGAAAGAGGCTGAGCGACAGGTGGGCGGATGCATTTTCATAACAACAGGGACAGCTGTCAGTGGAGAACAATGTTGAGGGAGCTGGAAAAGGCAGCTCTTGTTGACGCTCAATGTATGCTTGTAAATGAGGCTAAAATAACCTGCATAAGAAATAATTCATGCACTTGGCTTTTAGAAGCTGGGGAGGCAACAGAGGAGAGGCGCACTAACTAGAGGGCTACATATACTGTTGGCATATATGGGATTTGTTACAGCTGCGTGGGCTTTTTGCATTTCAAAAAGAAATACTGAATTCCTGTGTAGTTGACTTGCTGTGGCCTAATCATTTTACAACCAAGTAAAACAGTGTTATAGGTTCAATCCCAGCGCCCGCTTCAGTCGTTGCTCCATGTCTGTGTCCATTCTTCACACTCATAACACTGCTGTCCTGTCTAACAAAGCCTGTGGGTCAAAATTATAACTGTACACACTGTTTGAGCACTTACACATCGCATTTTCTTTTCTTTTTTTTTTATAAGTCTCCAGCAGTCTTATCATGGAGGAAGCCCGGGGGGGAAGCTAAAAGTGTCCTACATTGTGTTGCTTTAAACCCTTTCCCTATAAAAGAGATGAAAGCCCCTCTTACTTCGTCTCGGCAAAATCTTGTGGAAGTCATCAGAAACGTATCGCTTTTTTTACGACAGCGGTCCCACTCTTCTCATTCATACTTAAAGCCGTTCACTCATAAAAGCCCTTATTTGCGTGCCGTAAAGTATTTATATTTACAAGCAGACTCCGGCCTATTACTTATGCATGCCGTTGCCATCTCCCTCAATAATTCACCATGCATCCAAGAGGGCACAGGCACAAGGCAAGCGTGGCCCAACGAGCACGTCCTCTGATTGGCACACTCTCCTGCCGGGCAGAAAACAACAAGTTTACTCCACTTGTACGGATATTCTTATTTTTTATGAGTGATTGTGTTGTACTGTATGTATTAATTGAATTGTTTGTCATCCATGTGTGTGTGTGTTTTTACTCATTAATTGTCCATGAGAGTAAATACTACGCTGACAGAAAAGACAAAAGGAGAGGGGGACATGGTACATCCGATTACACAATAGAGATGATTTTTTTTTCACTCAATGTGGCTGTAAATACTGTTTAAGTGGCACCAGCCTGCATTTAGCTTTGCCCATTAGCCTGTTGGCTTCTTCTTCGTGATTCCATTAGTGTGTATTGCAGGAAAGTTGCAAGTGTGGTTTTCTGGGGGGGGGGGGGATCATCTTTAACCCAGTCCATAAGCTTTTATTTTTGTATTTCCGCAAAAGACGTCACTCGTATTTAGTATACGTTTCGTTTTCAGGGTGTTTTTTTTTTTTTTTTTTTGTATCTGTATGGCTTTATTGAACAGGAAAGTCACGCATCAAAGGGGCTGAAGGGTGGAGAGAGACATTCAGCAGGTTGTTGGAGCTGGGAGTGCACTCAAAATGCTGAGACTGGCACATAGCCTCTTCTATACATCAATACTTTTTCCCCTTTCTATGTTTGAGATGGAGCCACTCTGTCCTTCAGAGAGTGAACAACACACTTCCAAGGTCATGTGAAGCGAGTGCAAGACTGACTTCTTCGAGAGCTTCTTTGTAAGGTTCTCACATATTTTTTGTTTTTGTTTTTGTGTGCCAGGTTTGTACAACTCCGCAGACAGCTGGATGATCGTCCCAAACATCAAGCAGAACCACTACACGGTGCACGGTTTGCAGAGTGGCACGCGCTACATCTTCTTTGTCAAGGCCATCAACCAGGCAGGGAGCCGCAACAGCGAGCCCGCGCGCCTCAAGACCAACAGTGAGTAAAGCCGAGCGTTTGGTTACGCTTCTCATGTTGGACCTGCGGGGGGCAACACTTTTAAGTTATTTCTGAGTAAAAAGATAAGCAGATGTGATTATTTTGAGGCGCTGCGCTACGTCACTGTCATTTTGAGCCAAATGTGAAGAGAAACGTACGCACTGCTACTTCAAAAATACGCAAATTTTTACTGCCACTGCGAGGAATTTGGCAAAAAGAGATTAAATACTGTTTAACCTCTTAACCCCCACCTGAACTGAGCACATTTTCTCCAGTTTGGCTTTATCTGAAAGCTTCTTGAAAAAAGCATAAAAATGTGACAAAATGTGGTCTTGGCTTTCAGATGTTACACTGGCCTATTGCTCTCCAGTCAAGAAACTTTTAGTTTTGGGTAAGGTTGGCCAAACTGGAGAAAATGCGCGGGGGGTAAGAGGTTAAATATTTAAAAACACCTACACTCCACTATGTGTGGTTTATGACTATAAACAAAAAATTCCTAAAAAATAATAACGATAATAATAAACCACACAGCTCAGAAATCTTTAAAGGAACAGACCACCGTTTTTCAATACTGAGACATGTTCTTACCTGAGCTTAGACGAGTTGCTGCGTACCTGTCTGGTCTTTGTGCGTGTGCTCAGTCACGCAAAAAGACCAAAGATGTTGTTAGCATTTAGTCTCTCCTCCCCTCCTCTATGGGGCCTCTATGGGGGTGAAGTTAGAAGCGACCAAGCTCCTCCACGTTTTCCCTATTTAAATATGGTTAGTTAAACAATCTAAGTATAGTTACACAAAATTAAAAATCGATTTTTTTTAGCGGATAAAAGGGGTGAGGTGTAATAACACCTTAGGGGCACTTCGACGTCCGCGCAGTAATAGCTTCGCTTTACTGTGCGGACGTAGAAGTGCTCCAATTTCATGCTAAAGTGTAGTGCTTTGTCCGTGCTAGTTTTTCCTCTTCCTGCTGCACCTGCCAGAGTGAATGAAGCTAAAACCTCAGTCATGATCCAGGTGTGTCCTCCTCAGGCAACATTAGAGATGAGAACAAACTTGAACCAAAAAGCTGCTCAATTAAATTACCAAAGATGCACAAACTGCTCTGGTACGTTGCATAAAGAGCTTACACTTCTTGCAGACTCCTCAATTGCTTTTGGGAGTATGGGAGCCAATCGGGATTAACTGCTATCTCTCCTGGTTAAAAAATAAATAAATATAAAAAGCAGGATCATTTGACAAGAACAAGTCACTGGGTGTGACTGTCGGTGGGGGTTTATAGACAGGCTTTGCATGCCAGTAGAAAAGCGACTAATATGAGAACTCTTCAAGTTCAAGTGAAGTTCAACGCCGTTTCTGTTGTAACTCTTACATCAAAATAAGATTTTTAGCAAGCAGTGACAGGCAACTTGATTTTACACTCGGGGCTATACTTTCTGAGCCTTGCAGAATACAATGCATTAATAACTGCTCAATTAAGTGTAGTGTTTATTGTGAAAAGCACACAATGCAGACAAACATCGATACA